>CM035421.1:13300596-13378096 GCA_020310875.1 Ceratopteris richardii
TTACGATACATCTAGCCCAAGGATATATTTCAGCCAATGTAGGACATAGAGAAGTCTTTGGTCTTCTAGACCAAAAGCCTCTAAAAACAATTGAATGGGAAAACCCTAGTGTACCAAATCAAAGTATGAATGATTTAGAATCCAAACCAAACTCCTTATCTAAGGATTCTATTCTTCAACCTACCTTAAGTGTCAATGAAATTTTTTGTTCTACTACATGTAATCAGCCCATCCTTCCTTATGAAGCTACCATTATAGAGAGCCCTAGTGAGATAATTAATTCTAGAGAGGAACTTGGAGAATTGTCTACAAGAGTGACACCAAGAAGAACTAGACAACAGTCATGCAAAGGACTCAAACACATATGGATTTGCAAAGATGAGCTTCAAGAGTGTACACACAAGCAACACCAAGCACAATAACCAAACCCTAGATAAAGAACAATCAAGAAGTACAGAGCAAAGCAAGTCAACTCAAGGACAACTCAAGTATGGTTACCCAAAAAACTCATTGAAGCTCAAAGACAACAAAATCAAATTTGGATCCCAACAAAGACGTTAGGGCCAAGGAAGATATCAAAGCATTAGCTAAAGATATCAAAGCATTAGCTAAAGATATCAAAGCATTAGCTAAAGATATCAAAGCATTAGCTAAGAAGATATCCAATAGTGAACTACTATGAAATCTCAAGCAAAGCCAAAACAAACAAGGACAAAGAAACCAAAGAAGACACATAATCAATGCAAATAGATCTAGTAGGTCAAAACAAACAAAGTGGATCGAAACCACATCCACCAACAATGGAGGAAAACAGAAAGAGAGCTACAGAGACACATGGAATTTGGAGACCAAAGAAATCTCAAGCAACACAAAAATTGGAGAAGCAGTGCTAGAATTTCACTCATGATGAGTTGAATCCACCTAGAGTATGCACAATAGGGCCACACTACAAGGCCTCGCATTCAATGCATGGATTCTTTAAACTATTTAGTGGTGCACATTTCCTCCAATGGAAATAGATCTTCACTTGTACTATAGTATTTTAGGGTTTTTACTAACGACAACTAGCTTTTGGCTTCAGCTATGACTAAACGTCTTATGTTTCTTTTAAGCAATTAAAAAAATTAAAAACTATATCTTCAGGAATCATGATTCTCTCAACTATTGTGAGAGGGGACTCACTTAAAGGACAGATGTCGAATGCATGAGCAATATAAAAAAATAATAGTTTTCATACTCTCTCATGTTGACCAAATATTGGATCTAAGTGAAGATGCCTTTCAAAGATTTTGAGGCATGCAACCAATGGAGGTTCAAGAATTTCCCTTGAATGTGTTGTTAAAGCACGTGGCCACTGGTTCAGAGATGACCAACCCAACGGTGATCACTTGTTCTTGATTACAATATGAATTATGGATCCTGACCATCAATTTACAATCATGAGTCAAGATTTGCATGTTCTCCACACTTTGCCTAGGATGATTGACACATGGATTAAAGATGAAATAGAGGCTTACTTGAGGCTTCCAATTTACAAACTAGATTTTGAAAGATGCATGCAAGGAATGAACACCTTGCATCCTAGAATAAATAAACCATTAGTGTTGGAAGCAAAATTCATGGATTTACAAGGCAACTAGAAAAACATCCGTTTCATGCATGAATTAATTAAGGAAGCTTTCATATGGGTGAAAGATGGCATTACAGACTCGAAGGATGAAAGCCATAAAGTTAAAAAGAGGACCTTCGTGGACATCAATCGAATGGATATTGAGGAAGAAGTATAGTTGGTGCACTAGCATTTATGCTTCCCAAACATGCATAGGTACATCACACCCCAAAAGATAATAGTTCAGTTATTATCTCACACACTGAAACAGATTGGCAATCAAAATAATCTAACCCCTTATGTCCAAAAAAGACTTTTTGAACCAAGAAACAATGGGGCATCAAAAAATTCTTGAATGGTAGCATTGCCTTGACAATTTTAATATATCATGTCTTGAATATCTGCAAATACTTAGGGGAAATGCCATCAACTCTAGAACTAGCAAAGTATGTAAAATCAGCCACTATAACTAAAAAGAAACATAGCATAGTGTTAACTGATGAGGTAGGCACATGTTCACGGCCTACAATGAGAGGGTCCAAGCAAATGAGGGACTTAGAAGAAGTTGATACCACAAACTCTACTAAAAAGATTCACAATGTGCCAAAGTCAACTCTGACTCAACCAACTTCCATTATAGATGCAAAGTTGGAGGAAGCGTTATGAACCATGCACACATATATGGAAGGGCAAGTAAACCTCACTATCTAAGGATATCACTATAGACATATGATTCATGGCAAGTCAAAGCAACAAGCAAGGAAAATGCTATCTAAAATGAGTGACTATAAGGAATTGGGTTTAGAGAGTTCAAGCTCGTGCTTAGGATCTGAAGATCATGAAGATCAATTAACATTAGATGCCGATCTTAATACTGACATCAATGATGATGTTTGTTGGGATGAGTTAGATCAAATGGTGGATTAGAAAGAAGAGGTTAGTAAGCCGCTAGAAGAGGAAGAAGAGGGATCATAAAGAGGTCCTACAGACTCCAAGACCTGATGAAGCATTCACAATGCAACTTAGTGATATGACAAAGCTACCATTTCAAAAAGTAAGTTTGAAAGGTGTCAAAACTCTCGTCCACCCCAAAAAGGAAGAGCAACGAGAAAAAAAGGCCCATATTGAACTACTTGTTATACTAATAAGGGTTATAGCAGATCCATCTCCAATGGGTGTGCATCATGCAAGTAGTAGTTCTAAAGTGATCTGCGAGAAAGAGGATGAGCCAAAAATTCAATTACAAATCTGAAAATCGTTCAATGAAACACTACATATAGTTAAGGGAAATTGAATATGGATGTGGCATGGTTAAAACTAGCCGTCAAACATATGACTCAAAGTGCCATGGACACCCAACAACAATTATAGGAGGCTAACAAAGAATATATTAAAATCATGTGGAGAAGAACCAATTCAAAGCATTATGTGAGAATTTGTGTGATCAAGTGCTAAGGAGCCAAACAGAGCTTGAGAAGTTGAAAGAAGACCTCACGGGAGCACTCAACAAAATCAACACATTAAACAATTAAAAAGTTACTTTGCAAACTCAAGTCCACACCATAAATCAAGACTATGAGAGTTTGAAACAAGAGAATGTAGATCTCCAATGAGAATATTCACAAAGTGAAGAAAACAAGGTACACCTCTAAAATTGCAATAAAATCCTAGAGATGCAGATAAAGGAATATATGAAGATGTAGACTCGCTGAAAAGCCAAAATAAAGAATTAATGACTTCTCTATTATTGAATCAACCAATCGAGGCATCAAATTTACTAAGCAAAGAAATCCAAAGCCTACAAATGCAATTAAAAGCATATATTGATCAGTTAAAAATAGAATAGAAACTTCATGAGCAATGGAAATCAAAATATGTTCGAGATACTTTGTGAACAATCGGAAAGAAGCAGGTGATAAATACACAAAACAATGGCAACAAGATGTTGATCAACTCAAAGAACTATCTGAAAGCGAAATCAAACTAGAAGTAAATCTCAACAAAGTGCACCGAGATAGCAAAGACAAAGATCAAATCATTGGTGACCTACAAGCTCAATTCATGAAAATTCAGAGTGACTCACCAATTGAACCCAAGGACATGGGGACACCAATAGTGTAAGACCACAATCTTGCTATTGTAAAGGCTGAGGTATGTCATCTTTCTCCCCCCATTGTTCAATCTCCAATGCAAGATCAACATAAGCCAATGATTGATGAAATGCCAATGCTATGCACTACAGACCTAGACCAAAAAGAAAGGGCATTAATAGTGTCCCACCTCATGCAAAATTTGGAAGACACAATAGTACGTGTGATGAAGGAAGCCAAAATAAAAACCAAAGACCTAGATAGAATAGTAAAGTCATTCAATATACCTTTTGGAATTATGAAATATTAGATACAAAGGTACATTAAGAAAATTACCCATCAAGATTCGGACCGAGATTTGAACTTCAAGAAAACTACTTTTAACTATGCACAATAAGAATTCGACGCAGTCGATCCTCTTTGGAGGAAGCAATTTCTGGAGAAAAATCCGACTCCATGGGTGCACTAGCAAGAGGCACCATACTACTATAGGTCAATCCATCATTTTTCCCTATGCCAAGGCATTGACCATGGCCTAAATTTTTGGAAGACTAAGAGAGCAATACATTAAATAAGTAATGGCTCAATTTCCCCCTATTATCGAGCCCACCATAGATTTAATTATCGATAGAACATTATATGGTGTGAACTATTGCATTTTAGTTATCTCGATATGTGCATGTACTGGATTTAACTATCAAGCTTATGAACAAGATCCTTCGCATGATATTAACAATATTAAAAGTTTTCAAGCATGCTGAGTATACATTTTTGAACTTCATCGGCACTAGCAAGGCACAAATGTCCCTAGCCACCGATTGCACATCGAGAAAGCCCTCCAATTATGTGTCAGGAGAACCCACAAAAGCCTATCAAGGGACGATACAAACTAAGAGGGGGAGAGTTTTGTAGAGGATTGAAGAGGACTGAGGACAAGAGAGAGCAAAAAATACAAGAAAGAAGAGAAGAGAAGAAGACTCCCAAAATTTTCAAGAAATGGCTCACTTTCTTTTCCCAAAAATCCATTGTAAAACATTGAAAAGCTTTTTAAATGCTCTCGAGGAGTCATCTTCATGCATGAATCCTAAAGCTTGTAGCATTACTTTTGTACAATAGTAAGAACTTAGTGATTTATAGAGGAAGTGTTGGTCTTAGATGTGAAAGGACCAAAATTAGGGCACATGTATATAAGTCACTTGTGACTCTTTTGTCAGGACTTTTTGTTGATTGAAGAGCTAACTTGCATATTTTTAGAATTTTCTACTTCTTGTTTGTTTACCATTTTCTTCATGAGCTTGTGTGTGTGCTTGAGGCATGGAATGTGTGCAAAGAGGTGTCATCTACCCCTTCCCCATCTCTTTTCATTGTTAAGGTGTGTGAGCATGTGAGGCATAGGATGTCTAGAAGTGATAGTTGGTGCTTCCCATCACTTATTACTTGAATGTCTCTAAGTGTCCATGCTTCTTAAAAAGTTGTAAAAATTTTCTTCAAACAAATCCTTCCCAAGAATCTGCAACTCCTACTTGAAACATAAGTGGACAAACTTCTCACCTTGAGAACTCTAAAAGCTGCAAGTTGATACTTCATAACTTTCATATTTTACCCGGGTGAAATGTGATAGTACCTGCTTGATTTTCTTTTGGCTAACTCCACTTCTTAATCAAGTGATAGGATGATGGAACACATTTTTGAATACAAACATGTATCCAAAAAACTAGATAATCATAAAAAGTAGATTCTCCATTGACTTGTATATCAGCAATTTTGAATTTTCTAAAGTTTCTGAAAATACTGAATATGAGGTAACCTTTTCCAAACATAAAACCTCAACCCAAGTCTTCAACATCTGCTACAAAAAACTCTTTTACCTTAAGAGTTAGATAAAGAAGAAATATACTTCTCTGCAACTTGTCATATACCAAGTAGCTCTGTATTGACGCTCCAAGAATTCTTTGAGGGAACATATAAGCTGCCTACTTAAAATCTTCAACCTATATATAACTCATACATATGAGTCAAAACATATATCTGCTGCTTTACTTTCTCTCAATGCAATTCTTTGTCAAATCTACTAAATCATGGCCAAGTGTAATGCAAAACAAGAAATTGCTTCTTCTTTAGACTATCTTCACACAAGATGTTCTCGTAGACTTGTCTTTGGGTGTAGAGGATAAAATAGGAAAAGTATATGGAAAATATATGAGAAAAGGAAGCCTTACTTTTCTTTTGGAAATGATGGACTTTCTTTTTCTGCATCTTTCTTCCACCTGATGATGTCAACATCTTCAAATTTCTCTTCCATACCTTTTTTTCTCTTCATCTTGAAGTAGCAAACACTCTTGACCTCTTCAAATGAACTTTTCTCTTGCTCTAGTGCTAAGAGTAAGAGACAAAACAAACATGGTATACAAATGGAAGTGAATATAGAAACATGTTTTATCATCTCCTCATATCTTTGAATCAAAATTCTGCTTCAAATGTCTAAAACAACTAAATTCACCAATCTTTTGTCTAAATGATGAATTACCCTTCTAGAGTTAACTTCTCTAGATACATTTGTACCTTGATATCCAACCAACTTACAATAGAAAATTGGTTGTAAAACTCATCCCATCTCCAAATTTTTCTTCTTAGATAAGCTTTCTTGTCATGAAAGAGAACTCTAAAAACTCTCTAGAAAAACCTCTAGATACCTGTTTTGATGTAGCCTTTAACTTTCAAATGATGAAAGCGTATAAAAGCATTCCTTGAATTTCTTCAAATCTCTTCATAACTGCTCTTCTAAGACATGACCTGCAAATGATAATCCGATAGTAGAAACTGATACCTGTGCTTTGATGTTGATCTGATTCCTTCATCTTCTCCAAACCATTGTTCTTCCTTGAATTTGAAGTAGTCTTCTCCTCATCAAGTCTGGGTCTTCAAATAATACTTTTGTAACGTTTTTGCATACTCTTCCAAAAATATTCGGCTACTAACAGATCATCAACTTCATACTCCACACTGATGAATACACATGTGACTGAATTGTCTAATTCTCAAATCTCTACTCATCTAGATTAAGTGTGTATGTCAAATGTCAAATATTAGAAGATGCTCTTAAACCATATGTTGTAAATCTGGAATTCTGGAAACCTAAGAATATGAATGAGCCTTAATGCATTGATGCCAAAAACCTAAAGTTCTGAAACCAAAACCTTTGAGCTCTGATACCAAATGTTCAAAATGAGGTAGGCCCTTGGCTCATTTCATAGGTCCATGGTTCCATAGTTCCAGTATATACAACATTAATTCCAACATTCTTTAATACTGACAAAACATGAACATCCCACAACTTAATCATACAGATGATGAGATAAAGATAGAGAAAAAATAGACAACATGTGTAAGGTGTTACGTAAGCCATCGCTTACTCATAGTATCATATATACCAATGTTCAATGTACAATGTGGGAGCAAAACTCTCAAACACTCTATGTGATGAGAAATAGATGAAAGAGTGAATGTACAAATGTAACAAACATATTCAGATGTATAGGCAAAAATCTGAATATACATGAGATGTGTGACCTTATAGGTTATAGAAGAGTGAATATGAGTGACTGAAAGAGGAAGGATCAGTGTGAAACTGATAATCAACAAACCCTCATCTAATCTTAGGCTATGGAAGACCCTAAGTCAAATATGTGTGTGAAAAGATCACATACTTAGAAAGTAGCATAGGATGCTAACAAGTTTGCTGCCAAAAATCCTCAAACTCATGTGAACACACCTTCTCAAACACCTCATCAAAATATGCATAAAGCATATACGTACTGTTTCTCTTGTACCTATGCCGAATAAGACTCCTCCTGATATGGATGCCACTGCCTCCATAAACTGCAAGTAGTACCTGTAAGCATAAAGAGAATATGTACCTGAATACTTAACATAAGATGTAAATCTTATGTTAAACACCATCCAATGTCTTTGAAGTAGCCCAAAATCCTCATGTAGAAGATAATCTTCAAATACACCATGTAGATGGCCGATCCTCACCATCAAGCTGCTAATGACCAAGTCTTCTTGCCATGAACAAGAGATAACCTCCTCTCCATGAGCTAGAGTGTGAGCACACCCTTCATCTTCTCCAAGAAGAATCATTAAGAAGAACTCCATAGCTGCTCCTCAACATGCTTCAAGTTAGCACCATGGCTGCCCCATGTGCTAGAAGAAACACCACCTCTATTGAGGTCCAAGCTCCAAGCTTGTGTTGAATACTAGGTGAAGGATGATTCAAGTGACCCCAAATAGTCTCTTATATAGTCTTGTGTATACTTTGAAAAGCTTCTCAATAAAGCATAAAATCTATGCGATCGTAGATCAATTCGGAAAATAAAAGCAATCGTAAAACGTTGTACGCTATCGCTCCTTGTAAAGTTATCGTATGCTTTTTGAGATACAATAAAAAGTAACTTCCGCGAACGTGATGTTGATGGGATTTGAACCCGGGCGGGCTGGATGAATTGTAATAGTGTAGCCACAAAGCCCACGCGTTTTGTTGTACAAGAACTAGAAAAGAGTTCTACAGATTCTTATCGCGCCCGTCTGCTTGCGTCTACAAAGACTAATAAACAAAGCTATACATTGTGTATCATCTGACTATGAATGAACCAATAGGATATTGATTCCAACAATTTATGATGCATCATGTATTGGTCACAAAAGACTGAGGAATATTTTCTAGGATGTTGAAAATGACCTACTACACCTGCGAATATAGTTATTGAAGTGATGTAGATGGCATTGATGATGATGATGATCTTCAAGTTCCTATTTTTGCTACAGTTCTTGTTGCACCTACTACAGAGCAACTTCATTGGGATGGCATAGATGCTCAAGCACATGCATTGATAGCCTTTTCTATCAAATGTGCCATTCTCCCTCATATTCACTCTTGCAAAATAGCAAGGGATGCTTGGGATACAGTTACCACTTTGTACCAAGCAAGAAATGAGGCTCGTGTTCCTTACCTCCGAAAACAATTCGAGAGTAAGCATATGAATGAAGGAGATTCTATGGATGGTTCTTTACAAAGATCAAAAATTTGAAGGAGCGATCGATTTCTATAGATGGTCTTCTCAGAGAGTTCACATTTTGTAGAAGTGGTGGTAAGGAAAGGGAAGACTCACTTGAGAGCAGACCATCTTTCTAGGCTCAAATCTGGAGAAGCTGCACAAGGAGTATCAGATGACCTTCCTGATGCTTACTTGTTTAATTTGGAAGTTGTACCTCAGTGGGCTAAGCCATTAGTGCCAGTGTTGACATACGGACCTAACCACCCAGTCATAAACACTCAAGATAAGGAGGTAGTAAAAGCCCAGAAGTACCAGATCATGGCAGGAAGTATGTACAAGCATACAGATCAAGGGATCCTAGCTTGTTGTGTGGAAGAGGATGAGTACTCAAAATGGTTGCAAATAGCACATGTAGGTGCATTAGAGCAACACTATTCAAAGCAACAAACCCTACAGACACTAAGGAGACTCAGAGTGCATTGGCCAACTATGGAAGCAGATGTCCATAAGTTGTGCAAGGCATGCCCAATCTGTTGCACTAAACCACCTGTGGAGCATGCCACTCTTTATCAAGTGTCCATAGTGCCAGATTGGAGTGAACCATTAGTAGCCTTCCTGAGGACGAGAACATTCCCTCAAGATATGACACTGGCCAGACAAAGAATTCTAGAACAAGAAGCCCTAGATTACTCACTCATTGGTGATAATCTATACAAGCGTGGTAAAGATGGTTACCTGAGACTATGTGTCCATGAGAGAGAATATATCAAGATTTTGGAAACTGCTCACCAAGCTGTAGCAGGAGGACACTTTGGACCAGATCGGGTGATCAAGGCAATCCTATTTGCAGGATTATGGTGGTTGACCCTTCACATGGATGCACATACCTATGTGAAGAGGTGTGATGTTTGTCAGCAAACTCAGTATCCTATACGCAAAGATGAGATGCCACTAAAGCCTATGATGGGTGGACGTGCATTCTCTAAGTGGGGAATAGACTTTGTTGGTCCTATTAATCCCCCAGCTAAAGGTTCGCATGCAGAGTATATTATTGTGGCCACAGACTATCTAACCAAGTGGGTAGAGGTAAGAGCTACGACAAAGAATGATGCTCAGACGACCGCTAAGTTCTTATTTGAGAATGTGTTCACTAGATACGGATTGCCTATAGAGCTAGTTAGTGACAGAGGCACTCACTTCTTGAATGAAGTTATTGAAAATATACTCCAAGAATTCTTGGTAGTACATAAGAAGTCGGCCCCCTATCACCCACAAGCTAATGGGCAAGCTGAAAGCACAAACAAGATTCTATGCAATGTGCTTACCAAATTAGTGAATAATAAACGCTCTGATTGGGACAAACAACTACACCATGATGTTTGGGCATACCGAGTTGCCTACAAAACGGTACTCCAAGCCACTCCTTTTCAGATGGTGTTTGGCCAAAACGCAATGCTACCATTGGACTTCTTGATACCTACACTAAAGGTAGCACAGGAGCATGAGTGGACGGGCCATGAGCTCTCCTCTAGGATCTTTGACCTTGAGTGATTAGGAGAAACAAGACTGAGGGCTGCTGCAGGAATATATGCAGCTAAGAAACGACAAAAAGCATACTTTTATGGCAATGTTAAGGATAAAGGCTTGAAGGCCGGAGACTTAGTTTTGGTGTATACCCTGAAACAACATGCCCGAAAATTAGAGAAAAGAGGCTATGGACCCATGATTATCAACAGGATCTCAACAAGTGGAGCAGTTCAATTAGCTACACTAGAGGGTGATGTTCTTCCTAGTTACATTAGCGGATGTAGAGTCAAGTTATATCAGGAACCTCTGACTGAAGATATGCTAAATCGACTCAACACTACCAAGAAACGCAAAGCGGAAGAAAAGCGAATTCGAGAAGAAGCTCAAGCAGAAGCTTTAGAACGCATCAGAAGGATGAAGTTGAGACGACAGGGTAGGGATCAGCCCAGAGCAGATGACTATGCAGACCCAGGATATCATATGGCAATGTGTGAAGCTTCAGGTATTAGATCTCATAGAATAATTGATCGACGTCCTTTTGTAACCTTAGAGCTAGGACAAGGAATTAGTGCAAAAATTGTGCAAGCATTGATTGACTCAAGTGCAGCCACTAGTGCGGTGAGACTCTCTGACTGTCAAGAATTGAAATTAAAAGTCAATCCTATAGAGGCATATCTCATAGGATTTGGAGGCGTGGAAACCCCTTGCATGGGCGAGGTGGAACTTCCCCTCCACATTCAAGATGTTTTAATGATAGTGAAAGTGCTAGGGTGTCAAGATGAGGACCTCCTGAGCCTCTGGTCTTGGGTCAAGACTGGATCTATGATCATGCAGTCAACTTAAACCTAAGAAGTGGACTTCTTCAGGTTTGGGTCAATGAGAAACGCATTACAATTGAGTTAGAAAATGAAGCACTCAAGGAATTAGGCAAGGCACACACTCCTGGTCCTTCCAGGAGTACACATGAAGATGACCATGTTGTTCTTGTCCAAAACTATGTGATGCAGAGTGTTGCAGAGCTAAAGAGCGCACAAAGCAGAGAAAAAAGACGGGCCCCAAAATTTTTCCGATTTGGACTTCATATTTTTGTACCATAATCATTCTTGTAATATATTTTCCGTTGTAAAGGCACTAGAGGAGTCCTCTAGATGCATCCCCACAGAAGATTAGAAGCTTACCCATGTAAAATAGTAGAAATTTAGTCTTTTAGTGAATAAAGTGCCGGTCACTTGTGTGAAAGGACCATTTTTAGGGCACTAGTATATAAGTCAAATGTGACTCTTTGTAAAGGACTTTTTGCCATTGTGAGAATAGAGAGCACAGAAATTCGAATTTGTGTCTTCTTCCCTCCTGACCTTCTTCTTCGTGAGCTTGTATGCATGTGTATTGCTTGGAAAGAGTGCTTGTGAGTGTTGTCTATCCATGAAAGTGTTTCTTTGCTGTAGGAAAGGTGTGTGCGAAGTGTAGGAAGTGCTGAAGTGTAGGAAAGAATTCCCGCGACTCAGTATTTCGCTCATAACTTGAAGTAAGACGTCGGAATTGAGTGAAAGCACTGCCATTGGATGCGTCTTCTCGAGAGTTTCGAAACGCATATGCTATTCGCTATATTTGGAGTTCGGAGCTGGGAGAAAAGTCCAAAATACTGACGGCTGCTGCACCAAGTATCGTTTCGCCTTGACCAACGGTTGGAGCTTGTTTGGATAAGTCTTCTCCTCATTTACATTCTTTGAGTAGTTCATTTGCATTGATCATTACATGTTTGCATGTCCTCATACACTCGGCTAGGTTTGTATACTCTTTGGATTGATAATTAAAGGTGTGTATCCCCACTATATGCACTTGTGAGGGGATTGAGGTATAGTCTCTTTCTCCGCAAGTCCCTAAGTTGATACTTAGGTCAACACACTTTTTGGCGCCGTTGCCGGGGAGTGACGAATCAAACCGAGGCATTCGTGTGATGGTAAGTAGCTTTTTGCATTGAAGTAAGTGGAGGAGTGGAAATCTTCTCTTCTTTGGTAAGTCATTTTCAGTCGCACTTGCTACTTCTCATTCTTGGAGTGTGTGTAGTGAGTTGTTAGTTTAAGGAAGTGAGTAGAAGGAGTAGAGTAGGGGTGATTAGAGAGTGGACCAAGTCATTAGAGTAGATTTTAGTTTTGTTCAGAAAAGTTTCCTTTTTGTAAGCTAGAAAACTCCAAGTATAAAAGCCAAAAAAAGTCATTTGAAAAATCACTTGTGTGAACAAGTATCGTGGGAGCAACTGTCGAGTATCGCGTGAGCTGTGGCAGAGATCGTGGGCGAGGAAACAAGCAATTTGGGAGTGCACAGAGCAAGGGAATTTGACAAAGAGACTCTAGGTGCTACCAAGGTGAGCTAGCCCACCATTTTAATTAAAATTTCTCAAGCAAATCAAATTAGGAAAGAAAAACGATCTGCGCTGAGTATCGTCTGAGAGCTACAGGGGGTAGAAGAGTGTTTTGCTTGATACAGTGAGGGAGGATAAGAGAGAGGAGCTAGGTGATCAAGGGGGTAAAATCAAAACTTCAAAAACATTTGTTAAAATTTGTCTAAGGGTCAAGTATCGTTTTACTCCCACGGTCGAGTATCGCGATACTTATCAAGTATCGTTTTGCTCCTGTGGTTGAGTATCGCGATATTTCCCATCGATCGTGTATCGTTCCATACCGATCGCGATATTTGGTCAGAGATCGTTTTTCCAGCGATCGTTGATCGTGTATCGTGGATTGAGTATCGTTTCGTGCCGATCGCGATACTTGAGAAGTATCGTTTGGTCAAAGATCACGATACCTGACAAGTATCGTGTATCGTCCTGCCAGCGATCGTTTGCGAGGGATCAAGTATCGTGGTGCTGAAGTATCGTCGATCGTTTTCAGCCAAGTATCATTTGGTCCAAATATCGTGTATCGCCTGATTTTCAGAGATCGCGATATTTGCCAGATATCGTGTATCGTCGATCGTTTCAGTTCGGAGATCGTGTATCGTGGGATTCCAAGTATCGTCGATCGTTTTCAGCCAAGTATCGTTTGGCCCAGAGATCGTCTAGAGCAAAGATCGCGATACTTCCCACATATCGGATATCGTCTAGTCCAAGTATCGTCTCCCATCGAGTATCGTGTATCGTCAGTGACTCAAATATCGTGTATCGTTTACCTCTAGGTATTGGTATCGTTTCACTCAGCGATCGGTATCGTTTATCGGGTGTCGCGATATTTGTCAAGTATCGGGTATCGTCTAAATATAGAGATCGTGTATCGTGAGTTTGGGAGACAAGTATCGTGTTCAGACAAAATTCTTTGTTACTCATTTCTTTCCAACCCAAGTCTTTTAGACATTTTTGACCTATTGTGAAGAGTGCTTAAGACCCAAGGGTATCAAAAGTCTGATCAGAGCTCTTAAGTGGATGAACCTAAGATCCGGAAGAACCCTAGGAAGCCGAAGAAGTGTGATTTCTTCTGTAGGGAGTGTAGCCGAGCCAAGTAGCCGTTCACATTATTCTGAAACCTCCAGTGAGTCAGAAGGAGAAATTCCCATGGCTTCAGAGGATATGCAAAACACTGTACCCATGATTGGCATGATGTCAATCATTGAGGGAGAATACAGAACCTCCTTGGAGTATGTGAACACCAACCACAACGAGATCCCTATCTATTTGGATGGCTTAAACAGATCTGTGGCCAGGTTACAGAAAGCATCAGAAGTCTACATAGTGCCTAGACCAGCAGTCAAGTACGTAGGAGGACTGTACATGGACAAACGAGATATTCAATACGTGGTCACAGAACACCCGGAAAACATTAACGAGCATGGTGAAGAAAATAATGCTTCAAGCTTAAATGGCGGTGGAAACAAAGAGCAAGTAACTACTCCTAGAGGGAGATCTACGATTACAAAAATTTGGAGAGGAGACCTGATTCCCCAGGATGACACTCTAATAGATGTGTATTTGATCAATGGGATGGAGCATTTGCTCAGAGCTCATTCCTCGATATGGGAAGCTGCTCCTAATCCAGTTACCATCTATGAGTTACAAGATCCTGAGCTCCCCACCATCATCACATATTTGGATAAAAATCAGAGAAAATATTGGCCATTAACAGAATTAGAGAGAGCTGAGTTGAAATATCAGAATATCCCAGTGTTCCCCCCTAGGGACCAAGCCACCACTTCACGGAATCCACTTGGAACATCTCAAAATGATTCATATCAACAGTCGGGACAAACACAACAAACACAACAAACCCAGAACCCCGTCAGACCACATGTGCAATTTGCAATGCCTGCCATTAACCCTAACTACCGGCCACAACCAGCTATTGACCCAAGACATGGAGTCCATGCTCCAGTCAGACCACAGGTAGTGAGAGGACCAGGCATACCAATAGGGAGACCAATTTTCCCAGTGATGCCTAGGCAACCTGAAGCAGGAAGACGACTAAGGCCGATCCAAGTTGCCAAGTGCATGAGAAATCACTATGATGGCTCTAGTGAACCTTACAACCACATAGCAGAGTTTAAACAAGTAGTTAGAGCCGAGCAGGTAGATGACTTTCTGATTCAGTATGAGTCTTTTGGCCTTACCTTGTCAGACACAGCTTTGGCTTGGTTTCAGCCATTGGACCCGAATACTTTTCAGAACATGGAGCAGGTATATCAAGAAATGATTGAAGAATTCACCAAATCTGGAATTAAAAACAATTCTTCATCATTAATCCACAGCTTCAAACAAGTCCCTACCGAGTCAGTAAGATTGGCAGCAAGGAGATTCAAACAGTATGTAGATAGATGCCCGGTGGAAGAGAGACCGACGCAAAACAAAATGGTATCATTGTTCTTGGAAGGACTGTTGAACGGAACCTTGAGGTCATTAGTGTATGTAAAGAGAGTTCAAACCTTGCAAGAGTGTATGAAGGAATGTATAGACCTAGAAGATAACCTTGCAGAAGACTTGAAAATACCTCCAGGTAGTTTGAAAAGCAAAGAGTCAGCCAGTAGCACATCAAACTCTAAAAACAATGTGGAGGAAATAGCAGATTTAGTAGCAAAAAAACTGAACGTTCAAGGACAGAGGAATTATCCCACTAATCCTATGAGACTGCCTATGCTTAGAAGATGTATGCAGTGCGGAGGAGATCATCCTTCTCATTTGTGTACCAGGGGAGTAGTCTCACCACCTGCCTATGCTCATCCTAGACCCTCTGTCCCCGGACCTCTACAATATTGCAGTATAGAGCAGAGATATACAAACCATAGCACCGAGAACTGCCCTTACAATAGGCAAACCAGACCCACCCAGCCTTATGTGAGACCGTATGGATATCCCCAAAGAGATCAAGGAGGAGAAGCCTTTAGATATCCCTCATATCAGCCGCAGGCACCAGTACCACGACCATACGCATATCAGGGTTACACGCAACCACAGCCTGTACTAGGACAACAACCGCCCCACCCTCAGAACGTTGTCCCAGTCAAGATCGCACAACCAGAAGAAAATCTAGAGAGGGCTATAGTGCCAGCCACTCCTTTGACTAGTAATGAACCATATGACTCATTTTACGACCCTAGTCAAGGAATATACCCTGGTTATGAAAGCACGATAACAGAATATGGGAAACAGTATGAACCATATGCTTATGGCATGGAAATATCGGACAGTTCATACGGACACGAGCAGGATTATGTTCCCTTAATGTACACAGCTCCTAGAGCAACCATGCCACCTCGACCAATGAATAGACAGCCTGTACCCAGAGGACCATGCTACAGATGTGGAGGTGACCACTATATCAGAGAATGTACATTACCAAACCCACCACCACCACAACGAATTTGGGAAGGCTACTGTAGCGATTGTGGTAAGGAACATCTTTTCAGAGATTGTCCTAAGAACCCCAACAAAGTCACATCTAACGTGCAGATTAATGTGATAGAAGTGATTGAATCATCAGGGAGCGACAAGGAGTACACTATACCCTTGAAAGCCATAACAAGAGCCAAGGCCAGAGAAAACCCTGATAAAACAGACGAGAATGATCAAAGTGACAAAGAGGGGAATATAACCATCCCTCACAGAGTGGAAGATTCTGAAGAACCAAAGAAAAGTATCGTCAGTAAAAGATCCCAGAGGTGGAAGAACCAGAGAGATAGAATAAAAGAAAAAAAGTTATTACGAAGGAAGGAAAATGAAAAGAGTAAACAGAAACCAACAAAAGAACCGCAAGTGGAAGAAGAAAATAAAAATGAGAATAAAAGGGAGGAGGTAGGATCCGTCCTAGCAGATCCTGTGCCTGAAGAATTAGCCATGTGGATTCAGGCATATAAGGCACGAATAGAAGCAGGACCTACCGTAGAGCAACATGAGAGAGAATATCCGAGAGGAGACTTAGAGAAAGAAAGGTTAGAAATATGCAAGAAATTGATAGAAATTGCACAACAAACCTTAGAAAAACCTGCATCGCCTCTACCAAATACCCGAATTTCCGAAGAAAAATTCCAAGAGTGCCTAAACACTCAGGAAAAGCCTGAAGTAAATAGACCATAGAATGATGAATTTGGTGTTGAGAGAAAGGAAGGGTCCATAGTCCCCGAAGTAGAAGGAGACTGGACTAAGGATCTATGGGCACGAGTTCAAGAGGACAAGTGGAAAAAGGTAGAAGGAATGGAACCGCCCTTTGAAGAATTAGAAGCAGAAAACAAAATAGAGGGTTCAATACCTAAACTAAATTCAGAAGAAATTTTTCCAATGGATGCAAGTGACAAGGAAGATGTAAAGGAACTACCCAACTACACCGGGGAGTACGAGCACAATTCAGAATTGTATCGCATGCCATCAATAAGGAGACGGGAAACGAACCCATCAGTCCAAACATCTGAAATCATACAACGTCTTAGAGAGGTGAAAATCCCATGTACCCTAACATTCGAGGAACTGTTAAAGGTAAAACCACACTTAAAAGAGAAATTGATCAATCAATGGGAAGTCAAGGAGGAAAAGAAAGAGGTAGCTGACGAAGTGAAAACAGTGAGAATTCCAGTGGATAAGGTAGGAGACTTTAGTGAAGGAGATGAAGGAAATACCTGTCTTCCAATCACCTATAGGGGTTACACTACCAAAGCCATACTAGATTCAGGAGCTGGTGTCGGCATTGCTACCAAAGAAATTTGGGAGAAATGGGGAAAACCAGCACTAAGACCAACACGCATGAAAATTCAAATGGCAGATGGACATACGGAAAGACCCTTAGGATTTTTGGAACGAGTAGTCTTCACCACGTGTGGAGTGGAATTTGAACATACTTTAGCAATTTGTCACTTCGAAAGGCCAAGCAATTATGAAATGATCTTGGGAAGGCCCTTCATGAGACAGCTAAAGGTCGTACAAGATTGGGGAAAAGATGCAGTATACCTACAACACGCAGGAACCACCACTAGGATAAACCTACGTACATACACTTATCAAGATGTGCCACCTCTACAATGGAATCAAATCCATAAGGAGGAAGACGATCAATCGGTTCATAGTGCAGGTTCTAGTGATCAATCCTGGATGAACGAGGACACTCATCTATGGATATGTCAAGCTGCAAAGAAGGAAGAGGAGAGAAGAAAAGGATGGCAGCAGAAACAAGGAATAGTGAGATCTGTACAAGATCCAGCCTATATGCCACAAGTATTTCCGGATGAAGAATTCGAACCTCACGGTTGGATGGAAATCTTAGCTACCCTCGATGTCTGTGTAAACGAAGAAGTAGTGACCATGAACGAATGTATCGATGAGG
The DNA here is from genome assembly GCA_020310875.1 of Ceratopteris richardii. NCBI lineage: Eukaryota > Viridiplantae > Streptophyta > Polypodiopsida > Polypodiales > Pteridaceae > Ceratopteris > Ceratopteris richardii. Next base: position 13,318,673 of record CM035421.1, read on the forward strand.
AGGGTTATGATGTTAGTCTGTATATGGTAGTCCTTCAGGAGGCAGAAGAAGGAGAAGTGATCGAGAAAGACTGGAAGGAGGACTACGAGAGCATTGAAATGGAACCTGAACCCATGGATCTAGGGATTGGTACCACCAACATAGAGATCACGGCCGATGAAAAACATAAGGAACTCACACAAAAAGGGGAATTAGAAGTTGAAAGGGAATTAGAAGATGAAGAAAACAAACTCCAAGACCAATTTGAAGTACCAGCCCATTTTAAAAAATATGAAGTGGAGGAGAGGAAAATTGCTATTCAAATGCCTAAAAGAGAAGCACAACCTGGAATAGCATATGATAATAAGGAGCAAACCAAAAAGATAGTTGTAACTATGGAAGGAGGAGAAGAACGTTGTACCTTCATAGGACAGGATGTCTCATTAGAAGAAGAACAAGAGTTAATTCGACTCATAAGAGAATATCGGGATGTCTTTGCTTGGACTTATAAGGACTTAAAGGGAGTAGATCCATCTATATGTGCGCATAGAATCCCCATGACATCCGACGCCAAACCTTCGAAACAGAGACCATATACTTATAATGATGTGTATTCAGCCAAGATAAAAGAAGAAATAGATAAGTTGTTAGATGCTGGATTCATCTACGAAATTGAGCACACGGAATGGGTGTCACCCTTGGTGGTTGTACCAAAGAAGAATGGAAAGTTAAGAGTGTGCATCAATTTGAAGAGAGTGAACGCCGCAACCATAAGGGATAGCTATCCCTTACCAATCACTGATCATCTCTTGGAAAGGGTAGCAGGGAAGGAAGTTTATAGTTTTCTGGATGGCTTTTCAGGGTATAATCAGGTAGCCATTGCTCCTGAGGACCAACATAAGACTGCATTTGCAACTGAATGGGGAGTATACGCCTTTAGAGTCATGCCTTTTGGTTTAACGAATGCCCCAGCTACTTTCCAAAGATTGATGTGTCATGTGTTCAAGGAATTTCTGAGAAAAAGTATGGAGGTATACGTGGATGATCTTTGTACATATTCAGCTATACGATCAGAGCACATCCCTGAATTAGAAAAGATTTTTGCTAAATGTCGACAATATCGAGTATGTCTCAATCCTGAAAAATGCGTCTTCATGGTGCGACAAGGGAAAATCTTAGGACATATTGTCTCTAAGAATGGAATTTCAACAGATGAAGACAAAATTAAAGTAATTTTGGATTTACCAAGACCAAAGACTGCTAAAGAAGTTCAAGCATTTATGGGACATTGTGGTTACTATCGAAGATTCATACATATGTACGCCACAATTGCTAGACCTCTTTATGCATTATTGACTCTATTTAATTGGACCAAAGAATGTGAAAAAGCCTTTAATGAGTTAAAGAATCGATTGAGTTCAGCACCCATTCTTCGAGTCCCCAACTGGAATAAACCGTTTCACATTCATGTGGATGCTTCCAAGTTTGCCATTGGTTGCATCTTAGCTCAACCAGCTGACACAGGAAAATTAGACCACCCGATAGCCTATGCCAGTAGACAGTTAAATCAAGCAGAACGCAATTATACTACTACGGAGAGAGAAGGCCTAGGGATGGTATATGCAGTCAAGAAATTCAGACATTACTTACTGGCAAACAAATTCAAATTCTTCATTGATCATCAAGCCCTATTGTACTTAGTCAACAAACCTTGCAATACAAGACGACTAGTACGATGGTTTTTATTGCTAATGGAATTTGATTTTGAGGTAATAGTCAAGAAAGGAAACACCCACATCAAAGCAGACCACTTATCTCGCATGACCCATGGAGAACCACCCATAGGAGTTCCTGATGATCTACCAGATACTTATCTTTTTAACCTGGAAGTATGTCCTCAGTGGGCAGAAAAATTGATCCCGATACTTACACATGGACCTAAAGATGGGATCACACCAAACCAAACGCAAGATCTCTGGAGGACTAAAAACCTTCACATCATTGCGGGAAGTTTGTACCACCAGGATTCAAGCGGATTGCTGATGAGATGCATGGAAGAAGAGGAACAAGAAATGTGGCTTCAGAAAGCACACATAAACCAATGGAACACTCATTTGAATGCAAATGGAACGTGGCAAACACTCAAGAGATTTGGCATATATTGGCCAACCATGCAACGAGATGCACATAACTATGTGTCAACCTGTCAAATCTGTCAAGAACAAACCCCAGACGAGAATTCTACATTATGCTATTCTACAATAGCACCAAGGTGGAGCATGCCTCTAGTAAAGTTCTTGAAAACTCGAGAATACCCTGATGGAGCTACCTTAGCAAGGAAGCGCGCTCTTGAAGAACAGAGTAAAGATTATGCCATCATAGGAAAACAACTCTTTAAACGCGGGAAAGATAACCAACTAAGAATGTGCATTCATGAAAATGAATATCTCTCTGTCTTAGAAATGGCCCATACAGGAGCTGCAGGAGGACACTTCTCTGCAGACAAAACAGCAAAAATGATCCTCTTTGCCGGAATGTGGTGGCCAACTCTACATCAAGATGCCATAACATATGTGCAACGGTGTGATACTTGTCAACGAACGAAATATCCTATTAGAAGAGATGAGATGCCACTTAGACCCATGATGAGTGCTAGAGCTTTCACGAAGTGGGGAATAGACTTTATAGGACCTATTAGCCCACCAGCAAAAGGTTCACATGCCGAATACATAATTGTAGCCACAGATTACCTGACCAAATGGGTTGAAGCAAAAGCAACAACGAAAAATGACGCAAGAACTACAGCCAAGTTTCTCTTCGAGAACGTCTTCACTAGATTTGGACTACCTATAGAGATTGTGAGTGACAGAGGTACACACTTTGTTAATGAAGTGATAGAAGCCTTGTTAAATGAATTCTTAGTAATTCATAAGAAATCTGCCCCTTATCACCCACAAGCAAATGGACAAGCAGAAAGTTCAAATAAAATCTTATGTACTGTTCTCACCAAAATCGTTAACAACGGTAGATCAGATTGGGATAAGCAGTTACACCATGCTTTATGGGCATTCCGAGTAGCCTATAAAACTGCAATAGGCACTACTCCTTTTAACTTAGTGTATGGACAAAACGCTATTTTGCCAATTGATTTCTTGATTCCCACTCTTAGAGTTGCGACTACTTATGAGTGGACAGGACATGAATTATCAGCCCAATTGGACCAAATAGAAAAGCTTCATGAAACTAGGTTACAAGCAGTAGCGGGTATTTATGCTGCTAAAAGACGACAAAAGGCCTATTTTGATGCGCATATCAAGGACAAACAATTGAAGGAGGGAGATTTAGTTTTGGTATACACTTTGAAACAACATGCTAAGAAATTGCAAAAGAGAGGATATGGCCCATTAATCGTATATCTACAGGTGGAGCCATCAGCTTAGCAACCTTAGATGGAGAAGTGTTACCAAACTACATCAGTGGGTGTAGAGTAAAAAAATACCTAGAACCATTAACAGAAGAAGCCTTGTCTCGATTACTCAAATGTAAGAATAGACGCTTAGAAGAGGAAAGAATACGGGAAGAAGCGAGACAAGAAGCATTGGAAAGGATAAAGAAACGAAAAGAGTGGATGAGAGAGCGAGATGAAAGATATCGTCAAGGAGAAAAACTCATCCCGATGGCTAATTTTAGAGCCACTCAAAATCTGGGATCGCAAAGAACACAACCCTATCTAAATTTGGGAGCCAGAAAAACGGAGTATCACTTGGTAAATGCTCTTATTGACACAGGTGCCGCTGTAAGTTGCATTAAGTTTTCTTTGACCCAAAAACTCAAAGAGACAATACGCCCATCAATGGCCCAGTTGATAGGAATAGGAGGAACAATTACTCAGTGCATAGGAGAGATCACCTTACCGTTGCATCTTGGTAACAACACCATGGAACAAAAACTGTTAGTGTGTCATAACCAAGATTTACTTGAGGAAGTAGTGTTAGGTCAAGACTGGATTTACGAATACGAGGTGACCATTCAATTGGTGTTGGAATACATCTCAGCAAGGATAGGACATCGTGAAGTATTCAGTCTGCTAGATGAGCGACCATTAAAATCTGTGAGCATGGAGCAAACAGTTCAATCTAATGAACAAAGCCCTGAATGCATGATCTCTAGCACTATAGATACACCTTCATCGAGTACTATATGTGTGGACACATTGAATTCTGCTTGCACACCTTGTTCCAGTCTAGCAAGTCTTGAGAGTATCACTCAAACTGAAATCAACCTCACTGAAACACCCTGCATCAAAGAGACTATGCCTCAGAGTAATTCAAAACCTGTCACCATTAAAATATACCCTATTCCATATTCTAACCAAGTGTGGATAAAGAAAGATCAAGTGAAGGAATATCTACGAAGACAAAAGCACAACGGACATCAGAACAAACGAGCAAAGCAAAAACCAACTCCGCCTGAACAGCGAAATCATCGACAAATTACTACACTATGGATTCCCAAGACAGTCGTAGCTGCTCAACAAGATAGATCGCAAATTTGGGTTCCGAAGTCTTGCATCCCAAGGCAAATCAACCGAAAGGATGATCCCCAAAACAAGAAGGACCAATGTAACCCACCAGCAAAACAACCACAGAAAAAGACATACTGGAGTAAGAAAGAGTCTGTAAAGGCAGCCCGAGACGTGCCGAGAGTCATAAATCAGATAAAGCAGACCTACAAAAAGAAGAAAAGAGCCACATTCAGTAGAAGTGGGCAACATACAACGAAGCCCAGTGCAACCAAGCAAATCTGGATGCCGAAAGACAAACGGGACAACATGCATACGCCAACTACTTCCAATTGCACACATATGGAGTGGTCGAGATCCAAAGTATGCATGATAGGGCCACATTACAAGGCCAAGCATTCGGCACATCCTTCTTCTATTTCAAGATAGTCAAGCACATTTTCCTAATAGGGAAATAGGAGAGCACTTGTACATGCATTAAGAAATAATCCAAAAAAAAAAAAAAAAAAATTACTAACCGCTTCGGCTATGGACTAACCTTTCTGTTTTCTTTTCAGCAAAAAAAAACAATATAAAAATACATAAAAATGTAAAAGATCCAGGTATTACCCTTCTCACACACACGGGAAAGGGACGACACCATGCACTCGGAGCGACATCGAACTTATAACCAACATATAGAGGAGGATTTCTGAGAACATATGGATACTAATTCATACTCTATATTGAGTGCAGATGGCTTCCACTGATTCCGAATCTACGTAGCAAGAAGAAGTGCAACTTCTTCCATTGGAGTCAGTAACAAAAGCAAGAGGTCACTGGTTCAGGGATGATCAACCAGTGGCAGAGCTAATCTTCATGGCCACAATCAAAATCATGGACACAGATCATTGTTTTCCAATCATCTCCCAGGATTTCAAGACAATCATACAAGGACTACCTCATATTGAAGAGGTGTGGACACAGGCCGGCATAGAAGCATTCCTCAAGTTACCAATCTATGTGCCAGACTTTCAGAGGTGTGTACAGGTGATGAATACCATGCGGTCTGCCGCAACAAAAATATCAGTTCCAGAAGCGCAAGTATTGGATAAAGTCGGCACATGGAAGACCATTCAATTCACACATGAGTTGATTAACAGAGCGTTTGGATGGAATCAAGCAGGCATTACTAGTGTGAAAGAGGAATGCCATGATCCCAAGAAGAGATCATTCTTGGAGATAAATAGAATTGACATAGAGGATGTTGTACGACTGGTACATCAACATTTTTGTTTTCCCAGCATGCACAGGTATACAGCTCCACAGAAAATTGTAGTCCAACTACTATCGCATGCCATGAGGCAAATTGGAAATAAAATCAACCTAACAGGGTATGTCCAAGAAAGACTGTTTGAAGCACAAAAGAAGTGGGGGCAAAAGAAGTTTTTAAATGGCAGTTCAGCTCTTACATTGCTGATTTATGAAGCTTTAGAAATGAAGAACTGTTTGAGAGAGATGCCAACTTCGGAAGGACTAGCAAGGTATGTCAAGTCAGCGACGGTCCCGAAGAAGAAGAAAGCTGTAGCCATAGTTGAAGAGGCGGGAACCAGCACACAGAAACCCATGAGGGGTACGAAGCGCCTACGAGAAGAGGAAGCTCAAGCAACACCGCAATCAAAGAGAACGCACGTCTTACCGAAGATCACGACAACACAAATGCCAATTACTAAAAGAGATTTGTCCGCTGCTCTTGAAGAAACACATCAGTATATGCAAGGGCAGGTCAATTTGAACGTTCAAGGACATCATTATAGACAAGCTAGTCAAGACCAGACACAACGGAATCCAGAGCAAACACCGAAACAAGCGGGAAGATACAAAGAGCTGGGCATTGATGATTCCAGCACAAATACGGATTCCAGTCCCGAAAAGGATACATTAGATACTGATATACGGACGGAATCACACGAAGGTGAATGGAACGAGATAGATCAAGTGGAAGTGACGCCACAAAATCAGGAAGAAGAGGAAAAAAGAGTTGAAGAATCTAGGGAACCCGAGCACGTCATTCAATTGAATGACACTACAAAAATAAGCATCAAAGAAGATACGACTACTGGTATTATACATGTAAAACAACCTATTAAAGAGGAAGATCAAACTCCAGTAAGTAAGGAAACAAAGGAGCCCCAAACCCAACAACAAGTTATAATCGAGGTGCCTGATGACACACCTCAGGGAAATAAAGAAGATGTGGGGGCTGAGCCAAGAATCCAGCTTCAGATCAGGCAGCCCCATGACACGACCTTACACATTGCTCAGGGCAAAGACGTAAATACCGGAGAAGAGCCGGCAATACCAAAAACATGGCTGAACGTGGATGTTACGCAGTTGAAACCTGTAGTAAAGCAGATGATTCAAACGGCCATGGACACTCAACAACAAATGATGGATATAGATGCCGAGTATGATCAAGCAAGAAGAGAAAAGAATCAGTTTCAACTCATGAGTGAACAATTATCAGCACAGTTGATTGCAGCACAAAAGGAATTAGCACATAAAAGTACTGAGGTGTTGGCAATCAAGACACAATTTGACGCATCCATCGACCAAAATCAACAGCTGCATACACAACTAGAAGAGTTGCAAAAATTACACAAAGCAAGCGAGGCTGAAAAAGAGAAAATGAAGATGCGAAGCATGCTATTAGAGCAACAACTCAAGCTATATCTAGAAGAGAACGACAGCCTACGCAATAGAAATAAAGAATTAATGAAGTCTTTATTATATGATCAACCACTCATACAACAGGGACCCTCAGACACTAAAGAACAGGAATTAAGAGAGCAGATAGCAGAGTATGCCGAGTTGTTGCGACAAGCGAAAGAAGTACGAGAAGAATCAGAACGGAAGCACACTCAGGAAATAGGTGAGCTCAAAAAGCAGCTGAATACAGCACAGGCAAAACTGGTCCAAAGCTACAGTGAAAATATGGATCACGTAGCTGACATAGGTAAGGAACTACTGGCAACCAAAGAAGCACTCGGAGAAGCCATACAAAAGATAAAGGAAAAAGATGAATGCATCGAACAGCTAAAGAATCAGAAGAAAGACAAAGAACCGATCGGGACATCAGTAGTGCCAGAAAAGAAACATCCTACTGACGAGGTAGAGGTAAGCCCTCTATCTCAACCGATCTATCATTCTCCCATACGTGAGCAGGTGGCGGATCTACATGATGATCATCCTATGCCATATACTGCAGAAATAAGTCAGAAGGAACGGGCACTAGTGGTGTCCCGTATGACGGAAAATTTTGAAAATGAAGTTATTAAAGTCATGAAAGAAGCAAAGATCAAAGGAAAAGACTTAGAGACGCTTATGATGCCTTTCAATATTCCATACGGATTACTGAAAGAGAAAACACGTCAATATATCAAGAAGATCACAAAAACGAGCCCTGATTAGCAGCTCAACTTTGAGAATGACACATTCAATTTCACTCAAGCAGAATTTGAAGCCGCACAGCCAGTTTGGAGAAGAAAGTTTTTGGAGAAACATCCGACATTAAGGATACACTAGCAAGCTGCTCCATATTCCCTGCAGGTAAACCCTGCATTTTGTCCTGTACCTCGTAGAAGAGAAGCTAGAGCATTTTTGGACATGCAAAGGAATGGTACAATAAATAATCAGTGGCTGAATTATCCGCTACTTCCAAGCCCTCCACATAACTATTTGCCAACAGAGGATTATATGGTCAAGACCATAGAATTTTGGCTACAAAATTATGCGACAGTACCCGATTTAGCTGTCAAAATGACAAATAAAATACTTAGTATGCTACTCACTGTACTGAAAGTTTTCAAACATGCGGCATACACCTTTTTGAATTTTATTGGAATTAATCAGGGCACAGACATACTTATTTTTTATCTATCAGTAATGCCAAGCAGACCAACTATAATGGCTTATTACTCCAGGCTTATGTTCTTGCCAAGTCCATATATGCAGACATTTGAAGAAGCGTTTTTCACAGGATTCTTTGAAATTGATTCTGAGATATTTTTGAAGATGTCATCTAATCTCAATGCTAGATTAGTAGCATATGAATTAAGCTTCTTCGTAGATCACAGACAGCCACCACATGATGGCGTGAAGGCAGAACAATGGAAACAATTGATGATACGTGAAGCTAATCTGCTGAATGATAAGGAGCAAACAGTATTTCGAACATATGCCCGTCGCTTATCAAAGCCTGTCGGGGACGACAGAGTCCAGGAGGGGGGCAGTGTTGAGGGAGAGACAAGTAAAAAGAAGAAAAAAAGAAGACAACGAAAGAAGCAGCTTCACTAAAAAGCAAGATTTGAAGATACATCTCTGCAAGAAGCCCCGCAGGGGCACATTACCCATCTCTGCACAGAGCCCCGCAGGGGCGCACACACCAAGGAAAAGCACGCAGCTAAAAGGAGGAATCAGGGCCAACAAGTATCACATATGTGGGGAGGATTCAGATCAAGGCTTACGAGCTACATCCGCATATGTGCACTAATGGCATGCGTGGCAAACCGAATCGCACACACCAAGGAAAGGACGTAACCCACATGGGTGCTTCAACCTCTTGATCTCTGGAAGGTCCAGATCGAAGACTGAAGCACCACATCTTCAGACCTTCCACTGGTGGCGTGCGCGGCAACCCAGAATTAAGGAACCTATAGGTGAATTAGACTGCAGAATATCAGGTAGTCAGTCTAACTCCAAGGGTTGCGGGCGATCAAGGCAAATACATCAGGCCCAGAGAATGTAAAACAAGAATTAAGAAGAGGCCGTCAAAACTGAACACCTGTTTTATAAACAGGTAACAATGAGCAAAGGTTGCGTGCAGTGAAAAGAAGTAAATAACACAGCAAGGTCCGATGTGTGCAACCAGGACAAATCAGAGCGCCTCTAAAACGTAATGCAAGATCAAGAATCAAACAATATTGACCACTGGGTGCGTGCGGACAACAAACTGATGACAAGAAGCAAAGCCTGTCAAGGGACGACAGAGACGAAGAGGGGGAGAGTGTTGCAGAGCTAAAGAGCGCACAAAGCAGAGAAAAAAGACGGGCCCCAAAATTTTTCCGATTTGGACTTCATATTTTTGTACCATAATCATTCTTGTAATATATTTTCCGTTGTAAAGGCACTAGAGGAGTCCTCTAGATGCATCCCCACAGAAGATTAGAAGCTTACCCATGTAAAATAGTAGAAATTTAGTCTTTTAGTGAATAAAGTGCCGGTCACTTGTGTGAAAGGACCATTTTTAGGGCACTAGTATATAAGTCAAATGTGACTCTTTGTAAAGGACTTTTTGCCATTGTGAGAATAGAGAGCACAGAAATTCGAATTTGTGTCTTCTTCCCTCCTGACCTTCTTCTTCGTGAGCTTGTATGCATGTGTATTGCTTGGAAAGAGTGCTTGTGAGTGTTGTCTATCCATGAAAGTGTTTCTTTGCTGTAGGAAAGGTGTGTGCGAAGTGTAGGAAGTGCTGAAGTGTAGGAAAGAATTCCCATGACTCAGTATTTCGCTCATAACTTGAAGTAAGAGTGTCGGAATTGAGTGAAACCACTGCCATTGGATGCGTCTTCTCGAGAGCTTCGAAATGCATATGCTATTTGCTATATTTGGAGTTTGGAGCTGGGAGAAAAGTCCAAAATACTGACGGCTGCTGCACCAAGTATCGTTTCGCCTTGACCAACGGTTGGAGCTTGTTTGGATAAGTCTTCTCCTCATTTACATTCTTTGAGTAGTTCATTTGCATTGATCATTACATGTTTGCATGTCCTCATACACTCGGCTAGGTTTGTATACTCTTTGGATTGATAATTAAAGGTGTGTATCCCCACTATATGCACTTGTGAGGGGATTGAGGTATAGTCTCTTTCTCCGCAAGTCCCTAAGTTGATACTTAGGTCAACACAGAGGAATGATGATCTCAATAAAGAAGTCAAGGATGCAACAGAACTCCCTTCTCTTCCAAAGGCCAGAGGGATGCAGCAACCAAAGGAAGATCAAATACAGAAGGAGCATAGTACTACCTATGCTAGAGGCCAAAAGAACGTGCGAAACAGGATGTCTCAGCCATTGAAACAAGTGTGGATGCAGAAAGGCAAACATCCTGTTGCGATCAATCTAACCACACGGGCAAAACTTCTTATTAGTAATCAACAACACGACACCAATAAGAAGTCTTTCAGAAATTCTTCTGCAAAAGCGAAGTCTATTTGGGTACCCAAGAAGTCGATGAAGGCTAGCCCACAATCAAGACAAATTTGGGTGCCTAAGGCTTGCTTGCGGGCTCAAATAGCTACACAGAGGCCACACCCTGTACAACATGGTTCACTCACTCGAACATCTGATACCCATTCTTACACATCACGCACGAACACATATTCTTCCATGGGCACAAGTAGAATCACTTGTAAATGGGTCCCTAAAAAGCCTCATTTCCAAGCAGACACTCTTATAAAGCCCTCCAGAGTCTCCACAAAATCAAGACCAACAGCCATTCTGTTTGTTTGGCAGCCCAAAACGTATAATAAACCCCCCGATCCTCATTTGTAAATTCATACCCACTCACTAACTACATCACTCATACACCGCATCTTTCCATTTAGCTCTTAGGATTATCCATTCTCTAACTACACACACGATCACCGAGCACTTATTGACCTACTAACTTATCACTAAAATCATGTTAATGTTGTAATGGGGACACATGAATGCTTGGTGTCTGTTTGCAATGTTAACATTCATTTGTATATTCTTGTTAGAGTATGATCAATGTCTACCCCTCATGATTGTATGCACATTTTGTAAGGCCCCCTTTATGAGGAGAAGCCAAGCGTGCATTACCCAATTGATGGGAATCCCAACTTGAATGTTGGATGAAGGTCATATTGGACCATGTAAGATATTATAAGGAAAGGGAGTTACCAGGGTCCCCAATTGTGGGGTCCGGGGCAGCGGTGAGCAGCCCCGGCTGGGGGGTCCAAGGGGGCCAGCGGGCCCCCTGGCTGGGGGGTCCCAGGGGGCCAGCGGGCCCCCTGGTGGGGGTCCGGGGGCAGCGCCCCCGGCGCGACGGTAAAGGGAATATTCCATGGAATATTCCCTGTCGGAGTCAGAAATCATTTATATTTGTTAGGTCGGTTCAACCAGTCTAAGCCGTGTATGGCAATTACGCGGGCGGTGGCCGCCCACGCCCTACCGCCCATGTATAGCCGTCCATGGCAGGCCACCCATGATCCTATATATACATGACTTCTGCACTACCTAAGACATTGAGTTGAGCCAGCATACCTCTACCTTGTATCTCCCTATCTAGAGTTGTCTAGATCACCATTTAAGCTCTACCTTGAGAGCGCACGGGTGGACAACGCCATCATCTTTGTACTTGCTGCTAGTAGAAAATTGTTGAGATTCTCCTATATCTGTTATCTTCTCTGCTATTGCTCCTGTGTTATATTGCGTAACTATTGTCTTACATGGTATCAGAGCTGTAAGGTTCGAATAGCTTGAGAAGTATCATTATTTTAGCCTACTAGCAGACTAGAATATCAGTAGATTATTCGAGTGATTACATGATGGCTTCATCGTCGAACACTAGTCTTGGTGCTTCACCTAATGTTAATGCTGCACCTATTCGAATTCGTCCACCTGCATTCACTGAAGGGAAGCTGGATGGAACCAACTATACACTCTGGAAGTTCAAAATTTCTGCAATTTTGGACTCCTATGAATTACTTGACACTGTCATGGGACCGATGGGATTGGATCCAGAGCCTATACCAGTTGAAGATCCAGCAAATTCAAGATTGATGATTCAGCCAGATCCAGATCTTCTACGAGCTTGGAAGAGGCGGAATGCTGATGCATTATGTGCGATTGTCACTAGTGTAAGTGATTCTGTGCTTACTTTAGTTCAACATACTACTAAAGCACATGAGGCTTGGGGCATATTGGCTCGACAATATGAGACCAAGAACCACACTAGGATACAGAATTTAGAAAATCAATTGGCAAATGAAAAGCATTCTGATTCTGAAAAGGCTGAAGATTTTATCAAACGGATAAAGCATCTTCAAGATCAATTGGCTGCAGTTGGTGTTGTTATAACACCAGAAGAGCTAGCTCGAAGATCTGTACGTGTTCTTCCAGCAAAGTATGATGGATTAGTAACAGCCCTTAACACTCAGGTAAGGCCAACTCCTCTTACATTTGAAGAGTTTTGTGCCATGCTTTTAGAAGAAGAGATGCGGCTGAAGAATCGGCAAAGTACAACTGATGCTGCATTCTCAGCAAATGCAAAAGGTAAAGGCTCTTCAGAGGGATCAAAGAAGAAGCCAAAGAAGAAAAAGTTCACAGGAAGTTGCTTCTATTGTGAAAAGAAAGGCCATGCCATCAAGGATTGCAGAAAGAAGCAAGCTGATGAACGGAATGGGACTGTAAAATCATCATGGAAGAACAAAGAGTCTGCAAACAACACAGAGCTGGAACTTTGGGTAGCTATTGAAGAGGTATGTTCATCTGCTCAAGCTCGTGTTGATGAGCCATGGATTTTAGACAGTGGAGCTTCTCGCCATATGACTAGTAAAAAGGATTGGTATAGTTCCCTAGTGCCTCTGCGGGAATCCATCAATGTAGTGGTGGGAAACGACTCCAAGTGTCCAGCTGAAGGAACTGGAACCATCTCTTTTATCACTTCTCCAGGTGTTGAGAAAAAGTTATCCGATGTTCTCTATGTACCTACACTCAAAAGAAATTTGTTGTCAGTTTCTGCAATAACAGATCGTGGACTCGAAGTTCACTTCAATAAGAGTGGTGCGGAAATCATGGATTCATCAGGTAATGTTGTAGGTAAAGGCACACGACGGGATAACTTGTATGAGTTAAGTGCTTTAACTGCTACAGAAGATAAAGATGTAAGCAGGTTATGGCACCAACGATTTGGGCATCTCGGATTTGCAGTTTTGAAGGAGATGCAACGAACAGGGATGGTTGCTCATTTGCCTGCATTTTCAGAGTTGCAGGAACCTTGTGAAGCTTGTATGATGGGCAAGCAACAACGAAAGGCATTTCCAAGAGAGACCAGCAATCGATCTCAAGCTCCTCTAGAGTTGGTACATGCTGATCTCTGCGGTAAAATGTCTACACCTGCTTTAGGAGGATCTTTCTACTTCTTGCTGTTAGTCGACGATTATAGTAGAAAGATGTGGGTTTATTTCATTCGAGAGAAGGCTGATGCTTTTGAAAAATTTAAAGCGTGGCATAAGTATGTAGAAAGTGAATCAGGAAGGAAACTGAAGAAATTTAGAACAGATAGAGGAGGTGAATTCTTGTCAACAGAATTCAACAATTACTGTAAGGAGCATGGTGTGAAAAGGCAACTTACCACAGCTCATACACCTCAACAAAATGGCGTTGTTGAGCGCAGGAACAGGACAGTAGTTGAAATGGCTCGTTGTATGTTAAAGGCTCAAGACATGCCTGATTCATTCTGGGCAGAAGCAGTCAATACAGCAGTCTACATCCTCAATCGAAGCTACACAAAAGCTCTGAAGGGGATGACTCCTCAAGAAGCATATTCTGGTAAAAAGCCTTCAGTTTTGCATTTCAGAATTTTTGGTTGTTTCTGTTATGCACATATTCCTGATTCAACAAGATCAAAGTTGGATTCAAAAAGCAAAAAGTGTGTCTTCCTAGGATATAGTGAAGAGTCTAAAGCATACAGGTTATGGGATCCTGAGGCAAGGAAGATTTTTGTCAGCCGAGATGTGGTGTTTGATGAACGACCACACTTAGTAGAAGATAAAGGTAAATCTACTATCTCATCAAACGGAGAAATATCTCACCTTGTGCCTATCAAAAGACAGGTTAAAGTTGAGGAGGAGGAAACATCTGATGGAGAAATTTCCTCAATAAAAAGCCAACCAATTGTAGCTGCACAGCGTAAGCCACTACCGAAGTGGGCACAACAGCTCTTTGATGATCACAATCCACATGTAGATGCACCAGAATCATCATCGGATGGATTACGAAGATCAAAGAGAATAGAGGAGCAAAGAAGAGCCTCAGAACACATTGTTAACATGGCTCTAATGGCAGATATCATGGGTTCGATAAAGGAACCTACCACCATTGAAGAAGCCATTGATGATCCAGATTGGAGAGCGGCAATGCAGTCTGAGTATGATAGTATACTCAAAAATGATACATGGGATCTAGTCGACTTGCCGCCAAAGAAGAAGGTAATAGGTACTAAATGGATTTGGAAAGCTAAGTATAAAGCTGATGGAACATTAGAAAAGTATAAGGCACGATTAGTTGCACAGGGTTTTTCACAGATTGAAGGATTTGATGTTCAAGAAACTTTTGCACCAACAGCACGCATGACAACTATTCGGACGGTACTTGCAGTAGCTGCACAAAAGTCTTGGCCTATTTTCCAGATGGATGTCAAATCTGCATTTTTGAATGGTCACCTCAAGGAGGAGGTATATGTATCTCAACCACCAGGTTTTGAGGTGCCCAATTCAGAAAATAAAGTTTGCAGGTTGAAGAAAGCTTTGTATGGACTTAAGCAAGCTCCACGGGCTTGGTACCAACGAATTGATCATTTTTTCAAAAATATGGGTTTTGAAAGAAGTACTTCTGATGCTAACTTGTATGTAACGAAAAGGGATAGCAAGCTAGTTGTTGTCATTGTATATGTAGATGATTTGATCATTACAGGAGATCATCAGGAACTCATCAATCAAACTCGGATCAGCTTGGGAACTGAGTTTGAAATGACAGACTTAGGTCTACTCCATTTTTGTCTGGGAATTGAAGTATGGCAAAGGAAGGATGGCATTTTCATCTCACAACAAAAATATTCCAAAGAAATTCTCAAGGCATTTGGAATGATGGACTGCAAACCAACTAGCACACCTATGGAGGTAAATCATAAGCTATCTATGGATGATAACATGCCTGATGTAGATGCTAAGAAGTATAGGAAGCTCGTTGGAAGTCTTATTTTTCTGTGCAACACTAGACCAGACATTTGCTATGCTGTTGGAGTGTTAAGCAGGTTTTCCAACAAACCTAAGGAGAGTCACTGGAATGCTGGAATGCGAATTCTAAGGTACATTGCAGGAACCTTGGATTTTGGTATTTTGTATACCACAGGTGATACACTCCAAGGATATTGTGATTCAGATTGGGCTGGAGATTGTGATTCTAGAAAATCAGTTTCTGGATATTGTTTCTCACTTGGTTCAGGAATATTTTCTTGGGTAAGTAGGAAGCAACCAACTCTCGCACTCTCCTCCACTGAAGCAGAGTACAAAGCAGCTTGTTTTGCTTCTTGTGAGGCAGTCTGGTTAAGGAGAATTCTTGCAGATATAGGCTTTCCATCAAATATGCCAATTGTACTCAAGTGTGATAATCAAAGTTGTATGGCTATTGCAAAGAACCCAGTATTTCATGCTCGCACCAAGCACATAGAAGTACAGTACCATTACATTCGTGAGCTAATTGAAGATGAAATTGTGGAGCTAGAATATTGCCCAACAGAGGCAAATTGTGCTGACATATTCACTAAAGCACTTGGAAGAGAGCAGCTCAACAAGCATCTTCAACAGATGGGCATAGGACCGAGACCTACTTGATTTATCATCGGTAAACATTGAGGGGGGGTGTTAGAGTATGATCAATGTCTACCCCTCATGATTGTATGCACATTTTGTAAGGCCCCCTTTATGAGGAGAAGCCAAGCGTGCATTACCCAATTGATGGGAATCCCAACTTGAATGTTGGATGAAGGTCATATTGGACCATGTAAGATATTATAAGGAAAGGGAGTTACCAGGGTCCCCAATTGTGGGGTCCGGGGCAGCGGTGAGCAGCCCCGGCTGGGGGGTCCAAGGGGGCCAGCGGGCCCCCTGGCTGGGGGGTCCCAGGGGGCCAGCGGGCCCCCTGGTGGGGGTCCGGGGGCAGCGCCCCCGGCGCGACGGTAAAGGGAATATTCCATGGAATATTCCCTGTCGGAGTCAGAAATCATTTATATTTGTTAGGTCGGTTCAACCAGTCTAAGCCGTGTATGGCAATTACGCGGGCGGTGGCCGCCCACGCCCTACCGCCCATGTATAGCCGTCCATGGCAGGCCACCCATGATCCTATATATACATGACTTCTGCACTACCTAAGACATTGAGTTGAGCCAGCATACCTCTACCTTGTATCTCCCTATCTAGAGTTGTCTAGATCACCATTTAAGCTCTACCTTGAGAGCGCACGGGTGGACAACGCCATCATCTTTGTACTTGCTGCTAGTAGAAAATTGTTGAGATTCTCCTATATCTGTTATCTTCTCTGCTATTGCTCCTGTGTTATATTGCGTAACTATTGTCTTACAATTCTCACAGAACTGGTGACCAGTTTCCTCGATATGGCCGAGGCAGGAACTAGCTCCCAAGCGGGCACCAGCCCTCAGATTGTGGATATTTAAAGTCTTCCTATTGAGGAGGAATTGAAGGAGCGTCCAGTGGCATTGAGAGCATTACATGCCATACCGGTGCAGAATCCTCCACAGGGGCACACAATGCCTATCAGCAAAAACTCACATTGGTTCAGTGACGTGGCAGGACCTCTAGGAGAAGGCACTTACCTGTGGGAGGCAGAGATAGAGTTCAACGGGCGCTGAGGCAGGTATCATTTCTTCACCAGGGAATTCGAAAGACTTCAAAATAATGAAGGGTTGAAACCAATATGGAAGAAAGTGGGACTATACGATTACTTCAAAGCCCAGTTGCCAAAGCCCGACTTTCTTAGATGCTCGTATTTGATTAGCACCCTCACTCCGAGCAAAGAGAAAAAGGGATACAACACCTTTGTCCTCCCATCTCTCACAAGGGGCAATGAGCTGAAGCGGTTCAAATTGACGAATAATTTGGTAAGAGAAGCCCTCGACATGAAAGGTATGCATATCCCCACCGAAAAAGAGACAATGGTCTCAGATAACATGAAGAACAGGAATCTGACGAAACTAAAAGACATGGTGGCAATGACACCGACTATTGCCATTCAATTGCGAATGGTCATGCAGCATTTCGCATTCCCCGCTCAAGAGAGGTTCACAATGCCACCCAAGAAGATATGGTTCAGCCTATATTTAGCAGACGCCTTCGATCTAACAATCAACATGCCTCACTGGATTATTGACCAAATCCAGTTGGCACATCAACAATGGTATAAGAAGCAAAAATCGGTACTGTATGGATGTTGTGCTCTCACGAGGATCGTTTACAGGTGCTTGGCATATGATGTGCCAATCCAACGCGTGCTTGTGTGGACCAGGGTGCAAGAATTTCAACGCAGACTATCAACCGCAGGGCCTCCATCCAAGAAAATGAGAGGTGCAGTTCAGATGCCTTGTGCACAGGCCCGAGGTGCTACATTGACACCAGAAACCACCCCACGGCTTCCCAGGGGAGTGCAACCATTCACTATAAGGTTACCAAGGCACAGCACGGAAGGCCCAAACCTAGTATTTCCACCAGTACCAACTGACTTAGAGTTCCCTCATGGCTTTACATTGGAAGATCTAATGGATGAGAAGGTGGCCAAAATAAACAATGCTACCAATTTAGAAGTGGAAGCAGAGCAGGCAAGTGGGCAGCTGACAGATACCGTCCAACCCCATCCAGTCCAACCAACAATAGTCGAAGTGGAGGATGATCAAGAAGAGGAGCAAGAGGAAGAACAAGAAGGACTGTCTGATGAAGAAGAGTATGAATATGAGCAAGAAGTTGTACAGGGACTTGAAGGAGCCCCTGCTTATACAAAGCAATTGAAGAGATTATATGATACCATCAATCGAGTTCAAGAACAACACAAGTTATCCTTGGCAGCAGGAAAGGCCCTGATGAATCAGATCCTCGAAGACAAAGGCGTAGATGAGCAATATTGGGCAACCCTTGATATGATTGTTGATGCATTGGGAGTACCTGAAACGGTGCATACTGCCCTTGCACACTCGCGAAGATCAGAGCGAAGATACGACAGACGCCCCCCTCGATCAAGAAAACAAATGAATGTATTAGTATCAGAACCCCAGGGCACCACATCCACGACCACGTGCACAACTCATACCATTCTTGACACTGAGGAAGCCCATACATCCAGTGCACCCCCATCACCCCCCTTACCCCCTCTCCCTCCAACTCCACCACCTTCACCTCCCACTACCAGTGTAACCACTACTGTCATAGCCCCAGGGTCCACTTCCCATACTGAAGCACAGACCGTTAGTCAACCCACACAACCGATCACCACCTCTCTTGTTTACACTACTACTGACTCTGTAATTCTAACTGTAGCCACGGAAAACCCCGTTCCCCTGATCACACTTCCTGGCGGATCATATTCACAACTACACACACCAATTTACACCTTCACCACCATCACCACCCACAATTCCCATGTTCACAATCACTCCCATGACCGCATCCACCTTTGATCTCATGGACATATCTCCCACCTCCGCACCCCTCCCTCCCCCCATACGTCCACAATCTCCCATTCCCCCACCACCAACTTCACCCTTTTCAAGCACAGCATACACGCTCTCATTCCCTTTTCCCTTCCCTTCTGCATTCAACACTTTTCCCGCATCCACCCCCGTTAATAATGTATTTAATAATATGTACCAGTGTATGTCTCAGCTTCAAGAGCATTATCAACACCTAGACGCACAGCATACGAGCCTCTTCAGAGACCATGAAAGACTCCAAGCACGATTCATTGATTTAGAGAAGGAGAAGTGGCTATTACAACAACAGTATACTACATTACAAACACAACATGATCAATTAGTTGCCAACCCACCCCAGTCAGATAATGAAGAAAAACAACAGCTCGATGACATGTTACATGCTCAGATCAAAGACAATCTCAAGCTTCGACGCAATCTCGCCTTATTACAGAAGCACATGTCCGCAGCACTCGAAGAAAATAAAAGACTGCAGAAACAGAACGAAGAAAACCTGGAAGCAGCAATGGAAGGTTACCCGCATGAAATCAACCTAGAGAATTTCAAGGCCATCCCCTCGGAGAATATGCAAACTGTGTTGGAGACCCATGCCGACCTCCTGGAAGCCCACGCAGCATTAGAAAGAGAAAGAGATGATCTACTAAAGCAACTGGCAACTCAGCAGGAGTCACCAAACAGAGTCACAACAGCAGCCGACACATCTGCAGAAGTCGCAGAACTTAGAGCAGAACTAGAAGAACTACGAAGTAAAGTTCTTCAATACGAATGTCAACCCTCTCCCCTGGCGGAACCGGAACCTGAAGACTTAGTGCCAATTCAAGTGGAGGAGATCTTTGAAGACCCATATATTCCCATGCCAACACCCGGCGGTAAGCAAACAGAAGAAGGAATGGATACGATTGAGATCAAAGCGCCTGAATGGATGCAAAGGTTGGAGAAGGTTGCTACAACCCATGATGAGAGAGTTGCAGTTCAGATAGCGTCTATGTCACGATTGGAAGACGTCATCATAAAATTGGATTACTTCATAAACCTCTCCCATCATAGGTGGATTGGCACGTCCGATGATCTGTATGTTCCATTATGTGTACTAATGGCGGATTACAATGTTGAAATCAAGCAACACACAACAAAGGAACCAACCTCGGCGACACAATTTGCACCAGATGACATCCCGGAAAGTGCCAAACAGGGGAATATACATCAACCTATGTGGAGGATCCGTCTGCTTGAAACCTACCTTGAGATGGTCCGCACGTGGAATAACATGCCTTTATATATCAAGTATAATCCCTGCTACTGCCCTGTCTTTCGAAGAAGGTCTTGGTCGGAGTACACAAAAACAGTGCTAACAGTCAAAGGATGTGAAAAATGGCTCAATTATGTCTACCTAGCCCCATCTAAAGGCCAACCCACAGTAGCATACATGATTTCGACGATTTCGCATTGGGGAGTCAGGTTCAAGAACGTCCCAGATATCATGGCACAGATGTGCCTAAAAATTTTTGAGCTCATGCTGGTTAAATTCAGGACATTTAAGAATATCAAAGAACCTCATCTTTCGGCTATTGGATTTAATGAAGGGAATCAGGACCTTGTCTACGATATGAGCACCACACCATCCATTAACGTCGTATATGCGTGGCATGCTCGTATAAAGTATCTACATGCCTGCTTCAAACAGACGTTTGAAGAAATGTTCATCACTGGGTTCTGGGAATATCATTCCGAGATATTCATTCCCAGAACATCTCATCTATTACAGTTATTTGCGGTGGAACAAGCCCTACATTCCGAAAAGCTACGTATGCCACATCCAAAAGTTCTAGGGCCAGTAGACTGGGATGCCCTACTCACTGATTTGGCCAAAGGGTTGAGAATAGCAGAACATCATTTAGCCACAGACGTAGTGGAGTACCACATCCAACGACCCACTCAACAAGGGTCTGTCAGAGACGACAGACGCGAGAGAGGGGGGGTTTTGGCAGCAGTCAAGGAACTGAAGGACTCACAAGACAAGGAAGCCAACAAAGGGAGTCGGAGCGAAGAGAAGGCACAAGCAGACGGAGTAGTCAAAGAAGATCTAGCAAGTAGGCCATCTAAATTTTTCAGGCATCAAAGAGGTGGGCCCACAAGAAGAAGGAGCAAGTAGGGAGCTCCAGGAAATGTATGTCAAACTGTTAGAAGAAACCCCTACAAAAATAGTGATTTTCATCACTAAAAACCATTGTAAATATCATTTCATATTTTTGTAACTCCATTTTCTGCAATCCAAGGAGTCCTTGAGATTGAGGAGCTTTAGAAGTACCTACCTATCAGTTTTCACATTTTTTAGACTCCGTTTGAACCTCCAAATAGGCCAGAGAACCTAATTTTTAACTAGGCCGGACACTAGGTCAGGACAGGGCCAAAAGCTAGTCAAAAACTATAAATAGAGCTAGAGAGCTCATTTTTGAGGGTAGCTTATAATAGATTTGAACTTGTATGAGCATTTTGGAAGCAATCTAAAAGAACTCCATTGTCTTTCTCTTTGTCTTGCTGTGTGTGCACGTGTGTGTGTGTATGTGTGCGCATGTTGGTGTGCTTCTCACTCACACACTTGTGCTTTCACTTGCTCGAGGTCATCATACCATCCTCACGTCTTCCCGGATTGACATTAAAGGAGGTGCCACTCATCACTGAGCTACAGTAACACCTAATGATCCCAGAGAAGGGAAGAAAAATGAGAACCATGGTGAAAATTACTGAGAAAATGAAAACGAAAGATCCGTTATTCCTGACGTAGATGCAGACTGGCTTAAGACTTGTGGGCAAGAGTCCAAGAAGATAGATGGAAGAAAACAGAAGGAATTGGACCTCCTTTTGAGGAGTTAGAAGCGAAAGGCAAGCTTGAAGTGTCAATGCATGGGTTAAACTCAGATGGATTATTGCAACTAAACGATAGCGAAGATGACGAAGACAGTGTGAGGGCATTGCCAAACTACATGGGAGAGTATGAACATAACTCTGAACTATATCGCGTTCCCTCAGTGAGGAGAAAGGAGGAGAATCCATCAGTTCAAACCTCAGACATAATACAACATCTTAAAAAAGAAAATACCATGTACTCTGACTTTGGAAGAACTCTTGAAAGTGAAGCCATAGTTGAAAGAGAAGCTCACCAACTAGTTAGAGACAAAGTCAGACAAAAAGAGATGCAAGATGAAGTAGCCACAGTTAAAATCCCAGTCGATAAGGTTGGAGATTTTAGTGAGGGAGATGAAGGAAACACATGCCTCCCTATCACTTACGGAGGTTATACCACTAAAGCCATATTAGATTCGGGAATGAGAGTAGGAATTTCTACCAAAGAAATTTGGGAGAAATGGGGAAAACTAGCTTTATGACCTACCAGAATGAAGATTCAAATGGCAGATGGGCACACAGAAGTATCTAGACCTGTAGAAGATCTTGCCTACATTCCTCAAATATTTTTAGACGAAGAATTTGAACCCCATGGTTGGATGGAGATTTTAGCCACTCTTGACGTATGCATAAACGAAGAAGTAATAACCATGAATGAATGCATTGATGAGGAAGGATGTGACATAAGCTTATACATGGTTGTTCTCCAAGAAGCCGATGAAGGAGAAGTAATTGAAAAAGAATGGAAGGAAGATTATGAGAGCATCGAAATGGAACGGGAACCTATTGAGGAAGAAATTGAAAATCAAGGAGTAAGCATCAGGACTAATGAGTCAAATCAAGGAATGACACAAAGGGAAGAAAATGAACCTGACAAAGAAAATGGGAAGGAAGAAAACAGACCTCAAGACCAATTCAAAGTACCCGAGCACTTCAAGAAATATGAGATAGAGGAGAGGAAGATTGCTATTCAGATGCCAAAACAGGAGGTGTGACCAAGAATAACATACGACAATAAAGAACAGACCAAGAAAATAATAGTAGTTCTAGAGGAAGGAGAAGAGAGATGCACTTTATTAGGATAGGATGTCTCATTTGAGGAAGAACAAGAGTTAATACAACTCATAAGAGAATATAGAGATGTCTTTGCATGGACATATAAGGATTTAAAAGGTGTAGATCCTTCTATTTGCACCCATAGAATCCCTATGACAACAGAAGCCAAGCCCTCCAAACAAAGGCCATACACTTATAATGATGTTTATTTGGCAAAGATTAAGAAAGAGATAGATAAGTAATTGGATGCGGGCTTCATTTATGAAATCGAACACACAGAATGGGTGTCACCTTTAGTGGTAGTGCCGAAAAAGAATGGCAAATTAAGGGCATTAATCTGAAAAAAGTGAACGCTGCCACTATATGGGATAGTTACCCATTACCCATCACGGATCATCTGTTGGAAAGGGTTGCAGGTAAGAAAGTCTATAGTTTTCTTGATAGTTTTCCAGGGTATAATCAGGTAGCCATTGCTCCTGAAGACCAACATGAGACAGCCTTTGCAACCGAATGGGGATTTTATGCATTTAGGGTTATAACTTTTGGTCTAACTAATGCCCCAGCCACTTTCCAAAGATTGGTGTGCCATGTGTTCAAGGAGTTCTTGAGAAAAAGTATGGAGATATACGTGGATGATTTATGTACCTATTCAGCTATACGATCAGAACATATCCCAGAACTAAGAGAGATATTTGCCAACTGTTGACGGTATAGAGTATGCCTTAATCCGGAGAAATGTGTCTTCATGGTTCGACAAGGGAAGATATTAGGACACATTGTCTCTAAGAATGGAATTTCCACGGATGAAGACAAAATCAAAGTGATTCTGGATTTGCCAAGACCAAAGACCGCTAAGGAAGTGCAAGCATTTATGGGACATTGTGGATATTATCGTAGATTCATTCACATATATGCCATAATTGCGAGGCCCCTTTATGGATTATTGACTCAGTCTATTTGGACAAAAGAATGTGAAAAGGCTTTCAACGAATTGAAGCGTCGCTTGAGTTCGAACAATCCTCTGAGTACCTGATTGGAATAGGCCATTTCATATTTATGTAGATGCCTCCAAGTTTGCCATTGGATGCATCTTAGCACAGCCAGCAGATACAAGAAAGCTAGATCACCCTATAGCCTATGCCAATATACAATTAAACCAAGCAGAGCGTAATTATACCACTACAAAACGAGAAGGCTTAGGAATGGTGTACACGGTAAAGAAATTTCGACGCTACTTATTGGCAAACAAATTCAAATTCTTCATCGATCATCAAGCTATATTGTACCTAGTCAATAAACCTTGCAATAACGAGCGATTAGTGTGATGGTTCCTATTGTTAATGGAATTTGATTTTGAAGTAGTAGTTTCTTATCTACATGCTCCACTTGTCAAGAAAGAACGCCTGAAGAGAAGTCTGCTCTATGTTACTCCACAGTAGCAGCAAGGTGGAGTATGCCTCTAGTAAAATTCTTGAAAACTCAAGAGTACCCAGAAGGAGCTGTTTTGGCAAGAAAACGTGCCCTCGAGGAGCAAAGCAAGGATTATGTACTCATAGGAAAACAAGTTTTCAAGAGAGGAAGGGACAATCATTTAAGAATGTGCATTCATGAAGACGAGTATGTTTCGGTCTTAGAGATGGCTCATATGGGAGCCGCCAGAAGACACTTTTATGTAGATAAAATTGCAAAAATGATTCTCTTTGCTGGAATGTGGTGGCCAACTCTATATCAAGATGTAGCCACTTATGTCCAAAGATGCGATACATGTCAATGAACGAAGTATCCCATCAGAAGGGATGAAATGCCATTAAGACCTATGATGAGTGCCAGGGCATTTACCAAATGGGGAACAGATTTTGTAGGGCCTATTAGCCCACTGGCAAAAGGTTCTCATGCGAAATACATGTTGATATATTTAGGTAGTGATGTGTGTGAACACACTATGACCGTCGGGGCACTTTTTTCCCTCTTTAGGAGGTTTTTTCCCCCCTTGTATATACGCCTATTGCCCTAATGGGCTACTTATCTTTGTACATTCTCTAGTAATACATTCAGTATTGTGTGTTGTGCTCCAGGCTTCTTCTTCTTCTTTGTGTTGTTCGAATGCTTCCGCAGACGTCTAACTCCAACAATTGGTATCAGAGCAGGTCGTCACTTCATCTAGGGCATTGACGACACTCCTCCATTTGTAGTCTCAGAATCGCACGAATTTTGGTGAGCATACTCAGCGTGTTTTGGAGATCAAAGCCGCTTTGCTTTGTGGTGCCAAAAATCACGATCTGAGCTCGTTTCGGCCTCCGAATGCACTATCATAGCGCTTGTGCATGCTATTTCATCTTTTTATGCCAAAGGTATATACCAGTTTCTGTTCGCCAGTATAAGCGTCTCGAAGTCTGCTACAGGTCTAGCAGAATTCGTCTGGGCAGTTCTATTCAACTTTTTGAGATACAATTAATTTTTTGCGTCAAGGTATTTTAGTCACCGGCCATGGCTGAAAGTAGTAATGTATTCCGTATGTTGGCTGTTGAGGATAAGTTGGATGGTACCAACTACCCGTTATGGGCTTATATGATGCGACATGTGTTGGTTGCAAAAGGACTGTGGAACATTGTGTAGGGTGTCGAAAAACGTCCTATCACACCTGCAACTGTTACAACTGCAGGTACTGAAGCTGATGCAGAAGGTGTCGAAGATGGTGATATTCTGCATATTCCTATTCGTGCTGTGGTTTTTGCTGCACCTACTACAGAGCAGATTCGTTGGGATAGTAGAGATGCCCAAGCACATGCATTGATAGCTTTGTCTGTCAAACGTGCCATTATTCCTCATATTCGCTCTTGCAGAACAACTAAGGATGCTTGGGATACACTTACCACATTGTACCAAGCTAGGAATGAGGCTCGTGTTGCTTACCTTCAAAAACAGTTGGAGAGTGAGCACATGAATGAAGGTGATTCTATGGAAAGTTTCCTAACGAAGATCAAAGACTTGAAGGAACAATTGATTTCTATTGATGAGGTTATACCAGATAACTCACTTGTGCAGACCATTCTGAATGGTCTTCCTGATTCATATCAGAGTTTTGCTTCTACTCTTCGGTTGATGATGAAAGGCAATCCAAATGCCTTATCATTTGAGGAGTTAGTCTCTGTTCTGTTGTAGGAAGATCAATCCAGGCAAAAGAGGTCCATTATGCAAGTTGCACCTCAAGCTTTCCTAGCTAGTCAGAAGGGCAAAGGAAAATGGAACTTTTCAACTAATAAGCAGAAATCTGCTAATTCTACATATTCGAAGAAGGAAGATAAAGATGAGAAGAAATCAGAAAAGCAGAAATTGTTTTGTAAGTACTGTAAAGGGAATGATCATATCATAAAGAACTGTCCAAAACTAGCTGCTAAAGAGGCAAAGAAGAAAGAGGCTGGAATGGTTGTTGCAGAGGCCTCTACACCAAAAGAAGAGTCTGCTAATCTTGTGTAGGAAGAAGAATGGGCATTTACTACTGTCTGCAGTTTTGACCCATCTTCTCATGAGCAGTGCATGTCTGTAGTAGACTCGGATGTTTGGTATTTTGACAGTGGGGCGACCAAACATATTACCTCGCAGCGCAGTTTCTTCTCTTCCCTCGAGCCTGCCCCTATAGGGAATACTGTTACATGTGCCAACGACTCCTCTTATCCTGTTATGGGGGTTGGTAAAATCATTTTGACTACTGCTAATGGTAGTTCTTTCACTTTCTCAGATGCTTTATTTCTGCCAAGGATCAAAAAGAACCTGTTATCAGTTTCTGCATTAGCCAAGATTGTCTTGGTTGTGAAATTTGTTGATGACAGGTGTACAGTACATGATCTGTCAAATGGCGATGTGATTATTGCTTCTGGCATTTTATGTTGTGGGCTGTATAAGCTCATAGACTATGAAAGATCTGTAATTGATTTGGCATGTGCAGTAAATGATTCTCAGGCTATGTCAGATGCAAAGCTTTGGCATGCAGGCTTTGGTCATCTGGATTTCGCTAGTTTGATACGCCTGCAGAAATCTGAAATGGTGTCCTCTTTGCCCAAACTTGAGGCACCTGGAAAACATGTTTATGAAGGCTGTATTTTGGGCAAAATGCAGCATTCGTCCTTTCCAAAAGATGGTTCAGTTCGGGCTACTCAGAAATTGCAGTTTGTACATAGTGATGTCTGTGGTCCTATGCAGACACCTTCTTTTGGGAATTATCTTTACTTCATGACTTTCATCGATGATTTTTCCAGGCATGCATGGGTATATCCATTGAAGGCAAAGTCCAAAGTGTTTTCCAGTATTGTTGCAAGATTTCCAAACCATAATCCAAGGATTGTCGAGCATCACTGAAGTCTGGACAAGAGCTAGAATCGATGCATTTCTATGAATCCCAATCTATTTACCAGATTTTCAACGATGCACTCAAGTAATGAACACACTCCATGTAGCATTGGATAAACCCTCGATCCCGGAAGCTAGGTGCTTAACAAAACAGGTATTCAATTCACACATGAAATCATCAACAAAGCTTTTGGATGGAGTCAGGACGGTCTCACAAATCTCGAAGACAAATGTCATGATGCTAAAAAGAAAACCTTTCTAGAAATCAACAAAATAGATATTGAAGAATTAGTCTGATTGGTGCAGCAACACTTTTGTTTCCCAAGCATGAACAGATATACAACACCTCAAAAGAGTGTAGTCCAATTGCTATCCCATGCTATGAGGCAAATTAGGAATCAAGTCAACTTTACTCCATATATACAAGAACGCCTATTTGAAGCTAAGAAGAAATGGAGTCAGAAGAAGTCTTTCAATGGAAGTTTTGCATTGACCTTGCTAATTTATGAAGCACTTGAAATGAAGGAATGTCTACGATTAATGCCAACATCCATTGAAATGGCAAAATATGTGAAGTCAGCCACAGTTCCAAAGAAAAAGAAAATAGCGATATCCAAGGAAGAAGTGGGAACAAGTTCCAAGAAACCAATGCAAGGGGCTAAACATGCCAGAGGCAAAGAAGCACAAGAAACACCACAATCAAAGCGGGCGCATATGCTGCCCAGGGTTTCATTGACCCAACCTCCTATCACACAAAGAGATCTCTCAACGGCATTATTAGAAACACATACTTATATGCGGGGGCAAGTAAACCTCACTCTCCAAGGACATCAATATAGGCAGTCAAGGCGATTACAGCAAAAGGATGACAAGGAACACAGCCCCTTATTAGCCGCCAGATACAAGGAATTAGGACTTGATGATTCAAGTTCTAATGAAGAATCTAGTCATGAGCATGACACATTGGACACAGATATAAGGACAGAAATGAATAATGAGGAATGGATAGAGATTCATCAAGTCATAACCACCCCGGACAATCCTCACTCCCAAGTATAGAATCAAGAAGCATCATTTGCAGGAATACACCTCATCCAATTAAATGCACAATCTCCAATCAACATCAAGGAAGCATCTACAACACAAAAAGATGTGGTACCACCAATAAAGGAAGAAGTACAAATGAACCCAAAAAAAGAAAGTCTATCTCAACAAAATATGGAAAAAACTGTGATTGAAATCCCTGATGATACGCCACAAGGTAAGATCGTAATCAAAGAGGCTAAGCCAACGATACAACTCCATATTCGGCAGCCCCATGACACATCACACGTGGCACAAGGAAAGGATGTTACAACGAGGGAAGAACCTAGCATACCTACAACATGGTTAAACGTAGATGTTACTCATTTAAAACCAGTAGTGAAACAAATGATACAGATGGCAATGGATACGCAACAACAAATTATGGAAACTGACGCAGACTATGACAAAGCCATGAGAGAAAAAAATCAATTCCAAGTAATGAGTGAACATTTGTCTACGCAATTAATCCAAGCTCAACAGGCTATCTCAGCCAAAGAAGCAAAAGTCAAAGAAGCGCAAGGACAATGCACTACACTAACGGAGAAGAATCAAAAACTCCAAGAGCAACTCATAGAGCTCCAAAGAAAGTATGAAGTTAGTGAAGCGGACAAGGAAAGAATGAAGGCTAGAAGCAATCTGTTAGAGACGCAAATCAAAGTCTATATGGAAGAAACCGACAATTTATGCAACAAGAATAAAGAACTGATGAATGCCTTTCTATATAACCAACCTATAGAAGCACGAGAGACAACTGCAACCGACAAGAAGGATTTGGAAGACCAGATTGCAAAGTATGAGAAGTTGCTGAAACAAGAGCAAACCACCCGAGAAGAATGGGAAAAAAGGTATATGCATGATACTAATGAACTCAGAAAGCAATGGAAAGCTGTTGAAGACAAACTTTTGGTAGTTTATAATGAAGATATCGACCAAATAGCAGCCATCAGCAATGAGCTTTTGACGGCCAAAGATGCGCTAACAACAGCCCTTAATGAAGTCAAAGAAAAGGAAGAACGTATTGCACAGTTAGAAGCTCAAATAAGACAACAAGCAACCATCGGGACACCACTAGAGATGCAATCAGGAGATCCTACTGACGAGGTTGAGGTACGTCCTCTATCTCCCCCAATCTATCATTCACCAGTAAAAGAGCAGACGGTAGAACCTTGTGATGATCATCCCATGCTGTATACTGCAGAAATAGGTTAGAAGAAACAAGCACTATTGGTGTCCCAGTTGATAGAGAATTTTGAAAATGAAGTGGTTAAAATAATGAAGGAGGCCAAAATTAAAGGAAAATACTTGGATAAGATCATAAAGCCATTCAACATACCTTATGGACTATTGAAAGAGCAAACACATCGGTATATAAAGCAAACCACGCAAAAAGATCCAGATGAGCAGTTGAACTTCAAAGACATACGTTTTTGGCGCCGTTAGGCACTCATGTGATGGTAAGTAGCTTTTAGCATTGAAGCAAGTAGAGGAGTTGTGAATTTCTCTTCTTTGGTAAGTCACGCTCATCCGCACTTACTACTTCTCACTCTTGGAGTGTGTGTAGTGAGTTGATAGTCTAGGGAAGTGAGTGAAGTAAGTAGAGTAGGAGGAAGAAGGGAGTAGTTAGGGAGTTAGAGTAGCCATCAACTTTGGTCTTGTTAAGTCTTTGTAGTTAGGAGAACTTTTCAAAAAGTATAAAAACCAAAAAATTGTCTTTTTCAAGTCACTTGTCTCCAAAGCAAGTATCGTGAGAGCTAGCAGTCGAATATCGGGATCTGAGATCAAGGTTATTGAGCTAAGCAAGGCGAGAAGGAGTGATTGAAGAGC
Source organism: Ceratopteris richardii (assembly GCA_020310875.1). Lineage (NCBI taxonomy): Eukaryota > Viridiplantae > Streptophyta > Polypodiopsida > Polypodiales > Pteridaceae > Ceratopteris > Ceratopteris richardii. Next base: position 13,348,945 of record CM035421.1, read on the forward strand.
TGAAAGATAGTTTCCAAGGTGAGCACCTTAATCTTTCACTCATCATTGCCAATTAAATCCAGCATTTCTATAGAACTACTTGCGACGAGTATCGTGAAAGATTAGCTAAGGGATAAAGGAAGTTCTTTTTTTGTGAGACAGACTTAGGGGAGAGTGTAGATGAACTCTAGGAACAATTGTATGCAATAAAAATCCAGAAACACTTGCTAAAAAATTGAAAATTGCCAAGTATCGTGTTCTCCCACGGTTGAGGTATCACAATACCTAGATATCGTGAACTCCCGTGGTCGAGTATCGCGATACTTGCAGTGGTCAGATATCGTGTATCGTTGAGAAATCCTCACGATACTAGTCGCATATCGTGTATCGTGTATCGTGGAGGTAGCTTTCGCGATACCTGGTGGATATTGAGTATCGTCGAGAAATTTCTCGCGATACTTGCAAAATATCGAGTATTGTGGAGATCTAAAAATGATGTTGGACTAGTATCGAATATCATGGGAATTCTTTTGGTCGAGTATCGTGTATATAAAATGAGAAGAGAATTTTTAAGTGAATGAACCTAAGGTCTGGAAGAACTCTAGGAAGCCGAAGAAGTGTGATTTCTTCTGTAGGAAGTGTAGCTGAACCAAGTAGTCGTTCACAGTACTCTTAAACCTCGAGTGAGTCGGAGGAAGAAGTTCCCATGGCTTCAGAGGATATGCAGAATTCTGTACAAATAATTGGCATGATGTCAATTATTGAGGGTGAATATCGAACATCATTAGAATATGTGAACACTAACCAACATGGGATACCTATCTACATAGATGGTCTAAACCGATCAGTGGCCAGACTAAAGAAAGCTACAGATGCTTACATAGTCCCTAGGCCCACAGTTAAATATGCAAGAGGGTTCTATATGGACAAAAGAGATATTCAGTATGTCACACGAAACACCCTGAAAGCATCAACGAACAAGGGGAAGAAGGCAATGCTCACAACCTTAATGAAGAGGGACATGAAGAGCAGGTGACCACCCCTAGAGGGAGATCCACTGTTGTTAGGGTTTGGATAGGAGACCTAGTTCCCCAAGATGATTCCCTAATGGATGTCTATTTGATCAATGGGATGGAACATCTCTCATAGCCCAGTCTTCATTATGGGAAGTGGCCAATAACCCACTCACCATCTATGAGTTACAAGACCCTGAAATTCCCACCATTATCACATATTTGGACAAAAACCAGAGGAGATACTAGCCTTTAACGGAGTTAGAAAGAGCAGGGGTGAAATATCAGAACCTCCCAGTGTTCCCTCCTCGAGATCAAGCTACTACTTCGTAGAACCCCCAAGGAACTTATCAAGACACTTCATATGAACATTTTGAACAGACACAACAAATGCATATACCGGTCAGACCACATGTGCAGTTTGCTATGCCGGGCAATAATCCTAACCATCGGCCTCACCCACCTGTTGAACCAAGGAATAGAATTCCTGTCCCAGATAGACCACCTGTAGTAAGAGGACTTGGTATACCGATAGGAAGACCAGTTTTCCCTGTGATGCCTAGACCACCTAAAGCAGGAAGAAGATTAAGACCTATTCAAGTTGCTAAATGCATGAGAAACCATTATGATGGCTCTAGCGAACCATACAATCATATAGCTGAATTCAAGCAAGTAATCAGAGCCGAACAAGTGGAAGATTTCTTGATCCAATATGAATCCTTTGGTCTAACTCTAACAGACACAGCTTTAGCTTGGTTCTAGCCATTAGACCCTAATAATTTTCAAAACATGGAACAAGTCTATCAAGAATTGATTGAAGAGTTCACCAAATTTGGGATTAAAAACAACTCTTCCTCATTGATCCATAGTTTTAAGCAAGCTCCTACGGAATCAGTGAGATTGGCAGCAAGAAGATTTAAGCAGTATGTGGATAGATGTCCTATTGAAGAGAGACCCACTCAAAAAAAAATGGTGTCATTATTTTTGGAAGGATTAGTAAATGGATCATTAAGATCACTAGTATATGTGAAAAGAGTTCAAACTTTGCAAGAATGTATTGACCTAGAGGACAATCTAGCAGAAGATTTGAAAATACCTTAAGGTAGTGTGAAAAGTGAAGATTCTGCCAGTAGCACGTCAAACTCTAAGAACAATGTAGAGGAAATAGTTGACTTAGTAGCAAAGAAATTGAATGTTCAAGGACAGAGGAACTACCCCAACAACCAAATGAGAGTACCCATGCTTAGAAGGTGTGTGCATTGTGGAGGTGATCATCCTTCTCATTTGTGCACCAGGGGAGTAGTCCCACCACCTGCTTATGCTTACAATAGACCATCCGTCCCGGGCCCTCTACAATATTGTAGCATAGAGCAACGATACACAAATCATAGCACAGAAAACTGTCCTTACAATCGGCAGTCAAGGACAGCACAACCTCTCATGAGACCTTATGGATATCCTCAGAGAGATCAAGGAGGGGAAGTCTTTAGATATCCCACATATCAACAGCAGGCACCAACACCATGACCTTATGCTTATCAAGGTTACGCTCAACCACAACCGGTGTTGGGACAACAACCGCCCCATCCTCAGAATGTTGTCCCAGTGAAAATAGCTCAACCTGAAGAAAACCCTGAGAGAGCAATATTCCCAGCCACGCCCTTGGCTAGTAACGAATTGTATGACCCATCCTATGACCGTGTTCAAGAAAATTATTCCGCTTACGAGAACTCTATAATTGAATATGGACAATCTTGCAAGCCATATGCATATGGCATGGAAGGACCAGATAATTCTTATGGATATGAGCAGGATTATGTGTCATTGATGTATACTGCTCCCAGAGCACTCATACCCTCCCGACCTATGAATAGACCGCCTACACCTAGAGGACCATGTTACAGATGCGGAGGTGACCATTTTATCAGAGAATGTACCTTACCAAACCCACCACCACCACAGCGAGTCTAGGACGGATACTGTAGTGATTGTGATAAAGAACACCTTTTCAGAGATTGCCCCAAGAACCCCAACAAAGTTAACTCGAACATGCAGATCAACGTGATAGAAGTGATAGAGTCGTCAGGGAGTGACTAGGAGTACACTGTGCCATTGAAAGCAATAACAAGAGCCAAAGCTAGAGAGACCCCAGAAAAACAGAAGAAAAACAAGGTCAAGAAGAAAAACAGAAACTTGAAGGAGAAAAACAGAAGGGAAAGTATAAAAAAGAAGAGGTAGGATCAGTTTTAGCAGATCCCATGCCGGAAGAGTTAGCCATGTGGATTCAGGCGTACCAGGCACGAATAAGAGCAGGACCAACCATTGAACAACATGAAAAAGAATATCCTAGAGGTGACTTAGAGAAAGAAAGGTTGGAGATATGCAAAAAATTAATTGAAGTAGCTCAACAGACTATGAAAAACATGTTCTTCGACTACCCAATTCACGAATTCCCGAAAAGGAATTCCAAGAGTGTGTCATCCCTAATGATCCCGAGAAAGGAAAGGAAGGTGAGACATGTAATGGAAATTACTGCGAGGATAACAGAGAAGGATCCGTTGTCCCCGAAGTAGATGAGGAATGGCCTAAAGACTTGTGGACAAGAGTCCAAGAAGATAGATGGAAGAAAGTGGAAGGAATTGGACCACCCTTTGAGGAGCTAGAAGCAGAATGTGAATTGGAAGACACAATACCTGAGCTGAATTCAGAAGGATTATTACAATTTGACAAGAGCGACAAGGAGGATGATAGTGTGAAGGTTTTACCAAATTACACAGGGGAGTACGAACATAATTCGGAACTATATTGCATCCCCTCAATAAGAAAAAAAGAACAGAACCCATCAATCCAAACATCGGATATCATACAACATCTTAGAAAGGTAAAAATCCCTTGTACTCTGACTTTGGAAGAACTCTTGAAGATAAAACCACATTTGAAGGAGAAGTTAACCAGTCAATTGGAGACCAAGTCAGAAGAGAAGGATAAGCCTGATGAAGTGACTACAGTCAAAATCCCAGTCGATAAGGTTGGAGACTTCAGCGAGGGAGATAAAGGAAACACATGCCTTCCAATTACTTATAGGGGTTACACCACTAAAGCTATCTTAGATTCTAGAGCTGGAGTAGGAATCGCGACTAAAGAAATATGGGATAAATGGGGAAAACCAGCTTTAAGACCAGCACGCATGAAGATACAAATGGCAGATGGGCACACTAAACGACCCTTGGGATTATTGGAAAGAGTAACTTTTACCACGTGCGGAGTTGAATTCGAGCACACCTTAGCGATCTGTCAATTCGAAAGGGCTAGCAATTATGAGATGATACTCGGAAGACCCTTCATGAGACAGCTGAGGGTAGTGCAAGATTGGGGAAAAGACACGGTATACTTACAACATGAAGGAACCACGACCAGAATAAATCTCCACACATACACATATCAAGATGTTCCCCCCTTGCAATGGAATCCTATTCATAAGGAGGAGGACGAGCAGTCTATTCACAGTATAAGTTCAAGTGACCAATCATGGATGAACGAAGACACTCATCTATGGATATGCCAGACTGCGAAAAAGGAAGAGGAAAGAAGGAAAGGATGGCAACAAAGGCAAGGAGTCGCTAGGTCTGTACAAGATCCAGCTTACATGCCTCAAATATTCCTAGATGAAGAATTCGAACCTCATGGTGGGATGGAGATTTTTAGCCACTCTCGATGTGTGTGTAAACGAAAAAGTGATAGCCATGAATGAATGCATTGACGAGGAAGGATATGGCGTAAGCCTATATGTGGTAGTTCTTCAAGAGGGTGAAAAAAGAGAAGTAATTGACAAAGAATGGAAGGAGGATTATGAGAGCATTGAAATGGAGCAGGAACAAATTGAGTCAGGAAGTGACAATCAAAGAATAAGTGTCATAACTAGTGAATTAAATCAAGAAATGACACAGGAAGAAGAACTTGGATTAGATAAAGAAAAAGAAGATGGAGAAAACAAGCCTCAAGATCAATTTGAAGTGCCTGCCCAATTCAAAAAATATGAAGTAAAAGAGAGGAAAATTGCTATCCGAATGCCAAAACGAGAAGCACAACCAGGAATAGCATATGACAACAAAGAACAGACCAAGAAAATAGTAGTAACCTTAGAGGAAGGAGAAGGACGATGTACTTTTATAGGACAAGATGTCTCAATGGAACAAGAACAAGAGTTAATACAACTCATACAAGAATATAGGGATGTCTTTTCTTGGACATATAAGGATTTAAAAGGAGTTGATCCCACTATTTGTGCCCATAGAATCCCTATGACATCAGAAGCCAAACCTTCCAAACAAAGACCATACACTTATAACGACGTTTACTCATCAAAAATCAAGGAAGAGATAGACAAGTTGTTAGATGTTGGGTTCATTTATGAGATCAAACACACAGAATGGGTGTCACCTTTGGTGGTCATACTGAAAAAGAATGGCAAGTTAAGGGTATGCATTAATTTGAAAAAGGTAAATGCTGCCACCATAAGAGATAGTTACCCATTACCCATCACCGATCATCTTTTGGAAAGAGTGGCAGGAAAGGAAGTTTATAGTTTTTTAGACGGCTTTTCAAGGTATAATCAGGTAGTGATTGCTCCTGAAGACCAACATAAAATAGCCTTTGCTACTGAATGGGGAGTATACGCCTTTTGGGTTATGCCTTTTGGTCTAACCAATGCCCCAGCCACTTTCCAAAGATTGATGTGCCATGTATTCAAGGAGTTCTTGAGAAAAAGCATGGAAGTGTACGTGGATGATTTATGCACTTATTGAGCTATACGATCAGAACATATCCTTGAACTAGGAAAGATTTTTGCCAAATGTCAACAATATAGAGTATGCCTCACAATCCAGAAAAGTGTGTCTTCATGGTTCGACAAGGAAAGATATTATGACACATTGTCTCTAAAAATGGAATTTCCACAGATGAAGACAAAATCAAGGTAATTCTGGATTTGCCGAGACCAAAGACTGCTAAAGAAGTGCAAGCATTTATGGGACACTACGGATACTACTTTAGATTTATACATATGTATGCCATAATTGCTAGACCTCTTTATGCATTATTGTCTCAGTTCAATTGGACAAAAGAATGTGAAAAGGCCTTTAACGAATTAAAGAGTCGATTAAGTTCAGCACCAATCCTTCGAGTACCTAATTGGAACAAACCATTTCACATTCACGTGGATGCTTCCAAGTTTGCCATTGGTTGCATCTTAGCTCAACCTGCAGATACAGGTAAGTTAGACCACCCTATAGCCTATGCCAGTAGACAATTGAACCAAGCGGAGTGCAATAACACCACGACGAAGAGAGAGGGTTTAGGGATGGTGTACACAGTGAAGAAGTTTCGACACAAACCAATTCAAATTCTTCATCGATCATCAAGCTCTACTATACTTAGTCAATAAGCCTTGTAATACAGGACGAATAGTACAATGGTTTCTATTTTTGATGGAATTTGATTTTGAAGTGGTAGTCAAGAAAGGGAATACGCACATTAGAGCGAATCACTTATCGAGAATGACATATGGAGAACCCCCCCATAGGAGTACCGAATGATCTGCCAGATACTTACCTTTTTAATCTCGAAGTATGTCCCCAATGGGCAGAAAAGTTGATCCCTATACTCACATATGGACCTAAACAGGGAATCACACCAAACAGAAATCAAGACCTATGGAAGACTAAAAACCTCCATATCATTGCTGGAATTCTGTACCATCAAGACTCAAGTGGATTACTCATGAGATGTGTGGAAGAAGAGGAACAGGAAATGTGGCTTCAAAAAGCACATGTAAATCAATGGAAAACTCATTTAAATGCTAATGGAACATGGCAAACACTGAAGAGATTAGGCATATATTGGCCAACCATGCAGAGGGATACACATAACTATGTATCAGCCTGCCCAACATGTCAAGAACAAAATCCAGAAGAGAACTCTAGTCTATGCTACTCCACAGTAGCACCAAGATGGACCATGCCTCTAGAAAAATTCTTGAAGACCCAAGAGTACCCAGAAGGAGCCGCCTCTGGAGAAATTCTTGAAGACCCAAGAGTACCCAGAAGGAGCCACTCTAGCAAGGAAACGTGCACTCACATAACAAAGCAAGGACTATGCTCTTATAGGAAAACAGCTCTTCAAGCGAGGAAGGGACAATCATTTACGAATGTGCATTCATGAAGATGAGTATCTTGCTATTTTAGAGATGGCACATACAGGAGCTGCGGGAGGATATTTTTCCGCAGATAAAACTGCAAAAATGATTCTCTTTGCTGGAATGTGGTGGCCAGCTCTACATCAAGATGCAGCCACATATGTTCAACGATGTGATACATGCCAACGAACAAAATACCCCGTTAGAAGAGATGAAATGCCATTGAAACCCATGATGAGTGCCAGAGCCTTTACTAAATGGGGAATAGACTTCATAGGACCTATTAGCCCACCAGCTAAAGGATCCCATGTTAAGTACATAATCGTAGCCACAGACTATTTGACCAAATGGGTTGAAGCCAAAGCAACCAAGAAAAATGACGCAAGGACTATGGCCAAGTTTCTCTTTGAGAACGTATTCTCTAGATTTGGATTGCCGATAGAAATTGTGAGTGATAGAGGCACACACTTTGTGAATGAAGTGATAGAAGCCCTACTGAATGAATTCTTAGTAATTCATAAGAAATCAGCCCCATATCACCCACAAGCCAGTGGACAGGCCGAAAGTTCAAACGAAATCTTGTGTACAGTCCTCACTAAAATTGTTAACAATGGTAGATCGGATTGGGATAAGCAATTACATCATGCTTTATGGGCATTCCAAGTAGCCTACAAAACAGCCATAGGAACTACTCCTTTTAACTTAGTGTATGGACAGAATGCCATCTTGCCAATCGATTTCTTAATACCCACTCTCAGAGTAGCAAAAACTTACGAGTGGACTGGACATGAATTATCAGCTCAATTGGATCAAATCAAAAAGTTACACGAAACTAGGTTACAAGCTATAGCAGGGATTTATGTTGCTAAAAGGTGACAGAAGGCATATTTTGATGCTCACACAAAAACCTAAAGGAAGGAGATTTATTTTTGGTCTATACTCTGAAGCAGCATGCAAAGAAACTGCAAAAAAGAGGATATGGTCCATTGATCATCAATCGTATATCTACCAGCAGAGCCATCAGCTTAGCAACCCTAGATGGAGAAGTATTGCCTAACTATCTTAGTGGTTGCCGAGTAAAAAAATATTTAGATCCATTGACCGAAGAGATAATGTCACGAGTAATAATGGGTAAAAATAGGTGCAAAGAGGAAGAAAGAATACGAGAAGAAGCTAGACGAGAAGCGCTAGAACGAACCAGGAAACGAAAGGAGTGGATGAGAGAGAGAGAGAGACGAGAGATATCGACAAGGAGAGGAACTCATCCAATGGCTAACTTTAGAGCCACTAAAAACCTGGGACAGCAAATAAAGCAACCTTATTTGAACTTGGGTGCTGGAACAGAAGAGTACCACTTAGTGGATGCTCTCATTGACACAGGAGCCGCCATAAGTTGTATCAAATTTTCATTGACTCAGAAACTCAAAGAAGAATTACGCCCATCTAAGGCACAACTGATAGGAATAGGAGGCAAAGTTACTCAGTGTATAGGTGAGATTACCTTACCTCTACATCACGGAAACAACACGATGGAACAAAAACTCTTAGTTTGTCATGATCAAGAATTATTAGAAGAGCTCGTGTTAGGTCAAGATTGGATATATGAATATGAAGTGACTATTCAATTGGCCCTAAGATACATCTCGGCCAAGATAGGACATCGTGAGATATTCAGCATGTTAGACAAACGATCAATCAAAGCCAAAGGTAAAGACCCCAGAGATCACCCAAACGAGCACGATGATGAATGTATGTTCACTCACACTATGGAAACCCCGCCACCAAGTACTTCATGTGAGAATGCACCAAATCTTGCTTTCACACAATCTCCTAGTCCAGTAAATCACCTGATTAGTGTCTTCTCCAACAAAAGCCTCAGTGAGGAACCAAGCACAAGAGGGACTAGTCAGCACGACTGTCAAAAACCTGCACACAGTAGAATCTACCCTATTCCTTACACTAGACAGGCTTGGATCAGAAAAGATCAAGTGACAGCATATCTTCAACAACAGAACTACTCTCGACATCGGATACAACAAGAGGATAAGAATGCAAGTCACATTGGACACACAGGTTCACAAAGGATTGCTAGAGTATGGATTCCAAAGAAGGTGATAGCCGCACAGTCGGCCCGAACGCAAATATGGATTCCCAAGTCATGTGCCCAAGTGACAATCATAAAAAAAGACAGGTCAAGACACAAGGAGAATCAGTACAATCTAAAGGAAAAATCACAGAGAACAAACAACTACAGGACAGAACAGGACCCTAGATACGCAACAAAAATCATTCAAGGAGTCAAAAAGCGGACAAACCGGATGTAAAACATGACAAGCACTACATTTACCAGGAATGCTGGAGATACAGTCGGTCCCAGTGGAGTAAAGCAGATTTGGAGGCCTACAGGCAAAACAATATGCACACATCGACCAAATAATTCGGGTTGCACACATCTGGAGTTACAAGAATCCAAAGTATGCATAATAGGGCCACATTACAAGGCCAAGCATTCGGACATTCTTCTTCTACTTCAGGATAGTGAAGCACATTTCCCTCTTAGGAAATAGGAGAGCACTTGTAAAATAATACAAAAAGAATAACTAAGGGTTCAATAACCGCTTCGGCTAAGAACTAATATTTTTGTTTTCTTTCAGAGACAAACTTAAAAATATATAAAAGTATGAAAAAATCCCAGGTATTACCTCATTAGGGCAAAAAACGGCCGAAAAGGGGCTGTTTGCTAATGAGAGATTAAGGAAATTGACAAATAGAGTCTTTCCACGTGTACAAGAATATAACATTGTTGTCTCCTTTAACCGTATAAAGAAATTCTTTTTTTAAGAGAATATGATCTAAAAGCGCCGCGAAAGTGATGAAGATTCTTGTATTCAGTGTACAATTTCTTGGTTTGATGCAAAAAAAGATATTTTTGCACATCACACAATGCATATCTTTAAAGTTCCAAGAAGGAAATGATTTTTGAAGATACGAAATATTTTTGGGTTCACGAAATTCCATGGTCATTCGGCGACAGGGTTTACATCAAATCAAAAGTTTCCACGTGTACAAAGCCCTTTTATCTATAAATGTTGGCAAAGTTTGTGAATGTCGGTTTCTCGCTTTGAGCATTCTTCTTCTTCTCGATTCTAATGGCTTCTTCTTCTTGTCGTCCTTCCAATCGTGTAACCTCATGTGAGGTTTACAACAGAAGAGAGGATTCTTTATGGAAACCTCTTTCTGTGAAGTTAAATGAATGAGTAACTATGCTTCCTAGCTATAGAGGTGCCCATAAAGTCAAGCATGCTAAAAGAGACGACACAAGAAACCATTGCAGGGGACTTATTCTTAGTTTCAAATTGAAGAGATGCGGTTGGTTTGCAAGAGTACAACATGTGTACAACGCTAAGGATCTTGTTCTGGAAAAGCATATGCAATTCCCTTTGTACTGTAAGTGAAGTTTTACAATGATCGTCTATCATTTCAGTTGGTTTTGTATAACAACATATATGTTTTTGTATTGCAGATATTTTTCCTTCCAATATTTTAGAGTGGCAACCTCTTGAATGTTTAACACGAACATTCAGAGTTCTTCGTAAGGAATATGAAGAGCTTATGTATGCAGACAAATCCGCTCAAGTTTTCAATAGCACAGAGTTATTTGTCCATTTTGCATATTATCAGGTGCCATTAGGGAGGAGCTCTTATGGAAATCTTATACATTTGCCTAGTCCTTGCATCTCTTCATTAGATTGGGATGCTTCTGATCATTCAACAAAAGGTGGAAAAGAAAGCTTGGACTTTGGATAGCCTTGGACTCAGAGGAGAGCTGTCCAGAAGTATTGATTCATCCAGATTTTCAATCTAGAAAGATAATTGTCACTGCAAATTGAAAATTCAAAAATGTAAGGGAGCTCTAGAATACCTTGATGAGGCATCATCAAAATTCAAATTCTCAATTGATGATGCAATAGTTAACATTAGATTAGAGAAAAAACATTATCTTGCATCAAGTTGCAACCCTTTAGATTGTAACAAGTCTCCTTCTTTAAGAAGCTTTTTTTCAAACTTCCACATATTTTTCTTTGCAGAATGGTGACTAAGAATGTGACTGATTACATCACTTCAATTATGTCTTTTTATGGACTATATTCATATTGGCATTTTTTTGTTTAATTTCAAGATTCTGAGGAGGTTTCAATGGTGCAATGATTATACAGGAATTTGCATATGACAAAATGGAAAAGATTGGATGACACGACCGATACAAGCGATACGGGCCATCCGAAATTCTCCGATTGCCCATATCGCTTGCATCGGTCGTGTCATAAAAACTTCTCTATCCTCCTCACATTTAACTTTTCTGCAGGATGGCGACTAAGAATGTGAATGATTACATCACTTCAATTATGTCTTTTTATGGGCTAGATTCATATTGGCATTTTTTGTTTAATTTCAAGATTGATGAGGTTTCTATTGTGCAATGATTATAAAGGAACTTGCATGAGTAAATTCTAGGTGATTCAAGAATATAAACCAAGAAATTCTTACATAATATATCTCCCCTTTTAGAACCTTTTTCCATACTTCCATTGATTTTCTTTTGCAGGATGGTAACTAAGAATGTGACACATTACATCACTTCAATTATGGCTTTTTATGGACTATATTCTGATTGGCAATTTCTTTGTTTAATTTCAACATTTTGATGAGGTCTCAATGGTGCAATGATTATACAGGAACTTGCATATGAAAAAATGGATGGTATGAAAAAATGGAAAAGACTGGATGACACGACCGATACAAGCGATATGAGCCATCCGAAATTCTCCGATTGCCCCTATCGCTTGCATCGATCGTGTCATAGAAACTTCTCTATCCTCTTCACATTTAACTTTTCAACAAGAATAAAGCAAAAACCACACAAAATAGAGGTTTTGATGATAAGAACAATTCAATTTTGCTTGAACCATGCAATGAAGTCACTTTTTCTTAGTTCTCAAGAGGATCAATTCAACATTACATTACTCAAGGCATATAAATATATTACAATGTATCTATGTACATTTCATGAGTAATAAGCTTTGAATAGAAATATATTTAATCCTTCTTGAGCCTTTTGAATGAACTTGTCTCTAGCAAATCTCCTCTATATCTGAGGTACTCTTTTCTCCTGTAGACAATAATACTTTGAACATATGACACCCCTACAACCATTGCATAGCTTGAGTAACAAAGGAAGTAGCCTGCCCTTGAAGCATTGAATCCTGGGGCATATCCAAAAATTCTTAATGCACCTGTTCTTTCAAGTAGAAAAACTCTGTATGCATTAAAGGGTATTGAAGTAAAACCCATGTATCTTGAAAGAGTCCTCAAGGAGAATAATGAAAAATCTGCCTCTTCACTATACTGCTTATGAATAACACAAAATAATTTTGGATTCAGTTTTGGAAGATAGTGGATCACTGAATGAATATCCATCTTTGTCTTTCCTTTCTTCTCTATGGTTTTCCTTGTTCCCTTCCCCCTCCCAATGTAGTTGCCTTCATCCAATATAGATATCTGTGGAAAAAATTGAAAATCTAGGTTAGAAAAAGTAAACGATCTTCTAAAGTCATAGAAATAACTGGAAACAGAAGTAGAAACAAAGCATGAGATACGACCGATCCAAGCGATTAGGGTCATCAGAGAATATCCGATGGGCATAATCGCTTGCATCAGTCATGTTTGATTTATCATCCTTAACTTTATAGAAACATATAATTAATGTTGAAAATAATATTTATAAACACATTTAGTTGTTCTATATGGAGCATTCATTCATATAGCTATAAATATGATACTTGATTGGACACAACCAATTCAAGTGACTGGGCCCATCAAGGAAGCTTGGATGGTCCTAATCGCTTGAATTGGTTGTCTCCAAAGGAGGTCATCTTGAAGCTTAGATTGCATGTGAACTTTTGTATCTTATTATTGGTTAAGAATTTGGAGAAGATAATGCTACCATTGCGTCCGGAACGTGTCAAAACCCTAAGATTGACTGTCTATTTGCATGATTTCGATACCCAGAGGTCTTGATAAGCCTTTTTGTATTGATTTCCAGACACGACCGATGCAAGCGATTAGGCCCATCCAACATTTCCAGATGAGCCTAATCGCTTGCATTGGTCATGTCCTAGATTCATGCACAAATAGGCTCATCAAGACCTTTCCATATCAGAATCATACAAATATACAGTCATTGATAAGCCTTTTTGTATTGATTTCCAGACACGACCGATGCAAGCGATTAGGCCCATCCAACATTTCCAGATGAGCCTAATCGCTTGCATTGGTCATGTCCTAGATTCATGCACAAATAGGCTCATCAAGACCTTTCCATATCAGAATTTGCATGATTTCGATACCCAGAGGTCTTGATAAGCCTTCTTGTATTGATTTCCAGACACGACCGATGCAAGCGATTAGGCCCATCCAACATTTCCAGATGAGCCTAATCGCTTGCATTGGTCATGTCCTAGATTCATGCACAAATAGGCTCATCAAGACTTTTCCATATCAGAATCATACAAATAGACAGTCAATCTTAGGGTTTTGGCATGTTCCTCCGGATGCAATGGTAGCATTAGGTTCTTGATTCCGAGCCAATAGTAAGATAGGGAACTTCATGACCGATGCAAGCGAAATAAGCTAGTCAAAGGTAGGTCAAACGCATGTAATCGCTTGTATCAGTCGTATCGGGTATGTAGCACAAGTATGCATGGGTGATGAAGAGAGAAATTCTATGAAGGTTGAAAATGTGAAATGGTGAACGGGACCCGTATTTATAGTCGAGAAGGACCGGGTAACGATCACATGACGTGGACCAATAAGTGAGTGCCACGTGGCAAAAGACGTTGGGAATCACAACGGCTAGATGACGTGGCCCACTCAAATGATGCCACGTGGCATTGTAACGTTGGGATTCGCAACGGCTAGATGACATGGACCAATCACACATTGCCACGTGTCACCAACGGTCAAATCATCCCAGAGACCTATTTAAGCTCTTCTATTCACTTTTTTCATTTTTTGTGAAACTCCTTGCTACCATCAACTTACCGTTGTCTTCGCGTTTTTACATGCTTTTCAAAACTTTCCATAGACCACATTTTGTGTGAGGGTTTAGGGTCATCATGATCAATTATTTTACAACACGACCGATACAAGCGATTAAGGACATTCGAGGATTTCCCGATGACCCTAATCGCTTGTATCGGTCATGTTTCTTGAGTGCTTTGTAAAAGCTTTTTTAATTAGTTTTTCTGCGTTTAAAATTTGTTCCAAGCTTTTAAACTCTTTTTTGTGCAAGTTGGCTTATTTTGCTTGCATCGGTCATGAATTTCCCTATCTTACTATTGGCTCAGAATTTCAAGAAACTAATGATACCATTGCATCCGAAACGTGCCAAAACCCTAAGATTGACTGTCTATTTGCATGATTCTGATATTGAGAGGTCTTGATGAGCCTATTTGTGCATGAATGTAGGACACGACCAATGCAAGCGATTAGGCTCATCTGAAAATGTTGGATGGGCCTAATCGCTTGCATCGGTCGTGTCTGGAAATCAATACAAAAAGGCTTATCGAGACCTCCGGGTATCAAAATCATGCAAATAGACAGTCAATCTTAGGGTTTTGGCACGTTCCGGACGCAATGGTTGCATTATTTTCTTAAAATTCTTAACCAATAATAAGATACAAAAGTTCACATGCAATCTAAGCTTCAAGATGACCTCCTTTGGACATGACCAATTCAAGGAACTAGGACCAATGCAAGCGATTAGACCCATCCGATATTCTTTGATGACCCTAATCGCTTGGATTGGTCGTGTCTCATGCTTTGTTTCTGCTTGTGTTTCGAGTTATTTCTATTAAATATATTTCTTTTCAAAGCTTATTACTCATGAAATGTACATAGATACACATATTTATTGCCCAAAGGGGTACAAGACATTGCAAATATGAAGGATGTAATCTTTTTTTGTGTAATTGATCCATGTCCTAATATTAATCCTTACTGATCCATGATTTGTTTTTCTCTAGTAAAAGTCCTATTTATCTGATGATAATAATCTTTTTTTTGTAGGTTATGGCTAGGACAAAGAAGACAGCAAGGAATTCTCTCCAATCACAACATGGAAACTCCAAAGTGTAAGCCTCACCATACATTTTGTTGTGTTCTATTTTAAAGCCTTGCCATCCATTCTAAATTTAAGTTTACCTTGCAGTGCTGCTAAGCTTCTCAAAATGCATATTGATCAAAACATTCTAGGAATTCCTTCTTTGAAAGAAGAAAAAAGGTTTGGATACACTCAAATACATGTGCCATTACAGAAATACAACACCTCGTGTGACTGGAGAGTGATTGCAAATGCAGTAAGGTTCTCCAGGTTTTACAACCCTGAGTTGAACTTGTCAGACTATCCATATGCTTGGGTCATCTTGATCAAGGAGAGAGCAATAAATGCCATTATGGAACATGCAATATGCCCTTATATTTTTGGAATGTAAGATTGTAATCTAATGTGTAACCAACATATGTTGGAAGATTTATTGATGTACAAATTGTATGTAATTATGCCAGTCTTCATCTGGAAGATGGTCATTGTAACTATATTTATATGCCTTGAGTAATGTAATGTTGAATTGATCCTCTTGAGAACTAAGTAAAAGTGACTTCATTGCATGGTTCCAGAAAAATTGAATTGGTTCTATCATCAAAATGTCTATTTTGGGTGCTTTTTGCTTTATTCATGTTGAAAAGTTAAATGTGAAGAGGATAGAGAAGTTTTTATGACACGACCGATGCAAGCGATATGGGTAATCGGAGAATTTTGGATGGCTCATATCGCTTGTATCGGTCATGTCATCCAATCTTTTCCATTTTTTCATACCATCCATTTTTTCATACCATCCATTTTGTCATACCATCCATTTTGTCATATGCAAGTTCCTGTATAATCATTGCACCATTGAAACCTCATCAAAATGTTGAAATAAAAAAAAAATGCCAATATGAATATAGTCCATAAAAAGCCATAATTGAAGTGATGTAATGAGTCACATTCTTACTTACAATCCTGCAAAAGCAAAATCAATGGAAGTATGGAAAAAGGTTCTAAAAGGGGAGATATATTATGTAAGAATTTCTTGGTTTATATTCTTGAATCACCTAGAATTTACTCATGCAAGTTGCTTTATAATCATTGCACAATAGAAACCTCATTAGAATCTTGAAACTAAACAAAAAAATGCCAATATGAATGTAGTCCATAAAAAGACATAATTGAAGTGATGTAATCAGTCACATTCTTAGCCACCATCCTACAGAAAAGTTAAATGTGAAGAGGATAGAGAAGTTTTTATGACACGACTGATGCAAGCGATATGGGCAATCAGATAATTTCAGATGGTCCATATCGCTTCTATCGGTCGTGTCATCCAATCTTTTCCATTTTGTCATACCATCCATTTTGTCATATGCAAGTTCCTGTATAATCATTGCACCATTGAAACCTCCTCACAATCTTGAAAATAAACAAAAAAAATGCCAAGATGAATATCCATAAAAAGACATAATTGAAGTGATGTAATCAGTCACATTCTTAGTCACCATCTTGCAAAGAAAAATCAATGGAAGTTTGAAAAAAAATCTTCTTAAAGAAGGAGACTTGTTACAATCTAAAGGGTTGGAACTTGATCACCCTGGGTAGCAGGCAAGTTATGCAAGATAATGTTTTCTCTGATCCAATGTTAACTATTGCATCATCAATTGAGAATATGAACTATGATGATGCCTCATTAAGGTATTCTAGGAGCTCCCTTACATTTCTAAATTTCCAATTTGTTGTGACAGTTATTTTCCTAGATTGAAAATCTGGATGAATCAGTACTTCTGGATAGCTCTCCTCTGAGTCCAAGCTATCCAAAGTCCAAGCTCTTTTGTACATTACCTATATTTTGTAGAAGCTTTGGATCTTTTCTTAGATGAACATCACCACCAGGAAATCCCATTTATGAAAGTAGAGATTCACATTTTTTAATGAAAAGGTGAACGATAGCCTTGTGAACGTAGACTTGCGTGCACTTGATTGCAGTGCTACCCTTGTAGACGACATTGGTCACTTCCTGCACGGTGCCATAGTGCTCCTGCACATACATAGATAGATGGGCACTACTTCAACGGATGCCGCTATCATCATCACGGGAGTGGACGAAGCAGAGGAAGTGTGATTACCTGATTGATGGAGTCCCAGCTCGTGACAGTTCTGGTGTTATGAAATAGAACAGTCGCTTGTGTAGCTCTCCACATAACGGCTCCGAAAAAAAGTGGTAGGAGCAGGGTACGCAAGTCAGTCGCCATCCTGAAATGTAGCTTCCACTGCCTGCGATATTTCTTTTACATAAGAAGGGATGCCCATGTTTCTCCTAAAAGTCTAATTAGATCATGAAGATTATGAAAAGGGGTATACCTTCCAGTTTGTGGATCAATTGGATAAACAAATCCATCTGCCCATATGTCGATATGTTTTTTTCCTTCTTTCTGCAATCCAACCACCTTAGAATGTTGAAGAGCCCTTCGGCATACCTTTCTTGTCGTTGCATACTCATGACTAACTGCAATGTTGATATGGAACTTATCACAATGATTTTGGCTGGTTGAAAGGTGAGTGAGAGTGTTTGGGTTGAGGTTCTCCATGGTCTACTACGAAGAGTGACGCGAAAGTGTCTAAAATGACATGAAAGAGAGAAACAAGCCTGCTATCGAAAGTAGAGTAAAAAAAGTGCAAAACGGCATAAGCACACATTATATAGGTCCGTGAACAAGAGGAAAATTCAAATTTTCATGAACGCCCGATGAGCACAAACTTTGAGGCATAAGATATCACACATACTTTTCATGATTATCACACGAGTTTCTCTCTCTTCAAAATTTGCACAAGATACGTTTTAAATGCGCTTACACGGATTTTTTTAAAATGAGTTGACAACTTTAATCCAGATTAAGCACAACTAATTGAAATCCTTACACGGCCCTTTTTTGGCCGTTTTTCGCCCTAATGTTTCTCACACCCACGGGGAAGGGACGACACAATTCACTCGGAGAGTTGCCAAATTCAAGAAGGATAGATGAAGGATGATTCTTGATACAAGCTTGCCACTAATTATTGGTATATATTGAGCGCAGATGGCATCCTCTAATTCCGAGGCTACGCAAGAGGAAGAGATTCTTCTTCTTCCCTTGGAATCAATCACGAAGACAAGAGGTCATTGGTTTCTTGATGATCAACCAGTGTCCGAGCTTCTTTTTATGGCTACCATTAAGATCATGGATAGGGATCACTACTTTCCTATCATGTCACAAGATTTCCAGACTATCATACAAGGATTACCACACATGACAGATGTCTAGACAAGAGCAGGAATTGATGCATTCCTCAGACTTCCAATATACCTACCTGATTTTCAGAGATGTACACAAGTGATGAACACACTACAGTCTGCATCAGATAAGCCATCAATCCCGGAAGCAAGAGTGCTCGACAAAGTTGGTATATGAAAACAATCAGATTCACTCATGAGCTAATCAACAGAGCTTTTGGATGGAGCCAAGATGGCCTAACTAATGTCAAGGATGAATGTCATGATCCCAAAAAGCGAACCTTTTTAGAAATCAACCGAACAGATATCGAAGACTCGGTTCGATTGGTACACCAACATTTTTGTTTTCCTAGTATGCATAGATACACAGCACCTCAAAAAATTGTCATGCAATTACTTTCCCATGCAATGAGGCAAGTAGGAAATCAAGTAAACATGACTCCGTATATTCAAGACCGCCTATTCGAAGCCAAGAAGAAGTGGATTCAGAAGAAATTTTTGAATGGAAGTTCGGCATTGACCTTACTCATTTATGAGGCACTTGAAATGAAGGATTTCTTACGCTTGATGCCAACTTCAACAGAGATCGCAAAATATGCAAAGTCAGCGACGGTTCCAAAGAAAAAGAAGACAGTCATCTCCATCAAAGAAGTGGGAACTACTTCGAAGAAACCCATGAGAGGGACTAAACGCATTAGAGAGGAAGAGGCTCAAGAGACGGCACAATCAAAGAGGACCCATACATTGCCAAAGATTCCTTTGACACAGCAGCCAATCACGAAAAGAGACCTCTCAACAGCGCTAGAGGAGACGCACATGTATATGCAGGGGCAAGTGAACTTAAATGTTCAAGGCCATCAATACAGACAGGCAAGCCAGGGAAAGAAACAAAAGGATAAAGAACATACCCCAGAACAAACTGCCAGATATAAAGAACTAGGATTAGAAGATTCGAGCTCTAATGAGGAATCCAGCCATGAGAAAGACACATTCGACACTGACATAAGAACAGAAACAAACAATGAGGAATGGACCGAGATAAACCAGGTAGAGGTTACAACTGACAATCAACTGTCACAGGTACAGCACCAAGCAGAACCCGCTGGTCAAGACCACCTCATTCAATTAAACAACAAGTCAAAGATCAACATAAAGGAAGCTCCAATCACACATAAAGATCCAGTGCCAACTATCAAAGAAGAAGTACAAACATGCATGCACAAAGAAGAAAGTTTCCCACAAAATAAGGAACAAATTGTGATCAAAGTACTTGACGATACGCCACAAGGCAAGATTGACCACAGGGAGGCTGAGCCACGGATACAACTCCATATTCGGTAGCCCCATGATACTACGCTACATGTGGCACAGGGGAAAGATGTTACCACGGGTGAAGAACCTAGCATCCCTACCACATGGCCGAATGTTGACGTTACTCAATTGAAACCTGTTGTTAAACATATGATACAAACGGCCATGGATACACAACAACAAATGATGGACACGGATGCGGATTACGACAAGGCCATGTAGGAAAAGAATCAATTTCAAGTAATGAGTGAGCAATTGTCTGCACAGCTCATCTAGGCCCAACAAGAGGTTTCAGCCAAGGAAACGGAGATAATCGCAGTCAAAGAACAATGTAATACATTGATGAAACATCATCATCAGCTCCTGACACAACTAACGGATTTACAAAGACAACATGAAGCTAGTGAAGCAGACAAAGAGAGGATGACAGCTCAAAGCAATCTGCTCGAAACACAACTAAAAGTATACATGGAGGAAAATGATAACTTATGCAGCAGAAATAAAGAACTGATGAAGGCATTACTGTATGACCAACCTATAGAAAACACGAGACTTCAGTTACTGACCAGAAGGAACTGAGAGATCAGATTGAGAAATATGCAAATCTGTTGAAACAAGAGCAAGCCCGGAAAGAAGAATCGTTAACGAAACCAATGAGCTCAAGAAACAGCTGAACACTGCCAATGGAAAACTTGTAGTGAGTTACAGTGAAAATATGGATCAGGTAGCAGAAATTGGTAATGAACCGCTTGCAGCCAAAGAGGCACTCATGGAAGCTATGCAAGAAGTTAAAGAAAAGACTGAACGCCTTGCACAATTAGAAACTAAAGCAGAAGAGAAAGTAGCCATCGGGACACCAGTAGAGCCACGACAAAAGAGTCCTACTGACGAGGTAGAGATATGTCCTCTATCTCCCCCAATCTATAATTCTCCAATAAAAGAGCAGATGGTGGAACCATGTGATGATCATCCAACGCCATATACTGCAGAAATAGGCCAGAAGGAACGGGCACTATTGGTGTCCCGATTGACAGAAAAGTTTGAAAATGAAGTGATCAAGGTTATGAAAGAGGCAAAACTCAGTTGACAAGTCTACAGGTGTCCAAATACAGTGCTTGATAGCTCATTGGAAAGCTCTCACTGTGTAATTTTTGTGGCTAAAAGGGTTTTTGGATTGGATTCGGGAATTGGGATATATTTCAGTTTTAGTGAGTACTAGTCTGAAGGCAGATAGATCTTGGGAAGGGTCCTAGCTTCTTGTTGTGCATTTGGAGGGGAGATCTTCCAACTCTAATGATAAACATATTGCTGATTTTAAGGCTGATTGGTGTGCCTCTTTCGAGATGTCAAATTTGGGGCATTTGCATCATTATTTGGGCATTCAGTTTATGCAACTTGATGGTGGCATAACTCTATGTGAAACAACATATATTGATACATTATTGCAATGGTTTGGCCTTGAAGATTCCAAACATATTGCCACTCCTATGGAAACAAGTTTGCGGTTGAGTCTTCATGATGGTGGAGAAGCATTTGATGTTTTTCTCTATCAAGAAGTTGTTGGATGCTTGTTTTACTTATGCATAACTGAGCTTGATATTTAGTTTATTGTCTCTCAGGTGAGAAGGCTTATGCATTTCCCAAGTGTCAAGCATTGGCAAGCAATTAAGCGCATCTTCCACTACTTGAGTGGTACCCGACTACTTGGATTGTTTTAACCCAAGGGGGGATTATTAATGCTAGATTTACATGCTTTTTTTACTCTAATTGGGCTAGTTGCTATGACACTCGTGTGTCCACTAGTGGTTTTTGCTTCATGCTTAGTAGCTCATGCATATCTTGGTTGAGCAAGAAGCAACCTATTATGGCCACATTTAGTATTGAGGTTGAGTATAGGTCAGCTTTCAGAGCAACTCTTGAGTGTGTGGCTCAGATGCCTTATGGTTGATATGGATGTTGGTCAGTCTTGTGCTGCCACCATCTTCACAGACAATCAGAGCGCATTGGCAGTTTGTGAGAAATCTTGTGTTCCATGCTCATGTTGAGATATCAAGCTCAACATGTGATGATCTAGGATGACACATACCAGTTTTTTGTTTCTCTGACATGTATAGTGGTCACGCCGGTATATGTGAGGGATACTTCATTGAGCTTTATTAGATTTATCTACCGGTAGTGATGTCACATTTGTTCCTTGCTAGCTCACTCATTTGCGGACATTAGGTTTTTCCTGTACTGATCTTTATATATTGCACTTGTTGTATTCTTGTTTTTTTGGTCATTCTTATACATTCCTTTTTATGTAATAGAAGAAGACGAAGAAGATTATTCTTCCTTGCCTCAATTTGTGTGTGTGCTTCTCCTTGAGAGTGAGAGTGTGTGTGAGCTCTCTTCCTTATCTCCTTCCTCGTGACATGGTATCAAAGCCAGTGTGGCTGTAGAGAGCTCGTGGAGAACGCGATGGTGAAGAGTACGCAACAAGGCGTGGAGAAAACGCGATTCACAAACAACCTCCGTTTGCTACGAAAATCGGCGTGAAGGTAGAAGACCTCAAAATATTTTCGCGAGTTACCCCTTTAGGATCACTCGTTTTTGTCAGATTGAAGTTTCGGAGCCATCTCGACCTCCGTTTCGAGCCCGCAAGGTGGGACCCACAGAAAAACCAGGTCAATTTCAGAAACTGTAACTTGCGTTGTATTCGGCAACACTCATATATTCCAGATCCAGAATTTCAAGCGATTTTGTGTATTCTTGATACACGAAAACTGTGTTTTTCTGAGATCGAACTGTCACGTCATAGTGCGACAATGTTCAAGTAGAAGTGCTTCTTGTAGTGTTTTGCAGTGTTGTGAATTGCTGCAGAAATGGCAAACACAAATGGAATGAGTCATCTTATGAGCCATAAGCTGGACAAGAATAACTTCCATGCTTGGAGATTCAGAATGATGAATTTCCTGATGGGAAAAGGCTACTGGAAGTACATCGAAGGAGAGAATGAAAATGCTCCGCAGTTACCAGAAAGGAATCGGACTGCAGATCAGGTAAGAGCATATGATGAATGGAATCAAGGAGCACAAAAGGTAATGTAATGGCTATCTGTTAGCATACAGGATAGCATGATTGGACACATACAGGATTCCAAGACTCCAAAAGAGGCTTGGAATAGTTTGGTCACATTGTATGAGACCAATATAAAGGCACGGAAATTGCAACTCAAGAACGAGCTGCATACATTGGAGAAGAAGAGCATGTCGGTAAGTGACTACACCTTGAAAATCAAAAGCATATGTGAGTCACTTGAATCTATTGAAGCGAATGTAGATGATGATGATGATAAGGTGGAAGTGCGTCTTCGTGGTTTAGGAGTTGCATATAAGCAGTTCAGAACTTCTATACAAACTAGGGAAAATATTCCGAATTTTGTTGATCTGGTATCTATGCTGATTATTGAAGAAAAGAATCTTGGTTAGGATTCAAACTCCCAAGGAAAGCCCAGTTCTGAGCAAGTATTCTACTCTGGCAGAGGAAGAGGCAGAGGTAGAGGTTTTGGAAGTGGAAGAGGAAACAATAACCAAGACCAAGGTCAACAACAAAATCATGCAGGACGAAGAGGACAGTTTCGAGGCAAGGGATCCAAAGAGGTCACAGAAATTTCCAAAGAAATGATTCAAGTAATGATAGTAAAGGATGCTGGAATTGTGGTAAACCTGGATACTTTGAACGTGATTGCAGGTTGAAGAATCAAAATAACAGAATGCAGCAAAACAACTAGTCATCCAGAAGTGCAGATGATTCTGAGAAGTTGTTCATGGTTCAACATCACATGATGAATACGATGTCTGCTGGTATTTCAAAATCAAATGATAATGTCTGGTATGTTGATTCAGGTGCTTCAAATCATGACCAGTCATGCAGAATGGTTTAGTACTTTGCAGAAATTGCCAGTTCCTGGATATGTTGAAAGAGGTGATGACACCTCACATCCTATTGAGCATACATGAAACATATTACTATCGATGGAGGATGGAAAGTAAAACATCTAGCTGATGTGCTGCATGTTCCAAATATAACAAAGAATCAGGTTTCTGTTGGACAAATGGTTGACCAGGGATTACAAGTCAGGTTCAATGTTGATGGATTATATGTAGAAGAGTACAAGCAGGATGGACGATTGGTTACCAAATGAAAAAAAGTGGGCACGCTGTTCACCTTAAATGTGAAGATTCTTGAAATGAATGCAACCATGTTTGCAAAAGGTACATGAGTTATTGCAGATATAGAGATGTGGCACAAACGGACTGGACATGCAAACTTGCAAAGGCTGAAATTGATGCAGTCAAAAGGAGATTGTCCATGGACTACCAAATTTCAAATTTGATGACCATACACGCAAAGTATGGGTATATTTCATGAAAGAGAAGAGCGAGGTATTCACTCACTTCCAGAATTTTAAAGCTATGGTGGAAAAGAAGACAGGGAAGTACATTCAGACATTAAGATCTGATGGAGAGGTGAATACATGTCAAATGAGTTCAGTAGTTTTCTAAAAAATCATGGAATTTGGTGCCAGTTTTCATGCAGGTACACACCACAACGAATGGCATTGCTGACTGCAAAAATAGACATATTGCAGAAATAGCAAGAGCCTTGATGGTTGAGAAGAATATGCATCATTGTTATTGGGCAGAAGCTATGCATACTGTTGTATACATCATGAACAGAACTCCGACTGTTGTTGTACATCAAGTTACACCTGAAGACAAGTTTACAGGTAAAAAGCCAAACTTATCACATCTGAAAGTTTTTGGCTGTATTGCATATGTACATGTCCCAGATGAATTGAGGATGAAGCTTGATCCAAAAGTAGAAAAGTGTGTCTTCATTGGATACTCCCTTGAGCAAAAGGGATATAAATGTTATAACTCACTCACAGGACAGGTAAAGGTGAGCAAAGATGTGGTATTTGATGAAATGTCAAGCTT
The DNA here is from genome assembly GCA_020310875.1 of Ceratopteris richardii. NCBI lineage: Eukaryota > Viridiplantae > Streptophyta > Polypodiopsida > Polypodiales > Pteridaceae > Ceratopteris > Ceratopteris richardii. Next base: position 13,373,846 of record CM035421.1, read on the forward strand.
CTATGCATATGCCAAAGAAGGACTGAATCTTGAACCAAATGACAAAGAAAATGCTAAAAAATCAAGTGCAAAATCTCAAGTTTGCAATAGTTCCAACTCAAATCCATGGAGTGGAAGATTGCGTGGAAATTTAAGTCCAGAAAATTCATCAAATACATCCAAGAAAGGTAAAGAAAAGCCTTCTGCAGGTCATAAAACATGTGCAGATTTTGAAGATGTTGATGGAGATTCAAGCCGTTCAAAAAAGAGTCTTGATGAGGAACTTGGACTGCCCTCTGTGAAGACTCCAAGAGTAAGAAGGGCACATGCAGATGATACAAGGAGAAGTGACCCAGGACCAAGAGGATCTGGGAGGATAGGGAATTCAGTGCAACGATTGACGTATGACAGTTATATGGCTCGTCATTGTGCCTACATGACAAAGTTAATACAAGACGTTGAACCTTCTTGCTTTGAAGATGCAATTGGAATTGCAGATTGGAAAAAAGCTATGGATGAGGAGATGGCTCCACTTTATGGAAATGATACATGGAAGCTGGTTCCATTGCCGCAAGGAAAGAAACCCATAGGCTGCAAATGAGTTTACAAGGTAAAGCATAATGCTGATGGTAGCATAAGCAGGTATAAAGCACGATTGGAAGCTAAAGGATATGCACAGACATGTGGCATTGATTATGAGGAAACATTCAGCCCTATAGCTAAAATGTCTACTATCAGAACACTTGTTGCATCAGCTACAAAAAAAGGATGGACTTTGCATCAGATGGATGTGAAGAATGCTTTCCTACATGATGAGTTACAGGAAGAAGTATTTTTGGACCAGCCACAAGGATATGAATAGCATTGGGTTTTCTATGTGTGATGCAGATCACTCACTATACGCAAGGAAGGCTGATGATGGCATCACTATTGTGGCTATTTATGTTGATGACCTGATTGTAGGTGGTGATCATGAAGGAAGCATAAAAAAGGTAAAGCAACTTCTTATGTAGGAATTTGACATGAAAGATCTTGGTGTGCTGCACTATTTCGTGGGCATTGAGTTTATACATACAGAAACATGTATATGGATGTCGCAAAGGCAATATGCCTTGAATATGCTGCAAAAGTATGGTATGGCTGATTGTAAGCCAATTTTTATGCCATTATACCAGAATTTGAAGTTGGATACTACATCAGGTGAAGCATTGGAAAATGCTACTATGTACAGGAAAATTGTGGGAAGTCTTATATATCTCACAATTACAAGGCCTAATCTAAGTTATAATGTTGGACTTGAAAGTCAGTTTATGCAGGTTCCCAGGAAGCCACATTTGGATGCTCTGAGGCGCACTCTACGTTATCTGAGTGCTACTTTGGATTATGCATTGTTTTATGAGGCTGGTGTAGATTTGCAGGTTTATGGATACACCAATGCCGCTTGGGCTGGTAGCATTCCAGATAGAAAATCTACTAGTGGTTTTCTATTCTCACTTGGGAGTGCAGTTGTTACATGGAGCAGCAAGAAGCAACCCACTGTTGCTTTGTCGAGTACAGAGGTTGAGTATAGAGGTGCTGCAGTGGCAGCATGTGAGGCATCATGGCTGGAGATGCTACTTGCAGATTTAGGTGTGGAAGTGCAAAAGCCTATCACCATTTATTGTGATAATCTTAGCAGCATACAGTTAGCACAGAACCTTATTTTCCATGTTAGAACAAAACATATGGAGGTACATTATCACTTCATCAGAGAGAAGGTATTAGCAAGTGATATTGATCTTGTTTATGTGAGAATAGATGAGCAGGTTGCTAATATTTTCACCAAAGCACTTGGAGTTTCGAGAGATATCAAACTCAACATGTGATGATCCAAGATGACATGTACCAGTTTTTTGTTTCTCTGACATGTATAGTGGTCAAGCCGGTATATGTCAGGGATACTTCATTGAGCTTTATTAGATTTATCTACCGAGAGTGATGACACATTTGTTCCTTGCCAGCTCACTCATTCGCAGACATTAGGTTTTTCCTTATGTACTAATCTTTATATATTGCACTTGTTGTATTCTTGTTTTTTAGGTCATTCTTGTACATTCCTTTTTATGTAATAGAAGAAGAAGGAAGAAGATTATTCTTCCTTGCCTCAATCTGTGTGTGTGCTTCTCCTTGAGAGTGAGAGTGTGTGTGTGAGCTCTCTTCCTTATCTCCTTCCTCGTGACAGCTCACACTAAGCACATTGAGGTGCACTATCATTATGTCAGGGAAAGGTTCTCTGCTGGAGAGATCAGTTTGGCAGAGAATGCTTTGGACTTACTTCCTTTTGTGGATTGATTTCACATAGCTTGGCACTTCTTTATACATGAGTGTAAGCTCCTTGTTCACTCCATCACTCCCAAGGGGGATTTGTTTATATATTTCAATAGTGATGTATGTGAACACACTTGGGACCGCTATGGTACTTTTTTCCCTCTTTAAGAGGTTTTTTTTTTCGAGCTTGTATATACACCTATAACCCTAATGGGTTACTTATCTTTGTACATTCACTTGGTCATACATTCAGTATTGTGTTTTGTGATCCAAGATTTTTCTCCATTTCTTGTGTTGTTCATGTGCTTCCGCATACCTCAAACCCCAACACAAAGTCCCAAGGCTACAATGAGGATCACGATGTTCCATAATAGCTACCTATGCTTGATAATTTATGTTGATGATATGTTGATTGTCGAAATGTCCTTGGGAAATTTCGCTCTTGAAGAAGAATTCAAAAGAGACAATTGATATGGAAGATTTGGAGGACACTTCTTGGCATGAGGATTAGTCTTGATAGGATTCTAAACTACATATAGTTGTCTCAATTTGACTAAATATCCAAAGAAGTTCACTAAAGTTTTTGAGTACATCATTACCTACATATTTAAAGCTCAACAAGGATGATTACCAAAATTTGATGAGGACAAGGAAATCATTATTAAATTCCTTATCAATTTTCACTTGGTAGTCTCAAGTACACTATGTTAGCAACTAAACTAGGCATGCCTTTACTAGAGGGATTGATGAGCATATATATTTGGGCTTGAGCTATTTGGACAATGTGACTCATAGTGAGATGGAACATATTTTATATGAAAATTATGAAGGAGACCCAAAATACATTAATATTAAAATATTGACATATTTGAGAAATAGGATTGAGATTACAATTCAAACACGTTACAAAATATGATTTTTATCACATGAAAAGATTTGTGCAACCTATATAGAAGATAAAATATCATATATTTTCATGATTGCAATTCAAAATTCTCTTAATCTATCCAATGCCCCTTCATATGATGCATGTGTTACTTTTCTCACATACATCTAAATTTTCTTCTTTATCATCCAGATGGTTGCTTTCATACAATGCCTTGTTTTTATTAAGAAAAAATCATGGATGAGAATATCTACCTCATCAACTTGAAAATTGAATTCATTAAAAATATTGTGTTTCCTTTTTTAACTTGTTCATTTGGTATCATATACAACTTCTAAAGTGTACTTGCCTCTACTTACATTACTAATTTTAGTATAGTAGCAAGTGATTTCACAAATGTTATTCTTTCTTGATCTATATCCTTATTTATATCTAGATAACTTTTAATAAAAATTGGTTTCATAGATTCATCACCCTTTAGCAAGGGCTACGATACATATTCCAACATTTATTTCTTTCAAAATTCCATCCCGCTCTACTTCATCCTACCTTGTCTTCCTTGGCCCTACATAAATGTTCCTTTCTTATGGATGTATTAAGTTTTGATGTGTATCTACATTACGTGTTTCGACCACATTCAATACATGTGTGCTAAAATCCCATGTGAATGAAATATTAATAGGTCAATATCTTATAGTGTAACTCCTTATAATCTCTTCTTAATGAGTACAAAAAATATCCCACAAAGATACATATTCATTCCATATATCTCGTCTTCTCAATCACTATTTGCATCCACCTTTTACTTTGCTCAACCACATTTCCAGATTTTATCATACTATTTTTATCTTTATATGGTGATTGTTTGCACCATAAATAATCAAATTAGGGATATACAGTAGAAGTATGTAGCCATTTGTAGGATACCACCCACCATGATATTCCTTTGCAAATAAGAGAGTTATGTCATCATGCCTCCACATCACATCATGGTTGAAACTAATATCATTCAGTGAAGCTAAAACTAATGTAACACATGATTGATATATGGCATGGCCAATATTTGGTCCATGTTACTC
>CM035421.1:13383096-13440596 GCA_020310875.1 Ceratopteris richardii
GTAAATATGCGTAACCAACTTAATGGTCGTACAAAATACAGTGTATTGGAAATTAGAATCGTAAAGATCAAGCAAAATAGTTAAGTCTGAACTTCGGAGCTTGCGGGCATTGCGTCCAACTTTCATCGAATGTCGAGGAGAATGCTATAGTTGATCTTGCAAGAGGTTGATTTGAGCTGAATTGTGATATGCAATATTTGTCATTTTTCCTGCATTGCGAAAGCTTGAATATTCAACTTTCACCCCCAGAAATACTACACAGGAGTAGTATGCCTGGATCGAAAGGTAGTAGTAAGCATAATAAGATTTGTTGGAGGAGCAAGCAAAAAATCAGCATAGTGGGTTCCTCTGACGGCATCTCAAAAGTGTAGGAGGGAGATGTTGAAATACAATCCGGAAGGCTAAAATAGGTTAGCCCAACATCTACGATAGCACTTACGGAAGGAAGGGTCCGCTTAGAAAACAATTGATTACTATGTGGGCTGTCATCTTGAAGTTGGGTCTCGAAGATACATGAGGCAACAACAGTGGCATAGCTAGCAAGTGACTGACTAGCTTGAGTGGGCGGACTTCCTTTTGTGATGTGAACCAAGCTCGGGTCGCTAGGTTTACCGACCAAGTGAAAAAGTAGAATTGTGGAAACGTAGTGTGTTCCCAAAAACAGGGTGTTGTAAGTTGGGTAACACTGCAAGTGCAGAGCTTGTGCACACAAAAGTTTTTGTTTTCAAAAGGTGTGTCGCACTGCATCCGCCTGGGTTCTAAGGTTAGGAATTTCGCATGATGTCTTGTGATGACGTATGGGAGGGGACTGCACTGAGTTATGAGATGAGACTCGAAGGAGACCAAATAGGTCTTCTGCATGGAAGAAAATGTGCAGAAATGGAGTACAAATATTCATCGTTTGTATGTGTTGAGGGATGTCGGTAGATAGTTGAGGCAAGGTTTTGCGCTCGACAACCATGCTTGAGGTAAAGTCGGTCAAGAAATGAGTAAAGGATGTCATGAGAAGCAAGTGGCGAGCGGAAGGCATTCTTCCAACAGTGCAATCGACTTGCTCCGCATGTTGTTTGAGATTGCAGAGCCTGTTGTTGAGCAAAAAGAGATAGTGCGTGCATGCACTATCTTGAGGAGGAATGGGAAGTATCCAATTCGTGATGGATTCTTTGGAATTAGTTACTAAACCAGAAATAACAATGAAAACTTGATCGTCTGCCTGGGTGGATGGAAAGTTATCTGCCATCTTGTTGAGGGAAAGTTCACACGAATATTTGATGTGCAAGCATCAACGGTGAAGATATTAGGCTTATAGACGAGGGAGCATATGCTTGTGCCATAGGTGCCAATAATAGCGGCTTGAGCAGGAGCAAAGCAAGAGAGTGATGTATGCATACAAAGTTGAACAATGTGTGTTTGTCCATTAGGAAAAATGGACCTGTCTGGAATATTCGCCAGGGATATGGGGGTGCTTGTGGTCTTCTGAGCATCAGCAAGCGAAACTGTGTGATCTTGCAGCCATGAGTAGGAGGTAATATTCCCGTAAGAGGGATGAGTGCTATCAAGGAAGGCAGCGATAATCTTTTCATCTTCGGAATAGAGGTCATCGAGGGAGGTCTCCAGTAGAGGAGCTTCTGCACTGCTTGTAATAAGCAAGACCGGTTGTTGTTGACCATCGACAAGGCCAGTAAGGAAGGCTTCGATGATGTGACCATTATCTGCAGTGAGGATGGGACTCATGAGAATGGGAGTTACTGCATTTGCAGTGAAAACAACTGATTCATCTGTGCCGGCAGGAACTTCCGAGTCATTGGCAAGAATTTCATCCATTAAGTTAGGTGCTTCGTAGGCAAGAACTTCTGCGTCAGAGGCAGGGACTTCTACTTCGAAGTGATCAATGGCACTCGGAAAAGTGACCGTACGAAATTCCATAGTTGGAAGGGCAGCGACATTGACAAAGTCGGGTACCGAAAGGTAAACAAGAAAGTCGGAGATAATTGCGCTATCTGTGAGCGCATGACCACAGGAGGAGTTTCCTTCATATGCTACAGGAAGAGAGTCCTCACAGGTGCAATTAGCGTCCAGTTGTGGGTCGTCTTCACGATGTGTGAAGTCTGCAAGGCACGTCGTGTTGGCTACGTTGCATCTTTCACTATCAGGACGGGTAGCAAGAAATGCAGAGATGATGGTTCCATCTTTCGCAAGAAAATCGATGTGTGTTGTGTTTCTTGACGAGACAAGAAAGGGCTCTTCATTATCAGAGAGCATTCGACAGAAGGGCATCATCGGCATGATGTATGCTCGTCAACGTGTGAGAGGTAGTTTTTGGCAAACTGCATCTGTGGGCCTCCAGAGCGTAGTTGAAGGGTCGATCAAGCCCATCAAGATGACTGTAGCTCGGAGTGGAAATGTGATTCGTCTGCACCCCCCTATGGCATAGGGGCAGGATGTGGTCCTCCATGGTAGAGAGGCCTGCCTCATTGAGGTTGGCGGTATGACACACAGCATCAAATGGAGGGCATGTGTAAAGCCCGAATGCTAACAGGAGGATTGTCTGCAGATACCTCCATTGTAGCTGTAGGAGAAAGTGGTGCCATGGTAGGGGATGGAGGCAAGAGACGTCCGACCAATCGCATGTAAAGCGTCAGGGTCTGAAGACCAACAGAAGGAGATGGGTGTATCAACACGAACAGGGACGTGGGAGAGGTGCGCCATATAAACGCTCTGATACCATGTTGGAGTGCAACCAGAGGCACACCTCAGATGTGATACGCAGAGACACCATGACTCGACAGAGAGAGGCGCATAGACAAGAGGCATCATCTGTGCTATACGCATTGTTTTTTACAAATGCCTAGATACATATTTATATAGAGTGGAGTGAGTAGATGGACAGTCAGTCCGTTACATACAGCGGAGTGGGCAGATGGACAGTCAGTCTGGGTAGATGGACAGTCGGTCCATACAGTTGCATCTGGGATAGGTTCTTGGATCGATGACGGGGATTTATAATTTATCTTTTCCAACACCCACAACTAAAACCATTAAGACCCCATTTGTCTTTAAGGGAAGAAGTGTTGATTTCACGAACAAACAACAAGAACTGAACAAACTTTGAAATGAACAAAGTTAAAGTCAGGGGGAGTAGGCCTCGGCCGAACCTCCATTTTTTTTAAAAAAAAAAAAAAAAAAAAAAACAAACAACAAGAACATTGCAACAGGGGGTACTGAATCCCATAGAATAGAAGTGAGAGGATTCCCCCTATATGAACCATTTTTGTAAACAATGAAAATACAACGTAAGTCGTTTGCAGAAGGTTGAAAATAATGAAAATACACGTAAGTAGTTTGCAGAAGGTTGTGCGTGAAGTTCTTTATAGCTTTTTACATGCTTGTAGCAGTTTTTAGGTGCCTATACAAGCTCGGTGAACCACAGATGCCATATATCTTTCACTCCAGAACCTTAGGACTAGACAGTTCCATATGCCACGAAATATAAAACACCACACGGGAGCTCTATAACTAAAAGGTTTCCCAAAAAGCCTAAAATCTCAATGGCATTAGGACGTTCTTAAAACATAAAGGATCTTACTAGCCTTAAATTCCAACGAAAAAAGGAGGTCATCTACAAAAAGGAGAACAACACAAACGTTGAATAGCAGGTTTGTTTGGGTGTAAGAATTGCAAGCCATCCTCATATCATAAATGGTTGCAAGTCTTTTTATCGTCATATCATTAGAAGGACAAAAATGCTGAACAGAAAGGTTTGTTTGGGTGTAAGGATTGTAAGTCATCCTCATATTATAAAAAGTTGTGTACACTAAAGTCAACATTTAATCGACATTAATGCACACAAAGCTAGAGGTATTTCATAACTAGTAGAATGTGCTACAGTCTTCAGTCCCCCATTGGTCGTTTTGTCCACCGCAATTCAGCATCGGAGATTAGAAGGCAGCCATTTTTACCACATCAGCTGCTTTTAAAACAAACTCCTTATGGAAATCTATAAGAAGCTTCATGCCGAATATCCATATATTGTGTGACCTAACTGAGCTTGCCATCTCCACTTGTTTGTTGTATTGTAAAACCTGTTTGCTACTCATAGTCCTATGTCACACAAACTACTGTTTCATACCTGTACTGTGTGCATGCATGGATGCGCATCTAAAAGTAAATATCCATTGAATCTTAATTTGCAAAATGCGCATGCATGGATGCGTGCATGTGCACATCTACAAATAAATATGAACTCAATCGAAGTGTGCGAACCCAAGGATTGAATGGCTATGGGTGAATTATTGTTTTTACTTTGTTGAATCAAAATATGAATTTGTTCACCACATGTACATGATACTCCACCAAAAATCAACATGTTTGGGAAACCAAGAACCTAGATGTGCAAAATGCAAATCCATTGAATCTTAATTTGCAAAATGCGCATGCATGGATGCGTGCATGTGCACATCTACAAATAAATATGAACTCAATCGAAGTGTGCGAACCCAAGGATTGAATGGCTATGGGTGAATTATTGTTTTTACTTTGTTGAATCAAAATATGAATTTGTTCACCACATGTACATGATACTCCACCAAAAATCAACATGTTTGGGAAACCAAGAACCTAGATGTGCATTAAATGATTGAGTTTTGCTCACCTTGTTTTACCTCGGGTACTCCTTTCAATGATGAGTTATATGAAAACAATGGACGCAAACGGTGCTAGTGAGCAACACGCCAATGCTTGTACATTGAGAGTTTATTCAACCCCAAAGTTAGAAAATTTATATTGAGTCAAGGATCCAGACCAAAACTTAAGCCTTATTTCTTTGATGAGAATGAAATAACATACATTACATGATTCCCTTTAAAAAAAAAATTATTAAAAAAAAAAAGGGGAAAATAGGAGACAGAATAATGAATCTTGATCTTCTTAAGTGAGCTCATCGCAAAGCCATTACATGTCCAGTCCGTGGGTTACAACTGGTTTAGACTTACCAAAGCCATTACATGTCCAATCCGTGGGTTGAACACAATACCTTTGTGTGCCAAACCAACCCACTTACCGGACATGGACATGATCATTGTACCTTAAACTCATAATCAGAAGTTTGCAGCAATCTTGTATCTTGTAAGGTCTAGAAAGCACAATCTAGCGCACCCACGTTTCGTGCAAGAAACTCAAAATTGTTCATACTGCACTCCGATGAACCCACTAAAACAGCAACTGGATATCGGGTACCTCCCAAAAGGAGGGCATATCAGAGCTGGAAAACTGCATGGCATGAAGGCCTACTATATTATGACAGAAGAGCCAACTAGTTTTGCAGCTGGAAGGCGTCCAAAGGTCCACACAGTTTGTGATTCAAGGTTCCACTGATTTGCGATGCCCGAACGGTAGTTCTTGTCCCCAAACGTCCTTTCTCTGCTGATGCCACTAAGTGACGGCCATTAAACAGTCTGTTGCCCTGCTACACAGATGCCTTACAAACTGCTCTTGTCAAATTTATATGTAAAATTACACAGACAGATGCAGATGCCAAAAGCACTGGCTCTAATACCAAAACGAGAAGGTTATTGTCCAAAGGAAACTCAACAGTTAAGCTTGCGCTTAGGCAGATGGCCAGGGTTCAAGTCCCACCTAGGGCTGGATGCCTCAAAGTTCCCCAAGAAGGGTGCCTCTACCTTACGAGGTGGGGTGTGTGTTCGTGTCTTTCCAATTCATTGTACTCTCGAAAAAAAAACATCCTTATGATAGGCCTGCAATAACACCACGGCTATGGCATGCCTATAATAAGCTCTACGTACAAAGGATATTTTCCTCTACGAGGATAGCATTGGTCATAATCTCTACACAGAATGAGAGATTGCCACATGTCTATGATGTAACATCCCCTTAGACGCACTTTATGCAACCGCAATATCTAACACCGGATCGTGGATTATCATGCAACAATCAAAATCAATAAGGCTCAGGGGTTCCAAGGATGAAAAGGAGGACTAAAGGAGAGAAATCTAAAGGATTGAGGCCCACAACTAAAACCATTAAGACCCTGTTTGTCTTCAAGGGAAGAAGTGTTGATTTCACGAACAAACAACAAGAACATTGCAACAGGGGGTACTGAATCCCCAGAAAGAAGTGAGAGGATTCCCTCTATATGAACTATAGGCAATGCTTGTACATTCAGAGTTTATTCAACCCCAAAGTTAGAAAATTTACATTGAGTCAAGGATCCAGACCGAAACTTAAGCCTTATTTCTTTGATGAGAACGAAATAACATACATTACATGATTCCAAAAAAAAAAAAGGGAAAGAGGAGACGGAAGAATGAATCTTGATGTTCTTAAGTGACCTCATCGCAAATGATCTTTAGACAGGTGATGAGAAATTAGGACTGAAATGCATGGGTATTATGACAATGCTAGTACAATCATTTCACAGAGAGAGAGAGAGAGCACTACTTTTGTCCAGTTCATAACATTTGCTGGTCTCATATTTTCTTGAACTTGACCGTTTTATACATGAAATCAAACAAACATTAATAAAGCGCTACTTTATTCTCTTTCTTAATCATCGATTCATAGGCATAGTACATCTTTCTCCTCCTCTAATCTTTAAAACATGACTTTTACCTTACGCATTATTAAAAATTTTAAAAAACATATCCATATTGCTATTACTGAATGTTGAGAACACCATTTGCATCTTCAAATTGTTGTGTCGCACATGACAGATAAACTCCTCCCACAGTCACGACATTTTGTGAGACTCCTAGTTCTGAAGAAAGAGTATTTGTTGTGATCCTGTAAGAAATCTCTCTCTCTCTCTCTCTCTCTCTCTCTCTCTCTCTCTCTCTCTCTCTCTCTCTCTCTCTCTCTCTCTCTCTCTCTCTCTCTCTCTCTCTCTCTCTCTCTCTCTCTCTCTCTCTCTCTGATGATATTGTATTGGTTTCAGAGTCTGCAACAGCATCATCTACATGGCCTAGATGACTTTTGCAGACACAGAGGGTTATCTGTGAACCTTGGTAAAACCAAGGTCTTGATCTTTCATACATCAGCACAGGTACGCAGACATAGTTTGTTCACAACAGCAGATGGACCGATCGAGGTGGTCGGATCATATGTTTACTTGGGGGTGACATTTACAGCAGCATCAGGGGTCTTCTCTATGGCTCAGGCAGCCCGTGACCGCATCACACGTGGGTACGCAGCACTAGCTTTGATGGAGAGACAGTGCCACCAGGCATATTTTCAGGAACCCCGCACAAAGGGGTGGCTCTTTGACACTTTGGTTACGCCAGCGCTCATGTATGGGGCAGCCATATGGGGACCAGGATTAGCTACATCAGTATGGACAGCATTAGAGAGACCACAGATCCTCATGATTGCCAGACTTATCCGCAGCAAGCCTTCAGTACCACATGATATCATTAGAGCAGAGCTCGCTGCACCACCGATGCTAGTTGAGGCACTATTCCAGACAGTATGCCTATTACACAGACTTCGGAACATGGATACAGAGCGCATTGCTTATCGTGCTTTCGAGGCATCACGTGATATGGCATTAGCAGGCGACACCTCCTCATGGTATGCGCAGACACGAGACTGGCTTGCCCACCATGGCTTTGACATAGACAGGCTACCACCACTACAGTACGACTCTCATGCACCCACCTACTCGCTCTCTCATCAAGAGAGGAATAGGATCATTCGTCAGGAGATATGGCATACATACATACAGAGGACATGGGTGAGCCCTAGGGGTACATTGCCACCGAAAATGCTCTACTACCGCGAGCATTTTCTACATATATCGGGCACGGGCTTCATCGAGATTCCGAGATACATGCAGATCTACCTTCCCCACCACCTACGAGTCGTCATTGGGCAGCTCCAGGTTTCATCACATCAGCTGGAGATTGAGAGGGGTCGGTCCAGGGGAGTCCCCCGTGAGGAGAGGTGGTGCCTAGTATGCAAGACAGAGGTAGAGAGTGAGGAGCATTTTGTTATCAGATGTCCAACATACTTAGACCTACGAGCACAGTTCCAGATCGAGGAGTCATTCCAGCTGTGCATGACTATGGGAGACCAGAGACGCTTGGGACGCTTTCTCACAGCAGCATATGAGAGGCGAGAGCGGTTACTACAGCTCATACATCAGCCACGGGTGAGTACCCAGCAGACCATTACCCAGTTCTTTCAAAGAGTTGAGCTACATCAGATAGGTCCATCTATAGGGCTCACGCTCCACTAGGCAGCAGCACAGAGAGCACGGCGCCGACCACGCATGGGTGGATATCGTCGACCACGACTATATCAGGAGGATATCTCACGCATCAGGATTGCCTACGACCACATGATGGAGCATAGGCGTACCACCACCCCCTCGGTTGTCTTCCTTCAGGAGGCACTCGGGCCACCACCGATGTACCACATACTACACCCACCTCCACCCATCACCCGTAGCTAGGGTGTTTTACTCACATTTTGGATCCCCCCATGTATTAGGTGGCCACTATCTGCAGAGTCAGAGCCACGTCTTCCCAGCCTTTTCCAGCCCTATATAGCTTTGTGTAGCGATATACTTTTTATTTCATTTTATCTTCTACACAGGGTTACTACACTTGTACATGGTTTTTGTCTCATAGGCCAAGTTTGGCCTCCAGAAGACGTTAATATGACTTTCTTTCTTTCTCTCTCTCTCTCTCTCTCTCTCTCTCTCTCTCTCTCTCTCTCTCTCTCTCTCTCTCTCTCTCTCTCTCTCTCTCTCTCTCTCTCTCTCTCTCTCTCTCTCTCTCTCTCTCTCTCTCTCTCTCTCTCTCTCTCACACACACACACACGCACGCGGTAGGCTCTTTCTTTTTTCCACTAAGTGCCTAGTGGCTAAACATATAAAGGATGTGATAGTGCCTACTGAAAGAGTTCGGCACAAAGACGGCCTTTTACAAAGAGCATCTTCTCCAACTCATGACGGATGTTTTTATTGTCAGGAGTAGACACGCATTTAACATTTTAGGTGCAGTGTGCTATTTGCCGCATGCATACGGCGTCACATTTGCTTGCGTTTGAAGCCAGCAGATACAAAGGGTTCCCAGCTAAGGCTAGGATATGCGATGTATGTTGAGCCAGAGACAGCTTTTTATTACATACGCCATTGCTATGCATAACACACAAGATACGTTATGTCCAAATACATTAGTTTAGTTGGGTGGAACTCTTGCCTCTTTAGGTGGAGGTAGGGCTTCAACCCCTGCCTGCAGTGTTGGACATGTATTGGGCCTTAGACCAGATTTCAAACCAGCTTCTCTATAGTTGTACTGCTTTCGGGCAGCCTACCAAGTCCTAACCCCTGCTTTGTGGGGATACTAGGGGTTCCATGTGTACTATTCTCACCTTCACTTGTACATTTGTTCTTTCCATAAATTCAAGCAAGAGAGAGTCGGCTTGGCCAAACTTCTTCCTTTAGAGAAAAGAAAAGAAAAACATGAGATACATGGCCAGTTCTGTTGCTGATTCAGAGCTGGTTTTAGACCACTTTCTAGAGTTACGGTATTCAAGAATAAGGTATGTTTGGGTTTGTTCTTGCTTGAGCTAAAGAGACATAGGGATGCTTAGTTGACACAGTCATTGAGGCAGATATTATTTCAGGTCCATCATTGCCACTAGACAGCTAGCCAAGCATCACAACAGAGGTGAGAACCCATCTTCACTAATGGCATGCTGATTATGCGAGTGATGGACTTAGGGAGATCTAGGCAAGCAAGACTACAGAGGAGGATTCTGATGATTTTGGCATAGGAACCTGAATACCCAATGAGCGTCTTGACTAGGAACAACCTTCAGGAGATCTATCACTAACCAATGTCTATTTCCTATGATATGGAGTCGTGTCTCTTCTTAGTTCATATGGGTGTATCCTTGATAATATTTGAATCAAATGTATTCGTATCCCCATATTGTATAATCCAGGTTTTCAGCCCTATTTCTATATCATCATTACTCCACGCTATAACATTCATGTTGTCAGTCCTATTGTATCATTGTATGACAAAATAGGATGTTTGAGATTATCTTGCTAGTCTCTGGGGCTTCTCTTATTACTTCACTTAGTATTGGGTGATGCCCACCCGGTGCTGATTGTACATTTATCATGTTCACACTTTCAATATGCCTGGTGGCATTGTCTCTCCATCAAAGCTAGTTCTGCACGTGTGATGCGATCATGGGCTCCCTGAGACATGGAGAAAACCCCTTAGGATGCTATGAATGTCATTCCCAGGTAGACACATGATCTTACTACCTCGATCGGTCCTCCTGCTGCTATGGAAGAACTATGTCTTCTCACCTGAGCGGATGTATGAAAGATCATAACCTTGGTTTTACCAAGGTTCACACATAGCCCTCTATGTATGCAGAAGTCATCTAAGCAGTGTAGGTGGTGCTCTAGACCTTGTGGAGACTCTGAAACGACAATATCATCAGCATATAAACGAAAATGGACAGTGGTGCCTCGTACCTCAATGCCCTTCCCTCCCTGCTACCGTATGAAGACCACAATCCCATCAATGTATAGACCAAAGAGGATGGGTGAAAGAGGGCATCCTTGCTTCATCCCAATGGTGCTAGCAAGTGAGTCGGATAAGCCACCAGGACATCTGATTCTACGAGATACTCTCTCATATAAGGCGTAGATCCCCCATATCATCTCCTTTGGGGCCCCGATATCAAGTAGACGTCTGAAGAGCCACTCCATGGGAACTGTGTCGAAGGCTTTGCAGAAGTCCACAAAGCAGCCGTATAATCTCCCTCACTCTTGTCTAGTCGATCAGGCATCTCAGAGTGAAGATGTGGTCAATGATAGAGTAATCTCGCCTAAAACCTACTTGTCTTGGAGCCCGATACCCTTCCTCTCGGCGAGAGTGCTCAACTCTGTCTCTAGTACCATCCCATATAACTTAGCCAATATGGGGTCAATCATGATCATCCAATATGTGGTTGGATCCATAACATCGCCTGACTTATGAATGGGCACTATGGTTTGCTGAGTCCATGAGAACCCTTCAAACAGTGCACGGTTGAAGAGGTGGGCAATGAGCGGTGCTAGAGTCGTGCATCCGTAGATGAGATGCCCTGCCTGTAAACTGAATTAGCCATGGGCCCTACCATACTCTAGATGGGCAATGGCGCGGCTCACCATAGTGGGTGTGAAGAAGTAATAGGTAATGGGGTGTGAGCTCTCTAGCCTTGGAATGGGGGACTAGTTTGGGATCTGGTATAGGCTCTGTGCATAGCTATGCTAAGTGCTCGGGTTTGGAATGGGTGTCTGTTGTCTCCTCTCTCTCAGATGTCGTTACGCCACCGCACTGTCCACACTCATGAGCAAATGGTAAATATCCCCATACTATCTCTCCTCCCATTCTTGCCGCAAGCGGCGAGTAAGGCTCTGCATGCGAGACTATGACTGTCTGTGTGTAATATCCCCTCTATGCTCTAAAAGCTATAGATGCTTTCTTAGTTCTCGACAATCTGCATCATACCAACGGTTCTAGGGCATAGATCCTGTGCATGGAGGGTGTGTATGTGTGCGATGTGGAAAACTATGGAGAGTTGAGTCATGTAGGATGGTGGTGATATGTGACGTGAGTGTGCCCAAAGGTGAGAGTGGATCGAGGGAGAGTAGGTGGATGTGTAAGTGGTGTGCGTAAACATGTGAGAGCTCGTTTGTGAAGTGTATCGTGGTGTGCGGCTCAACGAGTGAGGGAGCGTCTAATGGAATAGCATATGAAAGTGTGAATGTGATAAACGGATGTTCAGTACCAAGTGGGTGTCGTCCTATACTAAGTGAGGGAATAAGTGAAGCTCTAGAGATGGTACCCAAAATATAGTCAACCATGCTCTCACCCCCTTCGTGAGGGAAGCAAGCAAGTCCGCTCAAGCCTAGCCAATGATGCATCCCGTTATATATAACGGGATGGTGTCAGGTTCCTAGCTCAAGCATTTGTCTTCCATACCCAGTGGTATCCTGACCCATATCTGCTGAAACTCTACTAGTGCTTGTCTCATCCGGATCTCTGCTCCTTGTGATCTGTGGATGCTCCATGCCATACGACTCGCACGGATGTGACTCGGTGCGGCCATTGAAGTCCCCCATAAGGAAGACTTCACCTAGGGTATTGCAATGTAGTATCTGATATGAAAGTGTTGTGTATGGCGAGTCTCTATCTCAGGTCAGTCCCCCGAGGTCCCTATCTTGCGTATTGGGATCATTGTCTCTGCCTATGATATGGATCTGACGGTGTATCTCCTGTCTAAATATGATTGCGACACCCCCCAACCCTCGTGCTCTATTGTTTCGTCATGGTCTTCAATGCAAATTCCCAATGAGAACTTGCAATTTGAGGTAGTCCTCTTTCTGGTCTCTCGTCGGTCTTTGTGAAGAAAGCAAAGTCATGAGTGTCTAGGATCTCTTCGAGTCCGTCTGGCCATGTCTCTTGGTATGGTGTTGCCTCATAGGCCGCATGTCCCTATTTGATAAGGCGTTCATCGATGAAGACTTCACCTTCACGATAAAAAGCCTTCCTTCCCTCTCGTTGTACTTGGAGAATCTGTGGCATACATGCTCGGCGGTGCTCTATCTACACCCTTGTAAGATCCTCATTTATATGTAAACCTCCTCCGATAGTCCGCGTAGTATTGTTCATCATCGGAAGAACGCAATACGTGTATCCTCTGAGCTCCTATGGAGGATGAGTGCTCATGGTCGGGACGTGTCTTAGCCAACCCTCCATGCCCCTGTGAAAGAGATGCTCTCGTATCCCAAGCGTTGACAAATGTTAGTGGCATCTCCCTTTGGTTATATGCCCTTTGAGAGTCTCTTAATCTATATATGTAGTCGGTGTGTGTGTTGAAGCCTTTGTTCCTCGAGAGTGCCCTGGACTCTAGAGAGCTCTTCCTTCCATGCCTTCTCACTGACTTCCTTCTTGATTCTCTTCTGAACTACTTCCACCCATGTGTCACGAGTGGACTCTACTTCTAACTTGATTTCCTTTGGAGCTCCTTAAGCTCGTCCACCTCACAGATCTCTCCTTCCTCTTTAACCCTTCGTGCTTCGAGGCTTTCAAAAGCTACTCTCCATGCATCCCGATCTTCTTCGAGCTCTTTTATGTGTTCCTCGAGCCCCTTTATTTTGTCCATCAACTTACGGATTTCTTGGTTGAGGGTTTGGCCTACTTCCTTCTTCGCATCCTTTATAGCTTTTGAGATTATCTCCTCGATTTCTCGACGGTCGACGAGTGCCAGATTAAGGACATATAAAGGAGAGGGGAGGGGAGGAGAGAGACACAGAGAGAGAGAGAGAAGAAAGAAAGAAAGAAAGTTATATTAACTTCTCCCAAAGGCCAAACTTGGCATATGAGACAAAACCATGTACAATTGTGGTAATCTCTATGTAGAAATGTAAAGGAAAAATTCTAGCTACGCAAAATTGTGTAGGCTGAAAACAACAAAAGAATAGTGTACCTGGTAATGACGGGATAGTGGGGATAATGTAGTGGTGCATCATGCATGGGGGAGTGTGGCTCTGACTTTGCAGATAATGACCACCTAATATAGAGGGACACCCTAGGGAGTGAATGTGTATGCCCTAACTGCTAATGAGGGGGTGGAGTGTGTGGTACATCGGAAGCGGTCTAAGTACCTCCTAAAAGAAGGTTGCCCAATTGGTGGTGGTGTGCCTCTGCTCCATCATGTGGTCGTGGGCTATCCTGATGCATGAGATATCCTCCTAGTACACGGTTGTCGGTATCCAACCATACATGGTCTACATTGCACTCTCTATGCCCCTCCCTCCTCCAGCATGAGCCCTATGCCTTTAGGAGGCAGGTCTGTCCAATGTAGCCGAGCTCGCTGAAAGATGAGTAATAGTCTGCTGGGTACTCACCTGTGTGATGTGTGGGCTGTAGCATCTTCTCCCGTCTCTCATATGTTACCAAGAGGAAGCGCTCCAGTGGTCATGCACAGCTGGAGTGACTTCACTATCTGAAACTCTACTCGTACATCAAAGTATGCCGGGCATTTGGTAACCAAGTCCTCTTCACTCTCTATCTCTATATGGCATAAGGGGCACCATCTCTCCTCTCGAGGGACTCCTCTAGCCAGACCCCTCTTGATCTCGAGCCGATGTGATGAAACTCGAAGCTGATGGTGTGGCAAGTATGTCTCCATGTAGAATAGAGTCTCAATGAAGCCCTGGTCTAAGATCTCTAGAAAATGCTCATGGTAGTGGAGCATTTTTGGTGTCAAGGTATCCATCGGGCTGATCCATTTCCTATGTATGTATGTATGTATGTATGTATGTATGTATGTATGCCATATCTCCTTGCGAATGATACTATTCCTCTCTCGGTTAGAGAGCGAATAGGTGGGGGATCAGGAGTCATACCATACTCGTGGTAGTCTATCTATGTCAAATCCATGGTGCCAGCCAATCTCGCATTTGTGCATACCATGAGGAGGTGTCCCTTGCTAGCACCATGTCGCGTGATGCCTGGAAAGCTTTGTAAGTGATGTGCTCTGTGTCCATGCTCTGGATCCTGTGTAATAGGCATACTGTCTGGAAGAGTGCCTCTACTAGCATCAGTGGTGCAGCAAGCTCTGCCCTCATGATATCATGGGGTACTAGAGATTTGCTCCGAATGAGTCTAGCAACCATGAGAATCTGCAGCCTCTCCAATGTTGTCCATGATGATGCGGCTAATCCCGATCCCCATATGGCTGCTCCATACATGAGTGCTGGAGTAACCAAAGTGTCGAAGAGCCATGCCTTTGTGTGGGGCTCTTGAAAATATGCTTGGTGGCACTTTCTCTCCATCAAAGCTAGGGCTGCGTATCCTCATGTGATGCAATCACGGGCTGCCTAAGACATGGAAAAAACCCCAGAGGCTGCTCTGAATGTCACTCCCAAGTAGACATTTGATCCGACTACCTCGATGGGTCAGCCTACTACTGTGAAAGAGTTGTGTCTCCTCACCTATGCTGATGGATGGAAGATGAGAACCTTGGTTTTACCAAGGTTCACTGATAGCCCTCTATGTGTGCAAAAATCCTTTATGCCGTCTAGGTGATGTTGTAGACCCTCTGCAGACTCTTAAACCAATACAATATCATCAGCATATAAAAGAATGTGGATAGTGGTCCCTCGTACCTCAATCCCTCCCCTCCCTGCTGTTGTATGAAGTCCACTATCTCGTCAATGTATAGACCAAAGAGGGTGGGTGAGAGAGGGCATCCTTACTTCACCCCGATGGTGCTAGCAAGTGAATCGATAGGCCGCTTCGGCATTTGACTCTACTTGATACTCTCTCATATAAGGCGTAGATCCCCCATATCATCTCCTTTGTAGCCCCGATATCAAGTAGACGTTTGAAGAGCCGGTCCCTTGGAATTGTGTCGAAGGCTTTGCGGAAGTCTACAGAGCAGCAATATAATCTCCTCTTCCTCACTCCTGTCTAGTTGATCAGGCATCTCAGAATGAACATGTTGGTCAATGGTAGAGTAATCTCGTCCGAATCCGGCATGTCCTGGAGCCTTGATACCCTTCCTCTCGGCAAAAGTGCTCAACTGTCTCTAGCAAACACTTTCCTTGCTCATGAGTAGGTGGTAGATATCCCAATATTGTCTCTCCTCCCATTCCCATTGCTTGCAGCACGAAAGGCTTTGCATGCAGCATTGTGCCTGCCTCTGTATAATATCCCTTCTATGCTCCATAGTTGGAAAAAGTCTCGACTCAAACCCCTTAGAATGGTACGTACCGAACGTACCATACCGTACACATATGGTACCTGTTCAAAGGAAATGTTTTTGGTTTGTTATTTGAAGCATCCGATACATTCTTTGAAGCCATACATACAAAGATCCATAGTACATTGATGCATACAATTGCATAGAAACAAACATAGCACATAAAATACAACATGCACATAACACACATCGATAAATATACATTACATACATATCAGTTACCTGTAAAGACAAACATATTATGTCATATATATATACATACATACATAGTAGTAAACTGCATACACACGCGCATATATATACTGTACACGAATCGTTCACGTACCGTACGTATCGTACCAAATGTACCGAACGACCTTGCCATGCTCTAAGATCCATAGATGCTTCCTTAGCTCTCGACAATTTGTATCATACGAACAGTTTTGGGGCATGGATCCCATGTGCGGAGGGTGTATGTGTGCGGTGTGCAAAGTTGTGTAGAGCTCAGACACCTAGGATGGTAGTGATCACTGATGTGAGTGTGTCTAGGGGTGAGAGTGGATCGAGGGAGAGTAGGCGAGTGTGTAAGTGGTGTGCATAAACATGTGAAAGCTTGTATGAAGTGTATCATGGTATGTGGCTTAGTGAGTGAAGGAGGATCTAATGGAATAAGAGATGAAAGTGTGAACATGATAAACGTATGGTCATCACCGAGTGGACGTTGTCCAATACTAAGTGAAGGAATAAGTGAAGCTGCAGAGATGGTACCCAAAATGTAGTCCACCGTGCTCTCACCCCTCCCTCCCCCTTATGCCTAGCTCAAGTAGATGTGTGCCATACCCGGTGGTGTCCTGATCGATATCTGTTAATACTCTACTGGTCCTCATCTTCTCTTTCTCTCTCCCCCTCATAACTTGTAGATGCTCCATGTCATATGACTTGCACTGACATGACTCGGTGCGGCCATTGAAGTCCCCCATGAGGAAGACTTCACCTAAAGTATTGTAATATAGTATCTCGTCTGAAAGTGTGGTGTATGGTGAATCTCTATCCCAAGTTGATCTCTGTAGCGGGTTCCTTTGATATACCTTTAAAATAATTATATGTTTGCTTTTCAAGACGCAGAAGCCAAGTACAAGGCAAGTTACCTCGATTTCGAACGAGAGGAGAAGCAGAAGAAGCGAAGAGAAAGAAAATGGAGAAGAGGGGATCCAGCTCATGAGTTCATGAAGAAGGCAAAATTCCCAATTTCCTACTTTACTAATTTCCCATTTCACCTATTTCCCCAAGTTGCCTAATTTCCCATTTCACCTATTTTCCCAAGTTGCCTAATTTCCCATTTCACCTATTTCCCCAAGTTGCCTATTCCCATTTCACCTATTTTCCCAAGTTGCCTAATTTCCCATTTCACCTATTTTCCCAAGTTGCCTATTCCCATTTCACCTATTTTCCCAAGTTTCCTAATTTCCCATTTCACCTATTTTCCTAAGTTGTCTAATTCTCCCAATTCACCAATTCTCTAAGTAGTCTAAATTTTTAAGTTGACCAATTTCTCAAACTAGTCTATTTTTTTTGTCAAATTTTACAAGTTAGTCGACTTACTCAAAAGTTCACCATTTTTATGAAGTTAGTCTACTTACTTCAAAAGTAGTCTATTTTTTAAGAAAAGGGTGTACTTTTGATTTAGTCTACTTTTTCACTTGAAAAAAGCGACTAAATTTTCCAGATTTCTATATGATCTAAATTTTCAACCACTTGCACGCAGAGAACTCATGGACGGTGGACGGCGCCGAAAACCAGAATTTGGAAGATAGTGACGGCGCAGGAAAAGTGGACCAAGAAGGAAGCTTCCAGAGTACCAAAATTGTCAAAGAGCCTGCCAAAGAAGAAAACTAATTTTGTCCCGTTTTGCTATCCTTCACTTCGAGGAAAACTATATAAGTAGACCTCTCCGTCAACCAAGGGAAAGCCGAGCCAGGCTCAGAGAGAGACTCGAGGAAGGAATGCACTCCTGCACCTTTGCCTTCTCTTTGTGTGTGTAGAGCTCTTAGCTTACCACTAGTGCTCCAGTTGGTAGATTTGGAATCAGCTAGCTTGCCACTCTGAGTGAGTAGTGGGCGAGCAGTGATTGGCCAATCTTCTCTTGAGCCGCTAGTTGGAAAACTATATTTTGAACATGTATGTTTAGGGAACCGAAGTCAAGCACTTAGAATGAAGGTGTATGCTTATGTCTCCTACCGATTGCGCAAAGTTTGTATAATCCTCTTTTGAGCTGTTTGTACTCATAATTTCAGCTTCTTTCTCTTATTTCACTGTGTCATTGTATAGGCTATTTTTCTTCCCCATTGAGTCTTCAAATTGCAACCCACAGTGCATATTGCATTTAAGAGGACACACCACATCGAGCATATAGATCAAGAAATTGATCTACAGGTGCTCATTTTGGCACGCCCGGTGGGACCTTGGTTGCAATTTGAACTTGTTAAAAGTTCAGCTCTTAGAAAAACCGAGTTGATGAAGAGCGTTGGAGCGATGGTCTATGACTCATACTCGCTCGAGCCATAAGGAAGGATACCTTAGTCCCGTAAAGACTCCCATAAAGAGTTATCAACGGAAAAGATTACACTACATCCCTCCTAGAGCTCCACCACTTCCATTTCCATTTCCTGACATATCATCATTGGGAGGCATCTCGGATCGGCACTCAATGCCTCCTTCAACGGACATGAAAGACAACCAAAGACCACAAGCCGAAGCGATGGGGGACGGCTTGACTAACTTCCTCTCTCGGATCAACATCAAATTTCCTTCCTTCAAAGCAGCTCCTC
The DNA here is from genome assembly GCA_020310875.1 of Ceratopteris richardii. Classification (NCBI taxonomy): domain Eukaryota; kingdom Viridiplantae; phylum Streptophyta; class Polypodiopsida; order Polypodiales; family Pteridaceae; genus Ceratopteris; species Ceratopteris richardii. The sequence continues at coordinate 13,401,696 of CM035421.1, forward strand.
ATGAGGACGCGGATCCTCATGAGGACGCGGATGATCACGTCAGGAGGTTTCTTTCCCTATGTAAGAGTAGGGGTTTACATCAACGAGAAGATGCCTTCCTTGCCTTGTTTCCGGCCACTCTTGAAGGGCTCGCGGATCGATGGTACAATCAACACGATGAAGCACACTTCACCACCTGGGATGCCCTCAAAACTGCCTTCACAACTACATTTACCCAGGTAACTCCACAAAATGCATTCTTGATCAATTGGAAAATCTTAAACTACAAAAAGGAGAGGCATTCTTTGAGTGAAGTCGTTAGTTTCTCGTCTTCCTCACAATCTTGGGGATTTTCTAGTCAAGAAATGGGTAGAGAAGGCTCTACCAAAAACTTTTCAGCAAAAGCTTAGAGAGTTGCTACAAGCTGATGCATCATTGGAAGAATTCGAAGCTGAAGCCTCAAGGATCGAAGTAGCAAGAGTCCAGTTCAAAGAACATGAAGGTACGGATGAATTCACAAGTGATCCTCTTGCACAACTAAGAAGAGAGTTAGAAGCCTTGAAGTTACAAAAGACCTTGCAAGAGGAAAAAGCTGCCTGGCAAGGAAGGGATGAAGTGCTAGCTCTGCTACGTCAAGAATTGGAGGAGCTTAGAACGCAAAAAGAGGTAAAAACATCGATTTGGTGCACCTTATGTAAGACATCATGACATTCTTCTCAAGATTGTCCGGAGAGGTTGGTGTGTCAATTTTGTGGAAAACCAAGCCATGAAGCAAAGGATTGCTATTTTCTCAAGGAGATGCAAGCGAATTGGGCGTCACCAAGTGTATCCGTACATCAGCCCCTATTACCAACTCCAAGATTTCAAGTCGAAAGCATGTATACCACTCCTCAGGTAAACTCCTCTAACGAAAGAAAACCTCCATTTAGAAGACTAGCTCGCCCTATCATGTGCTATAGATGTGGCGAATATGGGCATTTTCAAGGAAAATGCTCCCTCCCAGAAGGGTCTCCACCTTGCACGTTTTGCCCCGATACAATGGATCATTATTCGAAGGACTGTCCAAAGCAAAAGGCTTCTACAAGTGGATCAGCTCCATCCTACCAAGTCAATATTATCTCTGTCAATAAAGGAAAGCAACCAGCAATTCATTCAAGTAAGAGAGAAGAGAGAAGCACTCTCAATTTTCCAGGTATCCAATCTTCTCATGTACACTCACAATGGCACTCATCTCAGAAAGAGGACCCGAATATGCGTGATGCCCCTAGGAAATATGGACGATTTGTTTCACCTAAAAAAGTTGATCCATTTTTTAAAAATGGTCAAGTTCATGAAGTCGACTTAAAAGATGGGAAAGTAACTAAAAAATTTGACTAATTTTGTAAAAATAACCTCGTTCAAAAAGTAGACCAATTTTTGGAAAATGGTCAACTTGAAGTTGCCCAAACTTTTAAAAATAGTCTACTTAAAAATGGTCAAATTTTTGAAGTCGACTTATTTTCCCAGGATAACCCAATTCAGGAAAATAGACTATTTTTTGAAATCGACTCTTTTGCCCATATTCATGCCACTCCACTAAGTGATCTTGGTCAACTTCATGGAGATGTTTCCCTGCACAATCATGGACCAGAACAAGAAACCCCAAGCTATGCTCCAGAGTTAGAACCTGATTCACAACAGAGAGAAGAAGGAAATCAAGAACTCGATGCAAGCCCATCCTTCAGCTCAAGTCCAGAAGCTAGAGTGGTGGCGTTGCAAGAAATGGATCAAGAACAAGGGGTGTAGACTAGAGCCCAGAAAAAGAAAGCAGAAGCAAGGGTCCTCCAAGAAAAAGACTCAGGTACGAAAAATTCTGAAGTTTTGCAGGAAATAGACAAAGTTTTTGAAGAAACGATGAGAGAACTCCATTCATGTAACAAGCCTCCTCTACCTTCGCCAATACCATCCATCATCAAGAGGGAAGAAATATTAAAGAACACCTTCCAGCAGGTATCATTGTATGATCTATTAAGACTGGATGAAAGGTTTAGAAGTGAAGTTATAGGGATTATAGAGACATTGTCTCCTCTGACAATGCTTGCAATAAGTGGTGGGCACACTCCAACATACCTGATGAAAGCTTCAATTTTTGAGAACTTCACAAAGGTATCAACCAACTCTCTAACGAACTTCAAGAGTCTATGTCTATCGGTTACTATATACGGAATAACTATAATGGAGTCATAATCGATGGAGGTTCAGGCATAAATCTCATGCCATATTTTACCCTCAAATCACTTGGACTCCCAACTTTCAGGTGAAGCAAAGTTCACAATAACCTTGGCTGACCAGAGTCGAGTTAAACCTCTTGGTATTGTAGAAAAGGTATCGGTAGAGATGGACGGGCTGACATTCTTTCTAGATTTTGTGGTGTTAAATCTACCGCAGGTCAATGGAGGCTTTCCTCTCCTCATAGGGAGGCCATGGCTAAGGCACATCCAAGCCATGCATGATTGGGGAAATGATACTATTTTAGTTAACATGCCGGAGCAAGTACAGAAACAAGTACATTTAGATCTGAAAGGATCTCATGGAGGTAATGCTCATTCTTTCACTATTCTCGAAGAACAACACATTCCTATCGCTGAAGCATGTAATGAAATTGAAATAAACGATGACCAAGATCTTTTGGAATGGATGGAAGCCTTTCCATGTTATGGCATATCTATTTGTGAAGGGGAGTCTAAACAGGTAAAAACTCTTTGGCTTGGAGAACCGGCCATGGACTTGAGGAGGGGAAAGAAAGGAGTTTCGAAGGATTTGACCCAAGGAAAGCAGGAAAGAGCTCCAGTAGACGACTTACCGATACCATCCGACATACAGTGGATGAAAGAGCTTTCACCTTCATGGATGCAAGAAAAGGAATCAAAGATCAACATAGAGGAATCTCCGGCCTATCCACAATGCATTTTTGAAGACCAAAACGAAGGATCAGCCATGACATCTCAACCTGTAAGACAAGTCAATCTTGGAAATGAGGAACACTCACAACCAATCTTACTAGCAACATGGCTTTGGGATCATCCGTCCTTGCTCCATCAGGTAACCACTTTCATGCAAAATTTCAAGGATGTGTTTGCATGGAGTTATCATGACTTAGAAGGAATTCCTGTTCATCTTGGAGAGCATTCTATTCCACTGATTCATGATGCTAAGCCAGTAAGAGGAAGGATTTATCGAGTGAATCCAAAGTATGCAGAGGCGGTCAAAAAAGAAATAGAAAAGCTAGAGGAAGCAAGGATCATTGTCCCAATGGAGCATTCTGAATGGTTATCATCGATGGTAATAGTCCAAAAGAATCAATCCAACAAGATACGTGTTTGTGTCGATTTTCGGGCTCTCAACAAGGTTACAATTCCCGATGGGTTTCCAACACCATTTTCAGAACAAGTTTTGGAAGATGTGGCTGGTCATGTTTTATACAGTTCCATGGATGGATTTAGCAGGTACAACCAAGTGTTCATCCATCCAATTCAAAACAAAGAAAAGAGTAAAAAAAAAGACCAAAAACCAACCAAAAGGTCTATTTTTCTTGGTCAATCTTTTTTGTCTAAACTTTTTAGTCAATTTGTTTAGTCAAATTTTTGTTTAGTCGACTTTGGTTTAAGTTTAGTCAAATTTTTTTTAGTTAAAATTTTTGAGTCGAAATTTTTGTTAGTCTAAACTTTTTAGTCACTTTGGTCAAAATTTTTTTTAGTCAATTTTTTTAGTCTAAAATTTTTAGTCGACTTTGGTTTAAGTTTTTAGTCATTTTTTTTTTAGTCAAATTTTTTAGTCTAAAATTTTTTTAGTCGATTTGGGTTTAAATTTTAGTCAAATTTAGTTAGTCCAAATTTTCTTAGTCGATTTTTTTTAGTCAAATTTTTTTAGTCTAAATTTTTTGGGGCAAGTTGGTTTTTAGCCCTTTTTTTTAGTCAAATTTTTTTTGAACTTCTAAAGTAGTCGATTTTTTTTAAAATGTCAGTCGATTTTTTTTTTAAGGTTAGTCGATTTTTTTAAAGATCAAGTTAGTTAATTTTTAATAAAGTCGATTTTTGGGATAAAAGTCGATTTTCTTTTCCTTAGTCGATTTGTGAATCTCAGCTTTCGACTTGTTAGTCGATTTGCTGAACCAATTGCTGATCTGCATGCCTTGTTCAGTCAATTCGATGGCAGCAGCAAGACTCCTCCTCGATTTCCCTTGTTCAATCGATTTGATCGTAGCAACAAGACTTCTCCTATTTCCTCAGCTTCATGACTTGATCGCAGCAGCAAACTTCTCATAGCTTCATGATTGTTCAGTCATTGCTTCAAATAAATTGATCACAGCAGCAAACTTCTCATTCGATTTGTGAAGAGGATTTTCCTGGGTAATCGACAAGAGGCAAATTTAGTCAATTTTTCTATTATTCCTAGCTTTTCTTCCATTTCATCCTCTTCCCAGCGCAGCCCAGCATAGCGTCCCCTTGCACGAGAGAAAGATCAAGTGAAAGCAAAGATTCCATCTCCTCTTGCTGTGCGAAAGTCTTGGTCTTAAGGAGTTGCAGAAGGGGCACATCAAGTATTCGATTCAAAATCCCACATCAGTCAATAAGGCAAGTATTCAGCAAGTAAGATAAGGACAGCCAGCCATTAATAACAAAAATGTCAGAATCATCTTGAAGATATTCACGGAGTAGCAACAATTATGACTCTGAGCCATATCAGCAAGGATCAAGGACAGCCCTGCAACAAGCACAGAGAGAATTGGATCTAGGTGGGGGACCTGTTCGTCACCATCAGGCTGCTAGACCTTCCACTCATTGGCCATATTGAAGACATTGCTTAAGTGCATTAAACCCTACCTAGTATGATGTGGAAAATCATTACAATACATGTTTAATTGAGCGGACAAGTATCCAATGGAGGTGTTTTGAATGATTGTTCTATTGTACCCAAAAAAAAAGGAGAAAGAAAAGGAGAAAGGAAGAAAAAGGAGAAAAAGAAAAAGAAGAAAAAAAAAAAAAGAGAGAAAAAGAAAAGACAGAAGAAAAAAAAGTATTATTTTTCTCCGAGGACGGAGAATGTCTAAGTGGTGGGCAACTTGTAGCGGGTTACTTTGATATACCCTTAAAATAATTTTATGTTTGCTTTTCAAGATGCAGAAGCCAAGTACAAGGCAAGTTAGCTCGATTTCGAACAAGAGGAGAAGCACAATAAGCGAAGAGAAAGAAAATGGAGAAGAGGGGATCCAGCTCATGAGTTCATGAAGAAGGCAGAATTCCCAATTTCCTACTTCACTAATTTCCCATTTCACCTATTTTCCCAAGTTGCCTAATTTCCTATTTCACCTATTTTCCCAAGTTGCCTAATTTCCCATTTCACTTATTTTCCCAAGTTGCCTATTTCCATTTCACCTATTTTCCCAAGTTGCATAATTTCCCATTTCACCTATTTTCCCAAGTTGCCTATTCCCATTTCACCTATTTTCCCAAGTTGCCTAATTTCCCATTTCACCTATTTTCCTAAGTTGTCTAATTCTCCCAGTTCACCAATTCTCAAAGTAGTCTAAATTCCTAAGTTGACCAATTTCTCAAACTAGTCTATTTTTTTGGTCAAATTTTACAAGTTAGTGGACTTACTCAAAAGTTCACCATTTTTATGAAGTTAGTCTACTTACTTCAAAAGTAGTCTATTTTTTAAGAAAAGGGTGTACTTTTGATTTAGTCTATTTTTTCACTTGAAAAAAGCGACTAAATTTTCCAGATTTCCATATGGTCTAAATTTTCAGCCACTTGCACGCGGAGAACTCATGGACGGTGGACGGCGCCGAATACCAGAATTTGGAAGATAGTGACGGCGCAGGAAAAGTAGACCAAGAAGGAAGCTTCCAGAGTACCAAAATTGTCAGAGAGCCTGCCAAAGAAGAAACTAATTTTGTCCCCCTTTCGCTATCCTTCACTTCCAGGAAAACTATATAAGTAGACCTCTCCGTCAACCAAGGGGAAGCTGAGCCAGGCTCGGAGAGAGACTCGAGGAAGGAATGCACTCCTGCAGCTTTGCCTTCTCTTTGTGTGTGTAGAGCTCTTAGCTTACCACTTGTGCTCCACTTGGTAGATTTGGAATCAGCTAGCTTGCCACTCTGAGTGAGTAGTGGGCGAGCAGTGATTGGCCAATCTTCTCTTGAGCAGCTAGTTGGAAAACTATATTTTGAACATGTATGTTTAGGGAACATAAGTCCAACACTTAGAATGAAGGTGTATGCTTATGTCTCCTACCGATTGCCCAAAGTTTGTATAATCCTCTTTTGAGCTGTTTGTACTCATAATTTCAGCTTCCTTCTCTTATTTCACTGTGTCATTGTATATGCTATTTTTCTTCCCCATTGAGTCTTCAAATTGCAACCCACAGTGCATATTGCACTTAAGAGGACACACCACATCGAGCATATAGATCAAGAAATCGATCTACAGTCCCCCATGGTCATGTCTCTAAGGTGTTGTAACATAGTATCTCATCTGAAAGTGTGATGTATGGCGAATCTACGTCCCAAGTCGGTCCCCCATAGTCTTGTCCCGCATATCGGGATCTACTTGGTGGAAAGTAGCATATGGCAATGTAAACCCTGCTCTCCGGTGTTATCTCCATGTGGACCCACATGTATCGTGCCTCCTCGTCTCTACCTATGATATGGATCTGGCTCTGTATTTCTTGTCTAAATATGATCGCGACACCCTCCAAACCCCGTGCCGTACTCTGTCTCATTGTGGTCCTGAATGCAAATTCCCATTGAAAATGTTTAGCATGCTCTTGTGGGTCTCTGTGATACAAGCAAAGTCATGAGTATCTAGGATCTCCTCTAGTCGGTCTCGTCATGTCCAAAGTGCTCCGATGCAATTCCACACCAATCCCTTGAGTGGTGACTCCTCGTGTGGTACTGCCTCATAGGCCGTGTAGCCCTATTTGATAGGGCGTCCGTCTATGAAGACTTTACCACGTTAAAAAGCCTTCCTTCCTTCTCGTTGTGCTTGTAAGATCTGGGGCATACATGCTCTTCTATGTTCTATATGCATCTTTATGAGGTCATCTATGAATAAGATGCTCCAAGAATACTCTATAACACTGGTCGTTTTTTGAAGAAAGCTATTCACTGCTCTGTTCAGATCATGTACAATATCAATGCTCGAGGTTCCATACTATCTTTTCCCATTCTCCATGCCCGAGTAAATGGAATATTGCTATATCCCAACTGTCGCATATTTGTGCTGTATCCATTTCCACTGACGTGCCTGTAGGTAAGCTTCTCATTCTCACATGTAGAGGTTGAACTTGTCTTAGTCACTCCTCTTCAAGTGCGTCTTGTACAAAATTAATCAATCTCTACAAACACATTACCTGTACCTTGACATATGGCTATCAGTTAACCATCTCTAACAAGAAAAGTCATGAGTATCTAGGATCTCCTCTAGTCGGTCTAGCGGTGTCCAAAGTGCTCCGTTGCAATTCCATACTAATCCCTTGAGTAGTGACTCCTAGTGTGTGATACAAGCAAAGTCATGAGTATCTAGGATGTCCTCTAGTCGGTCTGGCCGTGTCCAAAGTGCTCCGTTGCAATTCCAAACTAATCCCTTGAGTGGTGACTCCGAATGTGGTATTACCTCATAAGCCGTGTAGCCCTATTTGATAGGGTATCCGTCTATGAAGACTTTACCGTCAAGATAAAAAGCCTTCCTTCCTTCTCGTGTGCTTGTAAGATCTGGGGCATACATGCTCTTCTATGTTCCATCTGCATCTTTATGAGGTCCTCATCTATGAATAAGGATGCTCCTGGAATACTCTGTAACACTCGTCGTTTTTTGAAGAAAGCTATTCGCTGCTCTGTTCAGATCATGTGCAATATCAATGCTCGAGGTTCCATACTATCTTTTCCCATTCTCCATGCCCGAGTAAATGGAATATTGCTATATCCCAACTGCTGACATATTTGTGCTGTATCCATTTCCACTGACATACCTTTAGGTAAGCCCCTCATTCTCACATATAGAGGTTGAACTTGTCTTAGTCTCTCCTTTTCAAGTGCGTCTTGTACAAAATTAATCAATCTGTACAAACACATCACCTGTACCTTGACATATGGCTGTCAGTTAACCATCTCTAACATAATCCCAATCCTTATTAATCATCTGGTCTTGTAAGCTAAAAGGACTTGTGATGAGCTACTTGGCATGCCCATATTGGATGCTCTAAACCTTCTCTGTAGAACTATTAAACCATTTTTCAAGTGAGCAATCTTGGAATCTCACATTATTCTTACACTTAACAACCAAACCCTAGTTTAATTCCACAGAGAGAGAGAGAGAGAGAGTTTGTAAAATTCTTCAAGGCATATTGTCTCTCTATTAGATGTAATTTTTCAATTGTTTAGAGGCAGATCATACCCACGATTATTAAGATGAGCATTGATCCATGAACCAGCTTCATTGTGTGACAGTGATAGCAATTGCCGCTGCAAGTATAAATCACCACACTATGAGCAGGTTTCTGATGTGCACTTGAAAAACAATATAGACGAAAAGCAAAAGCAGTCCACATGTAGGGATTTGCTTAAAACCATATTCAGATATCCACCTACAAATATTAGTTTTATTATCACCAATGTTTCCTTAATGTTAGCTTTTAAAACGTCTTTTCATAATTTCATGCAGTTTAAGATATGGTAATAAATAAAGGCCACTCTCGTACCTTGTGAATCTCAATTCTCTCTAGCTGCTTCCGAACATACAGCTCCAAAGTCAAGATATCTTTGTCTGAAGATAGAAGGCAGCTGAGAGGTACACTCAGATCATATGCTCTGCACTTACAACACGTCCAAACATGATTTCTGTTTCAATTCATTTAGCATGGCTTCATACTGTTGCTACATTCATATGATAAGTACAAAGTTTCTGTCCTCTTTACTTCAGACAAAGCGTTTACTTCAAACAATAAAAAGAATAGAATTATGCATTCAGATATATGAAATTTATCGTAGATGGAGAACTGTGTGCCCATCAATATAGCAGATGAATCCCATCTAAGTGATAGCAATAGTTCCTTTTCTTTCCAAATTCAATTTCCAAGGTTCTCAAGTTAGAGTCCTCATACATAGCAACATAAAATGTTTCTTTGACAAAGGGTATACCCTAGGTGGATTTTCTTCTCTCTTATTTCGTCCATCATGCCTTCAACTGAAGAATTATTGCAAACACCCTGGTCAGTAAAAAGCAAACTTGATGAATAACTTTGAACCATATCAAAGAATCTCAAAACATAAATAAAAAACTTAAACACAAACCATATTTGGAGCTCTGAAGATGGGTCCACAAACATATCACTCAACGATATGGAATCATTAACATATAAGAAAAGGGAGTCATCAGTGTATAAATGACATTACAATGCACAAATTCTTATGATTACAGATTACCTTTCATACTTCAATGAACTTCTTCGCACCATGTAGGACTGATATAGATCTCTGACAATCTCTTGAAACGCCTTAAATGTTTCAAAGAACTAGAGGATAAATATGAAGAATACCGAATGTAAACACAAAGAACCAATTATATGATTACTTAAGTCTTAAGATATAGCATATCTCCTATCAATAATCACAATCATACCATTTCACAAGTCTCTTCAAATCCAAACATTTAAATTATCAAATAAGCTCACCTCTTCATTCTCTATCTTCCGTGGCATACTGTTTCCTAGCTGCTCTTCAATGCCTATATATTTCTGGACATGGCTGCATTGGATCTCTCTCTCTCTCTCTCTCTCTCCCTCTCTCTCTCTCTCTCTCTCTCTCTCTCTCTCTCTCTCTCTCTCTCTCTCTCTCTCTCTCTCTCTCTCTCTCTCTCTCTCTCTCTCTGGACATGGCATTAGCAGGCGACACCTCCTCATGGTATGCACAGACACGAGACTGGCTGGCCCACCATGGCTTTGACATAGACAGGCTACCACCACTACAGTACGACTCACATGCACCCATCTACTCGCTCTCTCATCAGGAGAGGAATAGGATCATTCGTCAGGAGATATGGCATACATACATACAGAGGACATGGGTGAGCCCTAGGGGTACATTGCCACCGAAAATGCTATATTACCGTGAGCATTTTCTACATATATCGGACGAGGGCTTCATCGAGATTCCGAGATACATGCAGACATATCTACCCCACCACCTTCGAGTCGTCATTGGGCAGCTCCGGGTCTCATCGCATCAGCTTGAGATTGAGAGGGGTCGATCCAGGGGAGTCCCCCGTGAGGAGAGGTGGTGCCCAGTATGCGAGACAGAGGTAGAGAGTGAGGAGCATTTTGTTATCAGATGCCCAACATACTTAGACCTACGAGCACAGTTCGAGATAGAGGAGTCACTCCCGTTATGCATGACTATGGGAGACCAGCGACGCTTGGGACGCTTCCTCGCGGCAGCATACGAGAGGCGAGATCGGTCACTCCAGCCCACACATCAGCCACGAGTGAGTACGCAGCAGACCATTACCCAGTTTTTTCAGCGAGCTGAGCTACATCATACAGGTCCATCTATAGGGCTCACGCTCCACCAGGCAGAGCACAGAGAGCACAGGCGCCGACCACGCATGGGCGGATATCATCGACCACGACTATATCAGGAGGATATCTCACGCATCAGGACAGCCTACGACCACATGATGGAGCATAGGTGCACCACCACCCCATGGGTTGTCTTCCTTCAGGAGGCACTCAGACCACCCCCAATGTACCACATACTACACCCACCCCCACCCATTCACCAGTAGCTAGGGTGTTTTACTCACACTTTTACTCACATGTCCCCCATGTATTAGGTGGCCACTATCTGCGCAGTCAGAGCCACGTCTTCCCATCCTTTTCCAGCCTTATATATCTTTGTGTCACAATATACCTTTTATTTCATTTTATCCTCTACACAGGGTTACTACACTTGTACGTGGTTTTTTGTCTCATAGGCCAAGTTTGGCCTCCAGAAGACGTTAATATGACTCTCTCTTTCTCTCTCTCTCTCTCTCTCTCTCTCTCTCTCTCTCTCTCTCTCTCTCTCTCTCTCTCTCTCTCTCTCTCTCTCTCTCTCTCTCTCTCTCTCTCTCTCTCTCTCTCTCTCTCTCTCTCTCTCTCTCTCTCTCTCTCTCTCTCTCTCTCTCTCTCTCTCTCTCTCTCTCCGTCGAGCCCGTCCCCACCAAAGAGAAATTCAGACGATTCACGCACACCATGACATGGAGATACGGAGACATCAGCAGTGCACTGCTGCCGATCTCGACGTGTAGAGCATTTTGAGGATCGCCTCGATGCCTTACCCACCGATGCATTATATCCTACACCCACTCCAGGCATTTAGAGGGTTATGACACCACGGAGCCTCCCCTCCCTATGCATATCATATTTGTATCTCACCTATTGAGCATATAGAGTGCATACCCATAGCACCCCACACCCTCGACACCAGCTATTATCCACTCCTTTTATACTTTGTCTTGTACTCACACTTTATTTTCCTTTTGGGACCACAGTGGATTGGATCATACTGATGTATATGTTTTGTCTCATAGGCCGATTTTGGCCTCTAATAGATGTTAAAAAGTCTTTCTTTCTCTCTCTCTCTCTCTCTCTCTCTCTCTCTCTCTCTCTCTCTCTCTCTCTCTCTCTCTCTCTCTCTCTCTCTCTCTCTCTCTCTCTCTCTCTCTCTCTCTCTCTCTCTCGTGAGGAGAGGTGGTGCCCAGTATGCCAGACAGAGGTAGAGAGTGAGGAGCATTTTGTTATCAGATGTCCAGCATACTTAGACCTACGAGCACAGTTCCAGATCAAGGAGTCATTCCAGCTTTGCATGACTATGGGAGACCAGAGACGCTTGGGACGCTTTCTCACAGCAGCATACGAGAGGCGAGAGCGGTCACTACAGCCCATATATCAGCCACGGGTGAGTACTCAGCAGACCATTACGCAGTTCTTTCAGCAAGTTGAGCTACATCAGAGAGGTCCATCTATAGGGCTCACGCTACACCAGGAAGCAGCACAGAGAGCACGGCGCCGACCACGCATGGGCGGATATCGTCGACCACGACTATATCAAGAGGATATCTCACGCATCATGATTGCCTACGACCACATGATGGAGCATAGGCGTACCACCACCCCCTGGGTTGTCTTCCTTCAAGAGGCACTCAGACCACCACCGATGTACCACATACTACACCCACCTCCACCCATCACCAGTAGCTAGGGCGTTTTACTCACATTTTGGATCCCCCCATGTATTAGGTGGCCACTATCTGCAGAGTCAGAGCCACATCTCCCCTCCCTTTTCCAGCCCTATATAGCTTTGTGTAGCGATATACTTTTTATTTCATTTTATCTTCTACACAGGGTTACTACACTTGTACATGGTTTTTGTCTCATAGGCCAAGTTTGGCCTCCAGAAGACGTTAATATGACTTTCTTTCTTTCTTTCTCTCTCTCTCTCTCTCTCTCTCTCTCTCTCTCTCTCTCTCTCTCTCTCTCTCTCTCTCTCTCTCTCTCTCTCTCTCTCTCTCTCTCTCTCATCATAGAGACACACGAGAGCCCAGAGAGAGGTCTACCACGCATTGCAGGTTTTCATTGGGAATCTGCATTCAGGACCACGACGAGACAAAGTAAAGCGCGAGGGTCGGGAGGTGTGGCCATCGTATTTAGACAGGAGATACAGAGCCGGATCCATATTATAGGAAGAGATGAGGAGGGGAGATAGCACAGGGGAGCTTGATTTACATTGCTGTATGCCACTTCCCTCCAGGCAGATCTCGATATGCAGGACACGATCTTGGGGGACCATCCGAGATAGAGACTCACCATACACAACACTTTGAGATGAGATACTACATTACAGCACACTAGGTGAAGTCTTCCTTATGGGGGACTTCAATGGCCGCACTCATTCACATCCGTGCGAGGCATACGACATGGATCACCCACATCTCATGAGGGCCAGAGACCCGGATGAGATGAGCACCAGTAGAGTATCGACGGATATGGGTCAGGACCCCACCGAGTATGGCAGACATCTACTTGAGCTAGGCAGCCGACATCAACTCGTTATATATAATGGGATGAATCGTTGGCCAAGTTCAGGCGGACTTACTTGCTTCGCTCCCAGGGGAGGTGAGAGCAAAGTCGACTACATTTTGGATACCACCTCTGTAGCTTCACTCATCCCCTCACTTAGTATTGGACGACGCCCACTTGGTGCTGACCATACATTTATCACATTCACACTCTCATCTCCTATTCCATTAGACCCTCCCTCACCCACTGAGACACACACCACCATACACTTCACACACGAGCTCTCACACGTTTATGCACACCATTTACACACCCACTTGTCTATCAAAGGAGATCACAAAGTACTCTACTCTAGGGGAAGTCTTCCTCATGGGAGACTTAAATGTTGGGACGAGCAACGGTCAATGTAAGGCTTTTGACCCACGGGGTCCAGTCATATTACCCACTCTACAGGAGGGATCTATGGCACGAGTTTGAGCTGACTCCACACGCACACTCTACGGTACCCACCTACTCGGACTCGGGTCCAGACATCGCCTCATTATTTATAACGGGATGAGACAGTGGCCTACGTCAGGGAGATCGGCATGCATACCACACTCAGTTACGGATGGAGGAGGGAGTATCATAGATTATATCATGGGACCTAGGGAGGCCACCCACATACTCTGTTCCTTCACCATCCCACTATACCCATTGGAGCAGATCACGCATATCTTGCACTATCCCTCAAGGGGGACATCCACACACACACCCGTGACACGTCCCCCACACACTACCATCCTCTTCACACATGAGCTTGTTCACCTATACTCAGCCAGAGTTGAGGAATGCCTTCTTTCGCACCCCAATACCTATACTTACCTCACATATACCATCCATCCTTCAAACATCCGCCATTGGTTCATTCCTGCACACCACCCATTCTGGTCACACACCTCCCCTTGGGACCATGCCGTAGAATCCTTGGTATGATGATGAGTGCAAGAGTCTCTATCGTCGACTACGAGCTCAAAGAGCATTGGGAGAGATCACAGTGAGGGAGACTAGAAGACATATGAAGACCTTCACATGCTGAAATAGACAGGCCTTCGAGGAAGCACAAGAGCTTGAGCTATACCACTTACTTATGAGCAAGGATTGCATTGCTGCATGGCGCACTCTACAAGAGCCACGACCGACCACACCTATTGGAGATCCGCAGAGACTATATGAGATACTTGGACACCCTCCCATTCCCCATCCACCTAGACCACACCCTACTCGTTCCTCTTTCTTCACAGCAAAGATGATCCGGAGGGCCATTGAGCGGCTACAACATGGGCGTTCGACTGACCCCACAAGACTGCAAAGTGAGCACCTTATATATACTGCCGCCACTATAGCTCCATTGATTGCACATGTCTTCAATCGGGTTATAGGAGAGGGCTTCCAAGAGGAGTGGACGAGGAACACCATTGTACCCATCCAAAAATCTAGAGATACCTTAGATCCCGAGAACTACAGGACTATCATGATTGGTCACACCATGGCCAAGCTTTATGGGGAAGTTCTCGAGACAGAGCTCAGTTCATATGCAGAGATGGAGGGGTTACGAGCATGCAGTCAAGCAAGTTTCCGACAGGCTTTCTCCACTATTGACCACATCTTGATTCTGCATTGCCTCATTGATGGGGCAAAGGTGCGGAAGAAGAGATTATATTGCTACTTTGTGGATTTCCACAAAGCCTTCGATATTGTGCCACGGGAGAAGCTCTTCCGGCGACTCCAAAACTTGGGGATACCATCAGAGACGATTTGGGCCATCTACACACTCTATGAGAGGGTGATTGGGAGGGTTCAATGCCCTGGGGTGACTAACAGAGGCCATTGCTAGCACAGTGGGTGTTAAGCAAGGCTGCCCACTCACTCCCACTCTATTCATGCTCTACATTGACGAGATTGAGGACTACATTCTCCGAGCTGGAGGAGGGGGTGGAGACCTCGCAGTTACACATGTCCACATTTTATTATATGCCGATGACATTGTATTGATTTCAAAGGCACCATAGGAACTACAGCACCAACTGGATGCCCTGGATGAGTTTTGTACATAGAGGGGCTTGACAATAAACCTTGGCAAGACCAAGGTCATGATCTTCCACACCTCCCCCATGGTGAAGAATGGAGCAAGATTCAGAGCGGCTAGTGGACAGATTGACGTGGTCACTTCCTATTTCTACCTCGGAGTCACATTCACGAGCTTGTCCGGCCCCTTCGGCATGAGACAGGCAGCCACCAATAGACTCACAGGAGGATATGCAGCTTTAACCATGTTAGAGTGGAGATGTCACCTGGCACACTTCCAGGAGCCTCGCACGAAGGGGTGGCTATTTGATCTCACGACTATTTCACGGGATACAGTCAATACCACATGGCATCGTCAAGGAAGAGCTAGTTGCAGCACCCATGGTAGTAGATGCACTATTCCAGGCTATCTGCTTTATTCAGAGGATGAGGGAGCTCCCTACAGAAAAACTCACACATAGAGCTTTTGAGGCATCTATATAGATATCAAGAGTCAAGATATGAGAGAGCTTGGTACACTGAGGTTAGAGCCTAGTTTGATAGTCATGGACTTGATATGGACAAATTTCCGCCTTTTCAGTATGATCCAGACTCACCTCACATCCACCTCTCCCGTCATGAGAGGCATGTTGTGCTTAAGCAGGATCTCTGGGAGCTGTACATTAGTCAGACATGGAACGCATGGGATCGAGACTATAACACTACCGAGACGAGTTCTTAGACATACAACCAGACGGTTTCATTCAGCGACCATGCTACATGGATACTTACATGCCTATAGCTCGAAGGTAGCGATTGGCCAGTTAATCGTCTCATCATACCGACTAGAGATTGAGACGGGCAGAGCCACAGACATTCCCAGAGAGGAGCAAATATGTAGGATATGCAGAGTAGAGATGGAGGATGAGGAGCACTTTGTATGCAAATGTAGAGCATATGATGACATCAGATGCAAATACGAGACTCTATTTATAGGCCAACCCATCCTCCGGGGGATCATGGACTCTAGAGATCAGAGACAGCTCGGGTGATTCTTACTAGAGATACAGAGTCACACAGATTCCATACTCAAGCCTACTACAACACTTCACACAGAAGGGAGACAGAGTCAGCTCACTGACTTCTTTGTTTCACGACGTGCAGCAGCCCTCCTCTCCTCAGCTCACACATCGAGCGGGGTGACTCTTCAGCAACCTCAAACCTCTCAAGCTAGGAGATGACCCCGTGCTATAGGAGACACGGTCCAAGATGATGGCTGATCCCGCTGCAGCCATCAAAACGACCCTGACTCCACCTTCACCTATGTAGCACATCTTACACCTGCCCACTAGTACAAGATGGAGCTAGTTAGTGGTTCAGATGCATTCTCATGTTTGTACTACACTTTTGCATATAGATTATCATAGATATAGCACTCCATACACCCCCCCACTTTCATGTATATCTCCGCATGCATACTAAGAAACCTATATCAGCTTTACCTGTTTTCTTTCAGCACTTTTATCTTTTCTGATTGACAGAAGATACACCCATGTACATTGATTTGTTTCATAGACCATGTTCAGCCTCCTAATAGACGTAAAAACACTTTTCTTTTTTCTTTTCTTCTCTCTCTCTCTCTCTCTCTCTCTCTCTCTCTCTCTCTCTCTCTCTCTCTCTCTCTCTCTCTCTCTCTCTCTCTCTCTCTCTCTGCCTTATATGAGAGAGTATCAAGTAGAGTCAAATGCCCAGGCAGCCTATCCGATTCACTTGCTAGCACCATCAGGGTGAAGAAAGGATGCCTCTCTCACCCACCCTCTTTGGTCTATACATTGATGAGATAGTGGACTTCATACGACAACAGGAAGGGGAGGGCATTGAGGTACGAGGGACCACTATCCATATTCTTTTATATGCTGATGATATTGTGTTGGTTTCAGAGTCTGCAGAGGGTCCACAGCATCACCTACACGACCTAGACGATTTCTGCACACATAGAGGAGTGAACCTCGGTAAAACCAAGGTTCTGATCTTCCATACATCGGCACAGATTAGGAGACAGCTCTTTCACAGCAGCGGGCGGACCCATCGAGATAATTGGATCATATGTCTAGTTGGGAGTGACATTCAGAGCAGCCTCTTGGGTTTTTTCCATGTCTCAGGCAGCCCATGATCACATCACACGAGGATACACAGCCCTAGCTTTGACGGAGAGGAATCGCCACCTAGCATATTTTCTGGAGCCCCGCACAAAGGGGGTGGCTCTTTGACACTTTGGTTACTCGAGCACCCATGTATGGAGCAGCCATAAGCCATATGGGGACTGGGATTAGCCGCATCATCATGGACAGCATTGGAGAGGCTACAGATTCTCATGATTGCTACTCATCTGCAACAAATCTTCAGTACCCCATGATATCATCAAGGAAGAGCTTGCTGCAACCACCGATGCTAGTAGAGGCACTCCTCCATACAGTATGCCAATTACACAGGATCCAAAGCATGGACACAGTACACATCACTTAGAAAGCTTTCCAGGCATCACACAACATGGCGCTAGCAAGAGACACCTCCTCATGATATGTACAAACACAAGATTGGCTTGCCCACCATGAATTTGACATAGACAAACTACCAGCAGTACATTACGACTCCCTGACCCCCACCTATTCGCTCTTCCACCAGGAGAGGAATAGGATCATCCGTAAGGAGATATGGCATACATACATACAGAGGACATGGATCAGCCGAGGGATACATTGACACCAAAAATGCTCCGCTACCGTGAGCATTTTCGATAGATCTCAGACCGGGGCTTCATTGAGACTCTGCGCTACATGCAAACATACCTACCACACCATCTTCGAGTCTTCATTGGGCAGCATCAAGTTTCATCACCTCAGCTTAAGATCGAGAGGGACCAGGCTAGAGGAGTCCCTCGAGAGGAAAGGTAGTGTCCCATATGCCATACAGATATAGAGAGTGAGGAGCACTTGGTTTCCAGATGCCCAGCATACTCAGACCTACAAGCAAAGTTTCAGATAGTGGAGTCACTCCAGCTGCACATGACCACTGGAGACCAGCGAAGGATGGGACACTTCCTCTTGGAAGCATATGAGAGACAGAGGCAGATGCTACAGCCCATGCATCACACACGGGTCAGTACCAATACCGAGGAGACTATTACTCAGTTCTTTCAACGAGCTCGGCCACATGAGACAAACCCGCCTCCCAAATGCATAGGGTTCATGCTCCAGCAGGCAGGGGTAGAGAGAGTGTGACGCCGACCACATATGCAAAAATAACAGCAGAGCGGAATAGACCAAGAGACTAAGTTGAGAGAAAAACGAAGACAAAGATAGACGCAAACTTAGAGATAGAGAACTCAAATTCTTAGATTGCAAAATTTTCAGCACAAGTCAACATGCACAAACTCTAGAGGATAGCTTGCCCTGTCCTTGCTTTCTTGTGGAAACGCCTTCCTTTGCAGCTTGCCCATCATACAAGCTTCACATGGTTCCTTCATTTCCGCAATCGATGGTAGGTGAACAACCATAACCCTGTGATGCATCTCCTTGAGTCCAAGGTATCCGATGTGGCCGAATCTCTCATGCTATAGCTTACTTGTGCCCAGACTTGTAGTGGTTGTAATAGCACACAACTCATACACGTTGTTCCTCCTTATGAGAGTCCCAACAATGTTGTTGTTACTCTCCATAATCTTAGCTCCTATCTTACTGAAAGATGATGACCTTGATCAGTTATAGAAGCTATTGAAAGTAGATTTTGTTTGATTTGTGGAACATACAGCACATTTGAAAGCTTTCTGACATCCCCATTAGAGTTAATGAAAGAAACTATATCTTCGCCCTCTGCAAGACATCTTGCATTCTTGCCTACCTTTATTGTGATGGGTTCCTTTAGAGGTTGCAAGGAATTATAGAGATCTTTTCTGCTCATTATGTGACGAGATGCACCATTGTCCAGCACCCATGAGTCATCCATTCCTAAATCTTCAGCCGAGAAGCATACCTCCTCTATCGTAACAAATAACTCAAGCTCTGTTTCCAACGTGTTGGCAGACTCCTTGGCCTTTCCACCTTACTCCTTTCCCTTGCCACCTTTTGAAGAGCCATTCTTCTCTTCTACCTTCTTGATGCGATAGTGTTGTATTTTGTGTCCTCTTTTCTTGCACTAGAAACACTCTTCCTTGAACTTCTTTTTGTCATTCTTCTTTTTGTCTCCATCTTTTGAAGATTCAGCTTTGCCTCCTTTGGCATTTGCTGTGAATACAACATCTCCTTTGCTTCCACCACTCCTTGCCTTGAGCCGCAGCTCCTCTTCCATGAGTAAGGCACTAAATTCTTCAAAAGTTAGTGATTGAAGTCTAATTTGAGTATTAAGAAAAGTTACCAAACCATCAAACTTAGGTGGACAGATTCGAAGACAACGCCGAGCTAGCTCCTCATTTGACCTAGTTGATTCTCCAAGTTCTAAATCCGTATCTCATTACGAGTTTCATATTGATTTCTCAGTATGTTCCATGCTTCACACACCTTGGTAGTATGTTGAATGAGAGTGAGAAGACTATCAGTAGTACTTGTAACTAGAGCATAGAGTGCATTTGTGTTCCTGCATCACGAGGAATCATTCGACCAAGATTATTTGGATCATGTGTCTCTTGGGGCTCATGATCAGTCCCAAGAACAGTCTCTAGAAGCTCATATGTAACAAGGATAGAAGTGATTTTAAACTTCCAAAAGGTGTACTTCATACCATCAAGTTTACCTTCCGTGAAGGCTTTTGGTAGTATCTGCAACATTGGGATGACCGGCATCATTGCTTCTCCTATCTGTGCTACACCTACTCCTGTTGACGAACCACCTTGATTCCCAGTTGTAAATGATGATGATGTACCGCTTGACATCTTCTCTCTTTTGTCATTGAAACCTCTGATTTTTTGCTTCTACACCACTGAGAATCTCCGTGGCTCTGATACCATGTAAGAAAATAGCAGCACAACGGAATTGACTAGTAGACATAGTTGACAGAAAAACGCAAACAAACCCAATGTGGAACTTAGAGATTTAGACAGACTCTAGATGAAGGGCTTACTAGTGCGCAATGCTATATAAAGTTGAACCTCGGCCATGCTTATATAGCTTTTACAAGGAGATTCAGTATAGATAAACGTAGTCGAGAGATACAAAATAGTCAGCAAAATATACAATCAAACAATATGTCCAGAAGTCCTACCGCCTCTTCCCTATGGGCCGGGGGGATAGAGCCCCCCGACCCTGCAAAAGAGGGCAAGCCCTGCTATGCACTCCTCCCATTAAGGTTCTATGGGGAAACCATGTGACACCACAGGGCCTTTATTTTGGCTTTGAATGGCAACCCAATGGCCCAAAAGTTTATGCCCTACCTAACCTAATGGTTAGGCTCACAAAAATCATCTATAACCATCAACGGTCACACATAGACTTCATCCAACTTAGAAATTAGGGTTCCACAAATGTCCGAGCTCTCACAATGGCTTCTCCACATAATGGGGGCCTTACAACTTAGAGCACCATGGATCATTTGTGGTCACTTGAGGGTGGAGTATTAAGCATATCTAACACCGATGACCAAGACTGCACCAAGAGGATATATCACACATGAGATACCCACGACCACATAATGAAGCAAAGGAGCACCACCACCACTTGGGCAACATTCTTTCAGGAGGTACTCATACCGCCGCCGATGTACCACATACTCCACCCCCTCACTAGCAGTTAGGGTATACACATTCATTGCAATTAGGGTATACACATTCATTGCAATTAGGGTATACACACTCATTCCCTAGGGGGTCCCCCCTTAGTAGGTGGCCATTATCCGCAGACTCAGAGCCACGCTCCCCGTGCACCACCACATTATCCCCATTGTCCCTCGTTACCAGGTACACCATCCTTTTGTTGTTTTCAGCCTACACAGTTTTGTGTCGCGAGTACTTTTCCTTTACATTTCTACACAAAGATTACCACAGTTGTACATGGTTTTGTCTCATAGGCCAAGTTTGGCCTTTGGAAGACGTTAATATAACTTTCTTTCTTTCTCTCATCTCTCTCTATATTCTCTGGCGCCTCTATTGAGTGCTTTGAGTGCTCTCTGAGTCTCTCTCAAGTTTGGAATGAAATGAAGAAGTGTACGCAACGCGTTGCCAACCCTTATTTTTTTGAAGTGTACACAACATGTTGCGAATGCATACGCAATGCGACGTTGTGTTGCGTACTTTGCGAAGGTTCGCAACACGTTGCGTATGCAAAACTGCAGGAGAGATAGCCAATGACCCTTAAAGGGAGCTATTTCATCCCTCTAATAAGAGCTCATCTTAGAAGTGGCAAGTCCTTTACAGCCTTCCTTGTTGCTCTAAGAAAGTCCTTACTAGTTGCTACTAGCCGAAAGGTACCTTTGAGAAGCAATTGGAAGTGGTATTTGGCAAGTGGCTTGGTGTTTCATATGTATGTTCGAGCATCTTATCACCTTCTAGTGAGTACTCCGAGAGTAGTGCAATTGCATTTGGAGCACCCCGACACAACTTCACCGAGTAGAGTTTTTTTTTTTTCTTTTTTTTTTTTTTGGGGGGGGGGGGGGGGGGGGGGGAGGGGGCATGGTTCATGGTTTACTATATGGAGATGACACTGTATTGCTCTCAAAGTCGGAGGAGGGGTTACATCACCATTTGCATGCCCTATACAATTTCTACACACACAGTGGGCAGGTGATTGGCTCATATATATGCAGAATTAGCATTGATGGAGAGACAATGTCATCAGGCACACTTCCAAGAACCTCAAACAAAGGGGTGGTTATTTGAATCACACTCTCCTTGGCATACGATGCATCGATATGGGGGCCAAAGCTGTTACATTCGATATGGTCATTAGTCAAGAGACCTTAGATACTCGTGATATAAGGCTCATCTGTAGTAAGCCATCAGTGCCCTATGATATTATTAGGGCAGAGATAGCTACACCACCAATATTGGTTTGCTTGCTATATAGATTCCAGGATATGGAAAGTAGAGAGCATCATTTATAGAGCCTCAGACATTACGAGATCTAGCGCTTTAATATGCTCGCTTCCAGGCGATATCTCCTACTAATATGCTCAGGTTCAAGATTCGAAGGCCAGATATGGTTAAAACTTTACACATAGACTGATCATCACTAAGAGAGTATGACACTCACTCTCCCACCTATTCACTCTCTAGACAAGAGAGAAATAGGATCATTTGACAGGAGATACGGCACGCATATATACAGAGGACATGGGTCAGTCCCAATGAGCCACTTTCAGCAAAAAAGCTCTAGTATGTACCTTTTTCTACAGATATTATCTCAGGAATTTATAGTTACTCCACAGTACATGAGGATTTATCTGCCTATCATCTCCGAGTACCCACTGGACAGCTCCAAGTATCATCACGCTAGTTATAGACCGAGTGTGGGCCAACTTACCGATAACTTCCAAAAAGTGGAGGCAAGTGTGACAACGCAACCCCAAGTGCTGGACTCACACTTCGGCAGACTGAGGCACATAAGGCCAGACAACAACCCCACGGTCCAAAATATCACATACTACGGCTGTACCAAATAAGATCGCAAGGATATGTCTACGACCTTATCAGCCCAGGGAATACCACCCATCCCACTCAGACATGCACCTTTAGATTGATACCTCTTGTACACAATGTAGTCATTATCTTGGCACCAGAGTTACACTTCAGTGATTCATCATATTATGTGATCATTTTCTGCTGAGACAGGACCACACCCTCATTACACAATACCTTACACATCACTTGTTTTAGTTTCAATTTTCATGTGACTATCAGTTGTATATGGTTATGTCTCATGGCCCATGGGCCAACTTTGGCCTGTAGTAGACATTAATCTCTCTCTCTCTCTCTCTCTCTCTCTCTCTCTCTCTCTCTCTCTCTCTCTCTCTCTCTCTCTCTCTCTCTCTCTCTCTCTCTCTCTCTCTCTCTCTCTCTCACACACACACACACACAGAGCTAACCTTCTTGTTCTTTCATTTGGCGGAATGTTTGCAAAAGACTTCACAACTTCTTCTGTAGGACTGCCAAAAAAAAGACATAAACAAGTGGAATCAATGTAAAGTTTAACATTTCGAGATCAAACAAACTCTAGAGATCTAAATGATTGATTCACTGAGAAATTTTACGGGTCTTCTTTTTGCACACTAGAAATAAAAATTCTCTTAGCGTTAGACATAGTTAGACAGCATCTATTTTTATTCTAGAAATCAAAAGTAGATCAAACGATATGCTTTACAGTAGGATTTGTCTTCTTTTTATTGACGACTGGAATGTAATGAGTACAACATGATAACCCACCAGTGAGGTCCCTCAAAACATGTCATTTCGCCATTTTGTGAAATGAGTATGAGTGCTATGTCCACTTCGCAAAGAATTGACATTTCATATGCCTTCTTCAAAAGTCCGAGCCTTCTCTTATTGAACGTCACTCTCCTATTTGAATCCTTCAAAATCTTGCTTTTCCCCATGATTTCGGTTTATCTGCATTGTTCAGGTGACAATATCGTGACTTTAAAAAGAAAAAACACATGGCCGATCATGAGCTAAAGAGAAGATTTGCACTTAAAAATACTATAAAAATCTCTCTCTCTCTCTCTCTCTCTCTCTCTCTCTCTCTCTCTCTCTCTCTCTCTCTCTCTCTCTCTCTCTCTCTCTCTCTCTCTCTCTCTCTCTCTCTCTCTCTCTCTGTGTGCGCGCGCGTGCGTGTGCGTGTGTGAGTGTGCGTGCGTGGTGTGTGTGTGTGTGGGCGAGAGAGAGAGAGAGCTGAACGGATCAGACTTAGCCCGAGAGTCGAATTTAATTTAGAAAATTTAGATAAAATGACACAGCAGCATTCATAAGTTGGCGAGAGAATCTTCCCTAGCACGTCGATACAAGGGGGGACACAAAACAACCATCAAAACTACAGCGGAGAGGTTTCTGAGCTGTGTGATGAAAATTTACCTGGCGACTAAGTGATAACGGGACTAACAGATGATCAATGTCCGGAGGCCACAAAGCCAGGCTGTGAAGACGTACGCCGTCATTCGCCTGCTTTGCGCAAAAGGCTCCGACACGAGGTTGATATCACTGGAATTACTAGCTTTAAGAATAATATATACTAAATAGTATATATTTGTATTATTCGTGTTCTGTGGAGAGACTTCATAGAACCTGAATCAATTGCTAAGGAAAACCAATCTAGTTCAAGATGAGCCTGAATGAACAAAGATGATCCTACAATTTCTCCTAGGGGAGGCACATGCACGTTTTACTTGGTCATGGGATCACACTTTTCGGGTCATCGGACAGAGAGTTGAGAGCACATGTAAGATACATATGGCGAACTCTGATGATCGGAATTAGGGGCACATGCATTGATAGCTGAAAAGAAAAAGAGAGTTGATAGAGTTAGCACATGGAGTCCCTTTCGGGTGACCGGATTTTGCTTTTTGGGTGACCCGAAAAGTGCGTCAAGTGCACATGATAATCCGGTGACTGGATTTCCGGTGACCTTATCGAACATCTGGTCACTAAATTTAAGCGCACATGATAGTAGAGCCACCGGATCTCAAGTGGTTTTATTGAATTTTTATTCATCAACATTATATGCATATAAATAAAATTAACAAAATAAATAAAAATAAACTACAAATAGATAAACATACGTAGTGCTTTTTTTTTTGCACAAATCTATGAAAAAGACAAAAAGTTTGACGTTGAACTTCTATATTTTAATAAGTCTATGAAAAAGACAAAAAGTTTGACGTTGAACTTCTAAATACGTAGTGCTTTTTTTTTTTGCACAAGTCTATGAAAAAGACAAAAAGTTTGACGTTGAACTTCTATATTTTAATATAAATTATGTACTTTAATTATGTCCATTCTCTAAACTTCAAAGATTAAAACAATAAAATATTAGCTGCCTGATTTCGAGTGACCCGGCCGAACAGACTGGTGCTCAAGGGCACCAATCCGTTGGCTTCACCATATTCTGGTCACCTAAAAAGTGCAAAAATGACCCGAAGTATGGTGTTTCCTCTCCATGTGCGAGGGGTATGAGAGGTGCTTTCTATCCCCACCATCAGAATGCATGAGCAAAATCATTCCCTTTCAGTTGTTGAGTGATCTAACAAAAAAAACAAGGGGGTGATAGTCTATTTGAGTCACCTTGTCTTTCACCGTACAACTCAACACGAAGCATGTTCCACACTGGCAAAAAACCATGGAAATGGCCAAACCTCAGGTGGCCGATCCCTCATGTGCCCCCCCCCCCCCCCAATCTGAGAATAGCAATGCCTTTATCAAACCGAAGTTATCAATGCCTTTTTGGGTTCATGGTATTGAAACATTTTTTAGCCTGCTGTGACATTATGTGGCAAACCCAAGGACTCTAATTATGCAAACACAACATACATACACACACATTTCATGTAGAACCATAACTCGGAACACCATAACCCACATGAATACAACCACAATAACATGTATGTGCACAATGTCATGAGCATAACCATAACCATGACCATAATGGAAATAAGATACTGGAAATCTCATACAATCATGACCATAAGGATGAGTAAATGCAAACTAATGTTGCATAAAATTGCCAATACATTAAAAAGTTACAAGTTGTGAAAGGAAGAAAATAAGATATTGTTCACTCTCTTCATCTTTATGATTCTTAGTCTTCTTTCCTTCTCCTCTTTGTTATTGGCTTTTTTGCCCTCATCCTTTGCTTCAACATATTTTTATGGCTTCAAACAGTATTTACATATTCTCTTTTCCGACTTCAACTTGTTGGTGGATCAACATAGCCTCCTTCACATCGATATCAAACTCAACCACTACTTTAAGGTTTTAAGCATAATTTTTCCTTTTCCTATTTCGAATGCCATTCCTATCCTAAAGGGATTTTCATTGCCCCATAATCTATCCTATAAAGCATGTTCATGGCGTAATCCTTGATTCACCTTCTCTATTTGGTTAAGGATCTTACCATCCAAACAAATTGAAAGGAGGGGAATCATACATACAAAATACTCCTATCCCATTGTTCCTCTAACTATGATTTTTGTAAACGAGGTTCTTATACAGAACTTTTATTGCTCATTTTAGAATGGAGTGGGTGTATCTTTGATCTGGTGGTACTAACTTATAAGCAGATTCCAAATATCTTCAAAACCTAGGTGATGCCTTTGAAAAAACCTTTTATAAGGCCAACTTTTCTTTTCTTTTAGACCATCCACCTGTGGATGTTTTTTGCTCGATCAATGTATAATCCAGGTTGTTGTTTGTTCCCCATAGATGGCTAGACCAACTCTCTATCTTTGGCCAACATCATGCTCAAATGGGAACTCATGGATTTGATATATAATCTAGAAAAATAGTTCTATCATCGTTGGAGCCTTAGTTGAGTTATGAGAAGGATAAATAAAGCTACCTTGGTTAACCAATACTTTCTTGAGCTCTTGGGTGACCTTGTCTTTTATTGATCAACAAAAACTTCATTTTAAAGACCATGAATATGTTTTCTCGTTCCTTAATTATCATAGGGAAATCTTTGAACTATCTTTTTAGTCAAGCTTTCTAATCCGTCTGCACCTTTGTCTTGGATCCTTAGCCGAATAATCAATGCCTTTTTATAGTTCCAAGCCCTTATGAGATCTGAAATACCCAGCTATGGGCATCATGATCTACATCCCATTCCTCGCAATTGCCAATGCACTTTGACTGTCAGTGAAGATGGTGGTGGTAGAAGACTAACCAACACCCAAATCAGCCATAAGGCATATGAGCCACACACACTCAACGGTCACTAAAAGTTGCCGTATACTCAGCCTCACAACTAGAAGTGGCCACAATAGGCTAGAAGTGGCCAGAGTAGGCTGCTTCTTGCTCAACTAAGATATGCATAAGCTACCAAGCATGAAGCAAAAACTACTGGTGGACACATGAGTGTCATAGCAATCAGCATAGTTAGAGTTAGAAAAATCATGTAAATCTAGTGGTAACGATGCCCCCTTGGGATTAAAAAATCCAAGTAGTCGGGTACCACTCAAGTAGCAAAAGATGTGCTTAACCGCCTGCCAATGCTTGACACCTGGGCAATGCATAAACCTCATAGATGACAGCAAACTGAATATCTTACTGCATAATGCATAAGTAAATCAAGCATTTAATAGCCTGTTGATAGAGAACAACATCTAGTGTATCTCCAACATCATGAATACTCAATCGTAAACTTGTCTCCATAGGAGTGGCAATAGGTTTTCAGTCTTCAAGGCCAAAATGCTGCAATAATATGTCAATATATTTTGTTTGACACAAAGACATTTGACCATCAACTTGCATAAACTGAATGTCCAAATAATGATGCAAATGCCCCAAATCTGACATCTCAAATGAGGCATGCAGATAAGCCTTAAAATCAACAATATGCTTCTCATGAGGACCAGTGAGCAGCATGTCATCAACATAGACAACAATGATCAAAAGCACATCATTTGCATGCTTAACATATAAGGTTCTCTCAGTTGGAATGTTCTCAAAACCACGTGGAATCAGATAGGCATGTATCTTTTCATAACAAGCACATGGTGCTTGCTTCAAACCATATAATGACTTTTTCAACCTACACACTTTGTTTTCATGCCCTTTCTGCACAAGACCACGAGGCTGAAAAACATACACTTCTTCATGCAAGTCACCATTCCAAAATGCAGTTTTAATGTCCAACTAATGTATGTTCCAACCATGATGACATGCTATGAACAGTTCTTTCTTGAGCATAACCCTTTGCAACAAGCCTAGCCATATACCTGTCAGCGTACTGTTCCGTCACGCTTACGCTTCAACTTGTATACCCACTTAGTGCCAATGGCCTTCTTGCAAGGAGGCAACTCACATAAAGACAAGGTAACATTTTTCATAATAGCATCATATTTGAATGCATAGCAGCCATCTAAATTTTTGAGTTTTGTGCTTCATCAAACGAAATAAGCGCATTCTCATCACAGAGACTAGAGGCATCCATAGCATAGCAATCTGATGCAAAAGAAGCCCTATGAGAGCATGAACGAGTATGATATGACAGAGGTGCATCTAATTTGTTATCTCACAAACTCAACATTAGCCATTTGGGCATAGTTTTTTCCTCCTCTTTATCAGTTCTCTCATCAACAAGTGCATCATGTAAATCAGCATAAAAAATGGAATGATATGCATCATCACATGAAACCTGTAAAGGTTGAGAAATTGCCTCATTTGGACTAGCAATAGACTGTCCATCCGCCTGTAAAAAGAGGCAGCAAAGTATCATACATATCTTTGGAGCTGATTTCTATAGGCATAGCAAACTAGAAAAATTCAGATGACCAAAGCGTGCATGCCAAAGATTTGCATCTGACATAGCCTAAGAATCATGTACTGTACATGCTAAATCATTCACATATTTTTCATAGTGTATGATCTTATACAACCCACAAAATAAAATACCATAAGCAATAATGATGTCGCTATTTGATAGATCATGAACTGTACATCTATCATCAAAAAATTTCAAAACCAAACCAATCTTGGCTAAAGTTGAAACTGATAATAGATTCTTCTTGATACTTGGCACAAATAAAGCATCCCATAGTGTAAAAGAACTACCATCAGCAATAGTCAGAATGATCTTACCAACTCCCATGACAAGATAAGAGGAGTTGTTGGCGCATGTGACAGTATGCCTTGTAGGGGCAGGCTTGAGTGAAGTGAAGAAACTAGGCTGCAAGGTAATATGTTTGGTTGCCCCACTATCAAAGTACCAAACATCTGAGTCTACTGCGAATATACATTGTTCATAAGAAAATGGGTCATAACTGCAAACAATGGTAAATGCCCATTCTTCATTCTGCACAAGATTAGCGGACTCTGTTTTAGGTGTAGAGGCCTCTGCAACAACCATTCCAGCCTCTTTCTTCCTTGCTTCTTTAGCAGCCTATTTTGGACAACTCTTTATGACATGATCATTTCCTTTACAGTACTTGCAAAACAATTTTCGCTTTTTTGTTTTTTCCCATCTCTGTCATCCTTCTTTGATTGTGCAGAATTAGTAGATTTCTACTTACTAGTAGAAGAGCTCCATTTACCTTTGCCCTTCTAACTAGCCAAGAAAACTTGATGTGCAACACGTATAATGAACCTATTCTGCCTAGACTAATCTTCCTGCAATAGAACAGAGACTCCTCAAATGTTAAGGCATTTGGATTGCCTCTCATCATGAATCAAAGAGTAGAAGCAAAACTTTGATATGAATCTGGAAGACCATTTAGGACTATCAGCACAAGTGAACTGCTTCTCCTTCAAATCTTTGATCTTTGTCAAAAAACTATCCATGGAATCTCCTTCATTCGTGTTCTCACTCTCTAAATTTTTTCAGAGGTAAGCAACTACAATAGGTGCAAGAGGAACCAGTACACGAATAGGAACATGAAGAATATCACCATCTTCAATGTCATCTACATCAGCTTTAGTAACTATATTTACAAGTGTAATAGGATATTTTTCAACACCCTACATAATATTCCACAATCCTTTTGTAAGCAATACATGATGCATCATATAAGCCCACAATGGTTAATTGGTATTGTCCAACTTATCCTCAACAACCAACATACGGAATACATCACTGCTTTCAACCATGGCCACTAGTTGAAATACCCTGATCCAGAAAGACTCTATCTCAAAAAGTTGTACAGAACTATCCTGTCGAGTTTTGCTAAACTTGTAGCAGAATTCGAAGCGCTTATATTGGCTTCTATGTACTTGGTACGTGAATGGAAAATAGGGTTCTTGGTGATGGCCATGCAACATTGGTTGTCACATTTCAACCATGTAGCCCCCTGTCCTTGTATTCCTATGCACCATAGGATCATCCTCAACCATACTGCTTCACATGCTTCAACACATGCTACTTTGTACTCAGCTTGAGTAAGAGGTAATGCTACAATCGATTGCTTCTTACCGATCCAAGAGAAAATACATGATCCTAAAGAAAAACAATATCTAGAAATTGATTTTTTGGTATCAATACCTCTCACCCAATTTGAATCACAATATCCAACCAAAGATGATCCTTCTATTGGTGCAATTATACCCAAGCCCACATGCTTCATCAATTCACTTATTCTCAACCTATTGGCATAACCTATGAAAGGCCTCATATGATCAACCTCTTGTAAAAGTACTCCACATTTACTCTTGTAAAAGTGGATTACACTTACGAGGAGTTAGGAAGCTCTAAATCATGTATCACTTAGTTGTTGAGCAATGAGAGAATATATCATATATGTTACCATTCACTTTTTAGGTAGGATTTTGAATTTGAATTCAAACTTTGATTCCAAGATCAACTATAAGAAGAGGATCAAGAAGACCCGCGTGTATTTCGAGGTAGAGAGATCATTCTGTAGTACATCCATGGTGAAGTGAGAGCTCACCTCATAGCTCTTTCACCTTTCACACATTGAGCAATGCTTGATTGCCAATGACATTGTATTTGTACATGTTTAATACATATATGATCATTATATTGTCATTTTACTTCTCTGCTATAACTCCATCAGAACAGTAACTGTTATAATCCTACAAAGTTTTATTAACATTGCTTCTTGGGATTGTCAGCTATTAGCATATCTTTGCTCAATGGTCTGATGACTATAGCAACCCATAAATGTCGAGATGGAGATACAATTTGCTAAATACCTTTCTTTGCATGTAGTCCATCATTTTTTATGCCTCAAAAAATTATATGACCTTCCATGAAGGACACAGATAGTGTTGTTGCTCATCTAAACGAGTTTGATGCTATATTCTCCCAGTTACAGGCTCAGAGAATGGATACGGATAACAAAATGAAAGCAGTATTGTTGTTATGCACCTTGCCATCATCATGGGATACAATTTGCACAGCTATTAGCAATAGTGAACCTGGTGGTAAACTCTTCTATAATGACATATGTGGAGCACTCTTGAGTGAGGAGATTCGTAGTAAATCTATGGTTTGCACTCAGAGTGGAGATGCATATAATGTTCATGATTCTTACCAAGGAAAGAATCAACAACGTGGCAGGAGCAAGAACAAGGAAAAGAATGGTCAACGGAATAAGAGTAGAAGTAAATCAAGGAAGAGGGATATCGAATGCCATTATTGTCATAAGAAAGGAAATATGAAGAAAGACTGTTATGCATTAAAGAATGCTAAAGGTAAAGGAACAGATTGATGGGCATGTTAAACAGTTACCTGCACCATCTACTTTGACTGTGAAGATTGAAGAAATTTAATGCTATTTTTGATGATGCTGATGTGTTGACACTTGATAGTACTGTGCCATCTGAGGTGCTTATGGCTGATTCTCTTTCTCACACATGGCTGCTAGATTCTAGTGCTTCTTTCCATGTGATACCACACAGAGAATGGTTCTCTAATTATGTAGCAAAGTCTCTTGGTACCGTGAGACTTGATGACTCTTACGAGTGTGATGTTGTGGGGATTGGAGATGTAGTTGTGCAGTTCATTGATGGTTCAAAATTTACTATGCATAATGTACGCCATGTACCTCAGTTATCATGTAGTTTGATGTTAGTTGCTAAACTTGATGACCTTGGTTACAAGGTGGTCTTCTATGCTCAGTCCTTTCACATATCAAAGGGTAATATGGTTATTGCAAAAGGAAGCAAAGTTGGCTCACTTTATCCTTTATTTGTATCACAGAAATAACACTTGTTAGCTGTTACTGAACAGCCTATGGCTTGTATTTGGCATGGTCATTTGAGCCATATATCTCATAGTGGAATGGAAAATCTTTCTCGTTCTAGCTACTTACCTGTGTTATCTTTCTCCGATTTTTCATTTTGTGAGCATTGTCAATATGGAAAGCAAACCAAAAATGTGCATAGAATGCACATTGACTCTTCAACTCAGCCTTAGATCTCATTCATACAGATGTGTGTGGTCCTACACCCACTGGGTCCTTAGGTGGTTCTCTCTACTTTGTCACTTTCATAGATGATGCTACTAGAAAAGTTTGGGTATATCCTATCAAATCGAAGGATGAGGTATTCCCTACTGTCAAAAAATGATTTGCTTCAGTTGAGACTGAAAAAGGAACTAAGCTTAAGGCTTTATGTTTAGATAACGAGGGTGAGTATACCTCACATGAATTCAACCTTTTGTGTTAATCTAGAGGGATTCGTAGAGAGTTTACAGCTCCTTATACCCCAATGTAGAATGGTGTGGCTGAGAGGATGAATAGAAATATTCAAGATAGAGTAGTCTCTATGTTGCATCATGCAAACCTCTCACAAGGCTTTTGGGCAGAAGCAGTATTGACTGCAGTTCATGTGATTAACCTTTCACCTAGTACTGCCAAAGGTCTAAAAGTGGCACAAGAGTTGTGGACAGGGAAGCCACCATATTATGATCATCTTCAAGTTTTTGGGTGTGAAGCATATGTTCATATACCCAAGAATCTTAGGCAAAAGTTGGACCATTGCATAAACAACCCATTAAGGAGGTTGAAGTGAGAAGAGTGGTGTTTGAGGATACCAGTCCTCCAGTTAGCATGCATAAAAAGTTGCACATAGGGATGTTCAAGAGAATGTCCATTCAGATCAGTCTGCCCATGTTCCTGTTCAACAACCATTGAGACGTTTTGCATGTGTCTCACATCCACCTGATAGATATGTTCCAGGTTTAGATTTTGTTATGCTAACAGATGCCGGTGAGCCTTCTTGCTACAAAAAGGCTATGCAGACAGAGGATCATGTCAAGTGGGAGCGTGCCATGAAGAGTGAGTTGGATTCTATTCACAAGAATGGTACTTGGGATTTAGTAACTTTTCCAAAGGGCAAGAAAGCTTTACCATGTAAATGGGTATATAAGCTGAAATTCACATCAGATAGTGCTTCTCCAAATTATAAAGCACGACTCATTGCAAAGGGTTTTAAGCAACAGCATGGTGTTGATTTCGAGGAAATCTTCTCTCCAGTGGTCAAGATGACTACCCTGTGCATGTTGCTTGGATTCATTGCAATGGAAGACTTAGAGCTAGTCCAAATGGATGTGAAAACTGCTTTCTTGCATGGAGATCTTATAGATGAGATCTATATGGAACAACTAGAGGTTTATGTAGTTCGTGGCAAGGAAAGTCTAGTTTCTAAGCTTAAGAAGAGCTTGTATGGACTTAAACAGTCCCCTAGACAATGGTACCAAAAGTTTGATGCTTTTATGAAATCTCAAGGCTATTCTCGAAGCAATGAGGATCATTGTCTCTACACAAAGAGATGCTCAGATGGCAGCTTGATATGCTTGATAATTTATGTTGATGATATGTTGATTGCTGGGAAGTCCTCCTATGATTTGTCAGTTCTCAAAAAGAAGTTGACTCAGACATTTGATATGAAGGATTTGGGGGATGCCAGACATATTCTTGGCATGCGCATTACTCGTGATAGGAGTAAAAGATGCATATACTTGTCTCAAAGTGAGTACATATCCAAAATACTTCATTGATTCAATATGGAGGGTGGAAAAGCATTGAGTACACCTTTACCCACATATGTGAAATTGAGCAAGGATGATTGCCCCAAATTAGATGAGGAAAAGGAATTCATGACCAAAATTCCCTATCAGTCTACTGTTGGTAGTCTCATGTATGCTATGGTAGCTATGAGACCAGACATTGCATTTGCAGTGGGAGTTGTGAGCAGATATATGTCTAATCCTTGCAAGAAACATTGGGAAGCGATCAAGATGATTTTGAGATATCTGAGTGGCACTAAGGACAAGTGTCTATGCTTAGGTAGAGGGAAAGCATCCATTATTGGTTACACAGATTCTGATTATGCTGGTTGTGTAGACAATCGTAAGTCTACATCAGGGTACATTTTTCATTTTGTTGGAGGTGCTATATCTTGGAGATCTCGTCTTCAAGAATGTACAAGTGTTTCCACCACAGAAGCAGAGTATGTTACAGCAAGTGAGACATGTAAGGAAGCATTGTGGCTTTCTTGTCTTGCTTGTGATATGGGTTTACCTCAGCATGTACCTCGCTTGCTCAATGATAGTCAGAGTGCCATTGCTTTGGCTAAGAATCCGGTCTATCATGCAAAGACCAAGCACATTGAGGTGAGGTATCACTTCATTGGAGATTGCTTAGCCATTAAGCACATTATTCTTAAGAAGGTTCACATTCGAGATAATGCTACTGATGCTTTGACTAAAGCTCTACCACATGATAGCTTTTGACACTGTTGTCACTTGATGGGGGTTACTTGATTCTTGATCTTACACAGTCACTTATATACTGTGTAACATTCCCATCAGGTGGGAGGTATAGTTTGTATACTTACACTCAGGTATTCTTTATCATTCTTTATTTTTCTCCCTTAGTTACTTTAGCCATGTTGGCCTTTGGTGGGAGATTGTTACCGTTAGTGTCCATGTGAAAGGCCAAATGGCCACCCGACACTTCTTTGTATATGTTCTTTAATAAAACATATAGTGGCCTAGTCAGTCACAAACTGTAAGTTCGATCGCATTTGTAAGACCTAAGAAGTCTGTCTTCGTGCTTCTTGTGTACTGTGTTTTCTATGTATTCTGCAACATCTATGCAAAGTACTATGTGCTGCCTCAGGAGCTCAGTTTTCTACTCTGAGCATATCATCATGGATCTCTCGAGAAGGAGAGCGCATTGTGGTGCATCGACATTGAAATACTTCAACAATATGGTGTTGCAAATCATTGGAATCAAACCATCATGGAGATGACAAGGTTC
This sequence comes from Ceratopteris richardii, assembly GCA_020310875.1. Classification (NCBI taxonomy): domain Eukaryota; kingdom Viridiplantae; phylum Streptophyta; class Polypodiopsida; order Polypodiales; family Pteridaceae; genus Ceratopteris; species Ceratopteris richardii. The sequence continues at coordinate 13,436,727 of CM035421.1, forward strand.
ATGTTGAAGGGAAAGGGTTTTCCTAATCATTTTTGGGCAGAGGATGTCAAAATTGTTGTCTACATCTTGAATCAGAGCTACACCAAGGCACTTGATGGAAAGGCTCCACAAGAGGCTTACATTGGTAAAAAGCCACATGTTTCCCATTTCAAAGTATTTGGAAGTGAATGTTATGTACATATTTGAGATAGAGAGAGAGAAACAAGCTTCAAACAAAAAGCATCAAATGTATCTTATTGGGGTATAGTGAAGATAAGAAGGCTTATAAGCTTTATGACCCTGAGGCTAAGAAGATCATGGTGAGTTGCAATGTGATATTTACAAAGGAGAAACCACATGCAATGGAGGAGGAAAAGAGGGCTTCCACTTTATCATTAGGTGAAGGGGAATCCAGTATGAACCTGGCCCAAGATCTATCCCTTCTACACAAGAGAAGGAAGCATCATCTTCAAATGATGAGTTTGAAAGTCACCAACCTGTCATCACCCGAGCGGATAAGCCATTGCATGCAGGTTGCATGAGGCAACTCTATGATTTTGCAAACCCCATCCCATAGTCACTAGAGCAGGTCCCAAATGGACTGATGCAATCACAAAGAATAGAGGAATAGAGATGGGAAAATGCCCATATTGTAAACACAACCTTGAGGGGTGAGCTCATTAAAGAACAAGCAAAGAAACCAACCAATATGGAAGAGGCACCACACGATTTGAATTGGAGGACTGCCATGCAAACATAATACAATAATATCATGAGGAATGGAACTTGGGAGCTATTGGATTGACTCCCTAAGCATAAATTCATTGCCACCAAGTGGAAATTGAAGCTAAATTACAAGGATAATGGTACTCTAGGAAAGTACAAAGCAAGCATTTTTGCATAGGGATACTCACAAGTTGAAGCATTGATGTTTGTGAAGCCTTTCCCCTCACTACAAGGATGAGTACTAATAGAGTAGTACTATTTGTGGTTGCACATAAGCGATGGTCAGTCTATCACATGGATGTCAAATTAGCATTCCTAAATGAAGATCTCAAAGAGGGGGTATATGTGTCTCAGTCACTAGGCTTTGAGGCTCCCCATTCAGAGAACAAGGTCTATAAGTTGAAGAAGGCATTATTTGGGTTGAAACAACTCCCAGAGCATGGTACTAGTAGTAGATAATATCTCTTGGATCTAGGTTTTGAAAGATGTGCTTCTGATGCTAACTTGTATGTTCTAAAGAGCTTGTACTCTATGCAGATGACCTTGTGATTACAGGAAATGATGATGCTCTTCTTGAACAAATGAAAGATGCCTTGAGTTTAGAATTTGAAATGACGTACTTGGGTTTAATGCATTATTTCTTAGGCCTTGAAGTTTGACAGGAACCAGGGAAGATTTTCATCTCTCAAGAAAAGTATGCAAGAAAAATATTGAAGGCATTCAACATGGAGGATTGCAAGGAAATCTCTACACTTATGGAGTCCAACACAAAATTATCTATTGAAGATACTTCATTGCCAATGGATATTGGAAGATACAAGAAATTAGTTGGAAGTCATCGATTTGTGCAATAGAAGACCAGATATCTCTTATGTTGTTGGAGTAGTAAGCAGGTTCTCTAGTGATCCTTGCCAAACTCATTTGAAGACAAGCATGTGGATAGTTAGGTATATGAAAGGAACCACTCATTACGGTATTCTTCATGAAGAAGGTCTGAAGAGAAGGATTTGTACTTGATGAAGATGAAGTGGTGTTGCAAAAACTTTGCATTACACTAGCCAAATGAACTCCAAGGATATGTAGTGGGACCTTTTAGCTTGCCAAAGGATGTATTAGACACCCTATGTAGCTTGGAAGATCAATCTCAAAAGGATGAATCAAAACAGATATGTTGGAGTTGATCCAAGAACAAAAAACTTGATATTTTTTGTTCTTACACTTATTCAGTGTTTTGAACAATTCTCTATGTACAGAAGCAATTATCTTAATTCCTTTTGGGGAACTCTAGTTAACTTAGTAAGCTAACATTCATGAGTGATTTCAAAAAAAATGATGGACTGCATGCAGAGAAAGGTATTTAGCAAATTATATCTCCATCTCGACATTTAAGGGCTTCTACAGTCATCAGACTAGCGAGCGAAGATATGCTAATATTAGACGATCCTAAGAATCAATGTTAATGAAGATTTGTAAGATTATAATAGACAGTATGCTAAGTTTATCATGCTTTAAATCATGGCAAATTATCAACTACACATTGAGAACAAGCTCAAAGAATATCACTATTCTGATGGAATTATAGCAGAGAAGTAAAATGACAATATAATGATCATATATGTATTAAACATGTACAAATACAATGTCATTGGCAATCAAGCATTTCTCAATGTGTAAAAGGTGAAAGAGCTATGAAGTGAGCTCTCACTTCACCATGGATGTACTACAGAATGATCTCTCTACCTTGAGATACATGCGGGTCTTCTTGATCCTCTTCTTACAGTTGCTCTTGGAACCAAAGTTTGAATTCAAATTCAAACTTCTACCTAAAAAGTGAATGCTAACATATAGGATAGATTCTCTCATTGCTCAACAACCAATTGATACGTGATTTAGAGCTTCCTAACTCCTTGTGAGTGTAATCCACTTTTACACGAGTAAATGTGGAGTACTTTTACAAAAGGTTGATCATATGAGGCCTTTCATGGGTTATGCCAATAGGTTGAGCATAAGTGAATTGATCAAGCATGTGGGCTTGGGTATAATTGCACCAATAGCTCTCCCACAAGCCTAACATGCTTGGACTTTGTTGGTCCTTGATTTCTTGCAACCCAATCATCAATTTGAGCCTATTCATCTTCGTTCCATCCAATGCCTTTGTGAGTATATATGCACATTGTAAATGAGTTGATACATAGGATAATTGAATATCCTTGCTGAGTAATTTCTCCCTGAAATAATGATAGTGTACTTCAATATGTTTAGTCCTTGGATTGGAAACCAAGTGAATGGAACTCATGTTGTCACCAAAAATACTTGGAGTTCCAATATCCAACCCAAGATTTGTAAATAGTGTCTTCATCCACATTGCTTCTTGAGTGGCTATGGCAAGACCTCTGTATTCAGCTTCAATAGATGAGAGAGCAACTGTGGGTTGCTTCTTGGATGACCATGAGACAAGTTTTGATCCTGCAAAGGTAAGATATCCTGAGGTGCTTCTCCTGTCTTCCTTGGAGCCAGCCCAATCTGCATCAAAGAACAACTTTAGACTTAAATTAGATACATAAGGGTAGTATAAACCTTCATTCATGGTGCCTTTGAGATATCTAAGTATCCTCTTGGTAGCTTCCATGTGAGGTTTCCTGGGTGTGTGCATAAATTGACTTAGCACACTCACACTATAGCATATATCTACTCTTGTCAATGTGGCAATATAGTTCAAACTACCCACAAGACTTTGATAACTTGTGACATCTTCTATGAGTTCAGCTTCATGTGAGCTCAATTTATGGTTAGCCTCCATTGGAGTACCTATAATCTTGCATCTTGAACTTTGTCAACAAGTCTTTAATGTATTTCCTTTGAGTAAGGAATAGACCATGATCTCTGTATACTACTTCCAATCCTAGGAAGTATGTAAGTGACCTTAAGTCACTTATCTTGAACTCTTCTTTCATCTACTCCTTGATCTTCTTCATCCCATCTACATCATTTCCTATAAGTATAATATCATCCACATATACACAGGAATAGATGACTTCAAAATTACTCTTTTTGATGAAGAGTGATGGATCTGCCTTGCTAGGTTGAAATCCTTTGTCCTGCAAGAATGAAACAAGCCTGTGATTTCAAGCCCTTGGGGCTTGTTTGAGTCCATATAGAGCTTTA
>CM035421.1:15528096-15745596 GCA_020310875.1 Ceratopteris richardii
CATTCGTGGTTCCAATACATTCTATGGTATGACCTCCAATTCCTATTAATTGGGCTTTCGTGGGGTTCAATTCTAATTGCAGCTCCTCTGCAATTCTCCTTCGCATGCAGCTAAGGCCTGCTCCTGAGTCTATCAATGCATCTATCAATTTGTACTCTGTCTTGCCAATCCTAGGTTTAGGTAAGGTTGCGTTTTACACATACCCGTTGTATCATTATTTTTGACCTGATAGTTTGCCATAGGGATGGGCTCTGCTCCTTGGAGATAGCGTTCATCTCTTTGCCTGATCCACTCTTTACGCTTCCTAATGCATTCTAGTGCTTCCTGTCGAGCTTCCTCTCTAATTCGTTCTTCTTCCTTTTTCCTATTTTGAGCACCTAACAGTCGCGCTAGCATTGGATCAGTCAAGGGCTCCATGAATCGTCTCACTCTGCATCCACTGATGTAGTTGGGAAGAATGTCTCCGTCTAGTGTGGCGAGATTGACTGCACCACTAGTAGAGATTCGATTTATGACAAGGGTCCATATCCGCGTTTTTGTAGCTTCTTTGCATGTTGTTTTAGGGTATACTAGAACTAAGTCGCCTTCTTTAAGTCCTTTGTCTTTTATATGTGCATCATAATATGCCTTCTGTCTCCGTTTAGCAGCATAAATGCCCGCTACAGCTTGCAATCTAGTCTTGTGCAACCTTTCAATTTGATCTAGTTGTTGGGACAATTCATGACCGTTCCACTCATATTGCTGGGCTACTTTCAATGTAGGTACTAAGAAGTCAATTGGCAAAATTGCATTCTGCCCATACACTAGATTGAAAGGTGTGGTTCCAATGGCCGTTTTATATGCCACTCGGAAGGCCCAAATTGCGTGATGCAATTGTTTGTCCCAATCTGACCTTCCATTATTGACAATCTTTGTCAATACAGTGCATAGTACCTTGTTGGAACTTTCGGCTTGTCCGTTAGCTTGAGGATGGTATGGGGCTGATTTTTTATGAATCACAAAAAAGTCATTCATTAGCGACTCAATGACTTCGTTTAGGAAATGCGTTCCTCGATCACTCACAATCTCGATCGGTAGTCCAAAGCGTGTGAAAATATGCTCAAAGAGAAATTTTGTTGTAGTTTGAGCATCATTCTTTCTAGTGGCTTTTACTTCTACCCACTTGGTTAAGTAGTCGGTGGCTACTATGATGTACTCCGCGTGTGATCCTTTTGCCGATGGATTGATAGGTCCTATGAAATCAATACCCCACTTAGTAAATGCTCTTGCACAACCATGGGTCTTAAAGGCATGTCATCTCTTCGAATGGGATATTTCGCTCTCTGGCATGTTTCGCAGCTTCTCCACATATGTCTCCGCATCCATGTGTAGAGTTGGCCACCACAAGCCTGCAAAGAGAATCATCTTGACCGTTCTGTCTGCTGAAAAATGTCCTCCAGCCGCTCTTGCGTGTGCCATCTCCAATATGGGAAGATATTCTCCTTCATGCACACACAATCTGAGTTGATTGTCTTTTCCTCTTTTAAACAATTGTTTTCCCATTATCACATAATCCTTGCTCATTTCTTCTAGGGATCCCTTTCTTGCTAAACTAGCTCCTAATTCGTGCTCTTTCGTTTTGAGGAATTGTACTAATGTCTTACTCCAATTAGGCGCTGTTGAGAGCAGTATGGGCACCCAAGGACTAACTAGACAAGGAAGCCAGGGCACCCAAGGATTGACTAGACAAGGAAGCCAGCGGAGAGAGTCAGAACAAGGTGAAGGAGTAAGTAGACAAAGCAGTCGACGCAAAATCTGGCAGATAGGCCCTTCAATTTTTCCAAATCTACATCTTTTAACAGTGATTCTTATCACTAACATTCATTGTACATACCATTTCATATTTTTGTAGCTCCATTTTGTGCAAGCCAAGGAGTCCTTGAGCTTGAGGAGCCTTAGAAGTACCTACATATCAATTTTCGTATTTTTTAGACTCCGTTTGAGCCCCCAAATTGGCCCTGGAACCTAATTTTTAACTAGGCCGAACACTAGGTCTGGACAGGGCCAAAACCTAGTCAAAAACTATAAAAAGAGCTAGAGAGCTCATTTTTGAGGTTAGATTGTAATTGAAACGAACTTGTATGAGCATTTTGAAAGTAATCTAAAAGCTCCATTGATTCTCACTCTTTGTCTTGCCTTGTGTGCGCGTGTGTGTGTATGTGTGTGCATGCTTGTGTGCTTCTCACTCACGCACTTGTGCCGCCACTTGCTCGAGGTCTTCATACCATCCTCACATCTTCCCGGATTGACATTAAGGAGGTGCTACTCATCACTGAGCTACACCAAATTTTGGCGTGTTGAGAGAGGGGGGGGTGTTGAGAGCAGTATGGGCACCCAGGACTGACTAGACAAGGAAGCCAGGGCACCCAAGGATTGACTAGACAAGGAAGCCAGCGGAGAGAGTCAGAACAAGGTGAAGGAGTAAGTAGACAAAGCAGTCGACGCAAATCTGGCAGATAGGCCCTTCAATTTTTCCAAATCTACATCTTTTAACAGCGATTCTTATCACTAACAATCATTGTACATACCATTTCATATTTTGTAGCTCCATTTTGTGCAAGCCAAGGAGTCCTTGAGCTTGAGGAGCCTTAGAAGTACCTACATATCAATTTTTTTATTTTTTAGACTCCGTTTGAGCCCCCAAATTGGCCCTGGAACCTAATTTTTAACTAGGCAGGACACTAGGTCTGGACAGGGCCAAAACCTAGTCAAAAAACTATAAAAAGAGCTAGATGAGCTCATTTTGAGGTTAGATTGTAATTGAAACGAATTTGTATGAGCATTTTGAAAGTAATCTAAAAGCTCCATTGATTCTCACTCTTTGTCTTGCCTTGTGTGTGCGCGTGTGTGTGTATGTGTGTGCATGCTTGTGTGCTTCTCACTCACGCACTTGTGCCGCCACTTGCTCGAGGTCTTCATACCATCCTCACGTCTTCCCGGATTGACATTAAAGGAGGTGCTACTCATCACTGAGCTACACCAAATTTTGGCGCCGTTGCCGGGGATCGAGCTTTGAGGACGAGCGTGTGATGGTAAGACGTAGAGTTGACGCGTTGGAGTTGTAGGTATTTTTCTTTGCCTTCATCTTTTTTCCTTACTTTCTTCTCCATCTTCATCTCCATCATCATCATCATCATCTCCCACCTCCATCTCCATCATCGCGAAATTTCAGTTTTTTGACTATATCCCCATCTCCACCTCATTTCCCTCATTTCACTTGTGAGAGAGAGCGAGAGAGCGAAATTGCATGTGCTGTTTTTGCATGTTTCTTGAGCTATCTTGCAGGTACAGGTCACATCACCATCCCCAGCCTCCTGCGCAGGTACGGAACTCGACGAAACTGTCTCGCAGTCGCCGACTTCTGTCGATCGCGATTGACAGAAATTCTCACCTTTTGGTAAATCTGAGTGCACCACAGTGGACTAGAGACCCTGCACATCACCTTTCCACCAAAATTTTTGAAAATCTTGCAAAATTTCAGTCCATCGCGATTGACAACCCTGTCCATCGCGATTGAAAGCTCTGTCCATCGCGATTGACTGCCAATCCATCGCGACCGGAACTGCCTGTCCATCGCGATTGACTGAACCACCTGTCCATCGCGACCGACTGCCTGTCCATCGCGATTGACTGAACCCCCTGTCCATCGCGACCGACTGCCTGTCCATCGCGATTGACTGAACCCCCTGTCCATCGCGACCCGACTGCCTGTCCTCGCGATTGACTGAACCCCCTGTCCATCGCGACCGACTGCCTGTCCATTCGCGATTGACTGAACCCTCTGTCCATCGCGATTGACTGAACCCTCGGTCCATCGCGATTGATTGCCTGTCCATCGCGATTGACTGGACCCCTGTCCATCGCGATTGACTGAACCCTCTGTCCATCGCGATTGACTGAGTGTCCATCGCGATTGACAGCCCTATCCATCGCGATTGACAGCCAATTTTAGCCAAATTTTTTAAGGATTGATAATTGAAGAGTTGGGCTAATTTTGGGCACAAATATTATACTCTTGAGCACATGAGGAAGCCTTAGGAAAGCAACTTGGGGAAAACCTGTTGCACAGTGATCCGGGTAGAATCCTGTCTTAACCCTAGAACCTTGAACGGTCACAACTTTTTCATACGAAATCCATTTTTTGAGCTCTAGGGCTTGTTGGAAAGCTCGTGGCATATACTACACGCCCTCAACTGTTTTTATAAAGATAATACGTTGATTTTCAGATAGAGTATTTTTGAAGTTGCCCATATCCAGGGGGATCAAAGTCAGGGGTCCTTAGGATTGTTCTCTTGAAAATCACTATGCAAGCTTGTGTCTGTGCTACAGGAGTGAAAATCAGTGGTTCTGTCTTTAGAATTTAAATCTTCAAGCTAACTTTGGAACTCTTACAGATCTATTGAGGGCATCGAAAGGCGTTCTAAGCAAGTGTAAGTGCGAGCTTGGGAACACACTTCCTGGGCAGTCAAGGCAACCAAGAAGGAAACAAAAGGTTGGAAATTCTCAACTTCCTCTGTCAATTCATAGCTTAGGCTAAGAACGACGAGAGGTAGGAGTAAGTCAGAGCGACGATAGGCAGTTATCAAGTTGAAGACTACCTAAAAACTCAAGTTCAAGCTAAAAACTTAATCTCTGTACTGTCGGTAACATAAAGGAAGGAACCTAAACGTGGAACGATCAATCTGAAAGTACGAAGAACACTCAAGTATTCCGACGACGTAATATCAGACAAGACCTTAAACACGATAAATAACTAAAAAGAATCAAGTGACTGATACCAATTGATCGGCAACGAGGTTGTACTCTGGGAAAAAATTGGGCTAATCAGTTAGGCATATGAACCTTAGATCAGGATGACACCTAGTAAGAGAGAGACAAAGCCTTAGGTCTTCAGAGGCTAGTGTCAATCACACTGCAAGGTCTTGGGCCCAGCAGTTGAGTCACCACTCTCATTACCCTAGCTCTGATACCAGTGAATCAGGGATGTCTCAAGGTATGGACAGACCCACGGGAAGTTCAGGTGTGCCTTACCTGTACAGGGTAGAAGGCCCTTACAAAATGCAGCTGGAGTACCTTAGGACCAACCGATTAGGTGCTAGCATCTATGAGGACGGCCTAGGAAGATCTGTGGTCCAGATTAAAAAATCCTGATCAATCCATTGGACTAGAGCACCCAGCTGTCAAGTTTGAAAATGGTGCATACCTGGACAAAGAAGGAACTATATATGTAGTCACTAGTCACCCGGATAGGACAGATGACTTTGGGAATGTAATCTCAGAAGCGGACTTAGGTGACCTGGAACAAGGGAACATGGGTGCGGAACCTAGAACCCCTCGAGGTAAATCAGTTCTCACTAGGATTATCACGCCTGAGTGGGTTCCCCAAGACAACAAGAGCATAGAGTTGCTCCTCAATCGAGAAACTGATGAAGCCTTTTGGAGGTATAAATCCAATCAGCCAACTGATATAGGAAATATCATGATTTATGAGTTTAAGGATCCGGATAGCCCAGGTAGAGTGACCTACTTAGATCACACTTCGGAACGGATCTTTGTGGTGACAGAAAATGATAGGCATGCTTACACTTGGAAGGGTGAATTTATTTTCCCTCAACCAAGATCAAATGTATCCTATGGTCACCCTGGGGCTGGAACTTCCCAAGCTCATGGTACGCAAAGAGACAGAAGTAGAGATAGACCAGAAGTAAGTTTTGCCAACCCAGTGGGCAGAGAAAGAACGAGAACAGAGACGAATAGGGTAGAACCTGAGATGCATAGAGCCCACAGGAACCAAAGAAATGTAGATGGATTCCCTCTGCCGAGGCCTAGAGAGCACACAAGAACTTTGAGACCCACCCAGCTAGTTAAGTCCATGAAGAATTACTTTGACGGCACAGGAGATCCCTATGATCATGTGGCGGAGTTCAAGCAAGTCTTGAGAGCTGAACAAGTGGAAGATCTGTTCACGCAGTACAATGCCTTTGGTCTAACCCTTAGGAACACAGCACTTACATGGTTTCAGCCATTAGATGAGCGTCAGTTCAGGAGCATAGACCAACTCCTAGAGGCATTCATTGTAGAGTTCTCTAAGAGCGGCATAAGACACAATACCTCCTCATTGATTCACAGCTTCAAACAGACCCCCCAAGAGACTGTCAGATTGGCCGGAAGAAGATTTAGACAATATCTTGAAAGGTGCCCTATTTCGGAACTACCCACATCTGCTAAACAAGTAGCCTTATTCCTTGATGGATTGCTGAGTACGAAATTGAGATCCTATGTGTATCTGAAGGACCCTAGGACTATAGAAGAGTGTGTACGCATGTGCATTGACATTGAAGATAACCTAGGGGAAGAACTAGAGCTTTCCAAAATCTACAAAGATTCAGATAGTGCATCTAGTCACTCTTCCACGCAGTCCACATCAATTGAGGAACTTGCCGAAAAAGTAGCTCAGAAATTAGGTGTAATTAGCAAACAAATCCCAAGGTTTGCCCCTGTGAAAAGATGCTATACATGCGGTGGTGACCATATGGCGAATGTCTGCCCTAATATGGCTCAACCCCAAGTAAACCCTAGTAGCCAGTACTGCACCATAGAACGGAGATACACCAATCACACCGCACAAGATTGCCCATACAACAAGCAGGCAGTTAGGCAACCCTATCCGCAGCCCTACCAACAAGGCCGATACCAGAACCAAAATCCACCACCACAATATGCTAGACCCCAACAAACCTATCAGCAACCATATCAGGCCCAACAGAGACCCCAACCGGTGCTAGCTCAACAGCCTCCAAACCCCGCTAACATGATTCCAGTAAAGTATGCGGTGGCAGAAGAAAACCTGAATAGGGCCATAGTACCAGTAACCCCATTGATCTCAAAAAGTGACCCGAGTGACCATAGCTTTGATTCTACACATGTCGATAGTCCCCAGGCTTACTACATGCAGTCTCCAGAACATGGTGAGTCCTACTATAGTGAAGAACCAAGTGAACCTAGTTGGGAGTCAGACTACACAAACGTTATGTATGCAAACCCCAACCCTAGGCCTCAACCTAGGCAGGTACGACCACCCTTCCCTAGAGGACCATGCTACCGATGTCAGGGAGATCACTTCATTCGTGATTGTCCCTTACCTCCACCTACACAAAATCAGTCCGTGACGATCCAAGGCTTTTGCCAAGATTGTGGAAAAGAGCATCTTTTACGAGATTGCCCAAAGAACCCCAATAATATGCCAAAAATCACTCCTATCAATGTGATTGGTTTGGTTGTAGGTTCCTCAGGAAGCGTCACTTCCACTGCACCAGTGCAGGTAGTCACTAGAGCTCAGGCATTGCAGCAAAACCAAGAGACAAGCCAGGAAAAGGGCCCAGAGGCTAGTGAAACGGAGAGCGTGACAAAGAAAAGGACTAGAGCGTGGAAAGATAGTCAAGAAAGAATGAAAAGACAATGGGCTAAAAAGATGAGTGAGCTTGAGGAAAGCATAAGAGAAACTAAAGCGAGGATAACTGAACTCACAGCTCCAACTCCCTCTCACGTTACCCCGCCCCCACCACTCCCATCTCCATCCAACCCACCTCCTTCCCCACCGCCTCATCAAATCCCACCACCCCCTAGAGTAGGATCAGTCCTAGCTGACCCCACTCCTGAAGACCTAAATATGATGCTGAAAGCATATCAGGCCAGAATCCAAGAAGGGCCAACCGTAACTAATCATGAGAAATGCTACCCTAGAGCCGAGCTAGAGCTTGAACGAACCAAAATTTGTGCCAAAATGGTGGAATTGGCTCAGACCATGTTTGAAGCCAGTCGCCTATTTAACATTTCTAGTTCAGCCAAGACGCAGTTACACTTTGATGGACTGCTAGAAAGAATAGAGATGCTAATTGCACAATCAGAGAAGGAACCTGCCCCTCAAAGAAAGGAAAGAGCAAGAGAACGAATAAGCCAGCCTCTTCAGGAAGCCCATGTGCCTCCTCAAGAAGCTTATCTTCCCCCTCAAAAGGCAGAGGAACCTCCCTCGAAAGTTTGCATGCCTCCACAGGTGACCCACATTCCTTCTCAGAGAGCGTATGACCCTGTTCGGAAAAGTAATAGAATAAGTAATCCTCCCCAAGAAGCTTGTGCTCCAGCCATCTATGGGAACGAGGAGAGAGCCAACGATAGAATAAGCCCTCCTTCCCAGGTTGCATATGCGCCTAATTCTACGGAGCCAGACACTTCTTCTTCTATGAATCGGTTTGCACCAGACTTCCTACGAGAGATTCAAGAAGACAAATGGGATAACGAAAGTGAAGTCGCCCCTCCTTTTGAACTTGTGGATGATGCACACGATCAATTCCCACAAGACATCCCATCTATTTACGGGGAACATGAGAGTGCTCAGTCTCACGAGAGATTGGACTTTGAGTCTAATTCCATACAAGAGCTACCCCACTTCACAGGCCCATGGGAAGCAAAGTCCACATGTATGAGAGCACCCACAGTCATGGTAAGGAACGATGACTCAGTCATATCAAGGAACACGGAGGTAGTAAAGAACACCAAGGTGCAGCGCGATCCCACTTTGAAAGAACTGCCTAAGGATAGACCAGAAGCGCGAAAATATGTAGCCAGTCGAGTAACTGAAGTTGCAAAACCTCGCTCCCGGGTAGGATCCCATAGGACAGTGCCAGAAATTCCCTTGGACAAGATAGGAGACATGTGTGAAGGTGAAGAAGGGAATACCTATCTTCCCATTACCTACCAGGACTACACCACCAAGGCAATTTTGGACTCAGGTGCAGGAGTTGCAATTGCCACTACTTCCCTATGGAAGCGTTGGGGCAAGCCAGCACTCAGGCCAACAAGAATGAAATTGCAGATGGCCGATGATCATATTGAAAGACCCTTAGGATTGCTAGAAGGAATAACTCTCACCACTTGTGGTGTTGAGTTTGAGCATAGCTTTGCTATATGTGACTTCAGCAAAAATCATGCTTATGAGATGATTTTAGGAAGACCATTTATGCGACAGTTGCAAGTGGTACAGGATTGGGGAACCAACTCCTTGTATTTGCAACACTTGGGCGTTACAACCAAAGTCAATCTCAAGGACTATTCTCATAGAGATGTCCCTCCTATCCAGTGGAATCCCATCCATAGAGCCAAAGATGATACAGAATCTGTGCATTCCATAGAATCTGGATCCTCATGGATGCATGAAGACACTCACTTATGGATGTGCAAGGTAGCAGTAGAAGAAGAGAAGAGAGAGAAAGCCAGAGAGGTAGGTGCGAAAGAAACCCATAGATCAATCCAAGACCCAGCCTATGCACCTGTAGTTTTTCCAGACGAAGAATTTGAACCTCACGGTTGGGCAAAAATCTTAGCAACAATGGACGTAGCCATTAACGAAGAACAATGGACACCTCACTGTGATGAGGATGGCTATGATATTTCAGTCTTCTCCATAGAGCCAATCATGGGAGAGGCAGTTCTAGAAGAATGCGAACCTAGCCCTGATGCATTTGAGGATGCAAGTGACTCCGATCTAGAGTCAATCATTATGGACCCACCATTTGCATCAGATGAAGAATATTTCCATGAAGTGGAATTTCAACCTCAGAAGCATGGAGAGGTTACAAATGATGTAAGATTAGCAACGCATATGACCCCGAAGGAAGAAGGAAAGAAACGAAAAAAGAAAGAAGTCTTACCAGAGGAGGAAGAATCTTTGTTTGAGGTCCCAGAAAATTTTAAGAAGTACGAGATAGATGACAGGAGAGTCATGATAAGAATGCCTAAACGAGAGGCACAATCAGGAGAGGCCTATGATAACAAAGAAACCACCAAGAAAATAGTAGTGGCCATAGAAGAAGGAGAGGAGAGATGCACGTATATAGGCCATGACCTGACAGAAGAAGAAGAGCATGAATTGATTGCCTTGCTAAGAGAATACAGAGATGTATTCGCTTGGAGTTACAAGGATTTGAAAGGGGTTGACCCGGACATATGCTCGCACACCATCCCCATGACCTCAGATGCCAAACCCTCTAAGCAAAAGCCTTATACATATAACGATAATTACGCTGCTAAGATCAAGGAAGAGATAGATAGACTGGTCGAAGCTGGATTTATCTATGAAATTGAGCACAGTGAATGGGTATCCCCCATCGTAGTGGTGCCCAAGAAGAATGGCAAGCTGCGTGTGTGCATTAACTTGAAAAAGGTTAATGCCGCCACAATTCGAGATAACTATCCGCTTCCCATCACAGAGCATCTCTTAGAAAGAGTGGCAGGCAAGGAAGTGTACAGCTTCCTTGATGGATTTTCGGGCTACAATCAAGTAGCCATAGCTCTAGAGGATCAGCATAAGACAGCCTTTGCCACAGAATGGGGCATTTTTGCTTTTAGAGTAATGCCATTTGGGCTTACCAATGCACCAGCTACCTTCCAGAGGCTTATGTGCCATGTGTTTAAGGAGTTCCTGAGGAAGAGTTTAGAAGTCTATGTTGATGATCTTTGTGCTCATTCTAATATGAGACAAACCCATATTCCTGAACTCAGACGAATCTTTGACAAATGTAGAGAATATCAAGTCTGCCTGAACCCAGAAAAGTGTGTTTTTATGGTCAGGCAAGGCAAGATTCTAGGACACATAGTGTCAAAGAATGGCATATCTACTGACGAAGAGAAAGTGAGAGCCATAGCAGAACTACCTAGGCCAAAGAATGTCAAGGAAGTACAAGCTTTCATGGGGCATTGTGGTTATTACCGACGATTTATACACATGTATGCTATCATTGCAAAGCCCATGTACGGACTTCTGACAAACTTTGAGTGGACGGATGAATGTGAGAATTCCTTCCAAGAGCTTAAACGAAGATTATGTTCAGCACCAATCTTGACCACACCAGATTGGAATAAGCCATTCCATGTTCATGTGGATGCATCCAATTATGCCATTGGATGTGTGCTTGCACAACCTACTGGTGAAGGTAATATGGATCTTCCAATTGCCTATGCCAGTAGACAATTGAATGCGGCTGAACGGAATTACACCACTACAGAGCGAGAAGGATTAGGCATGGTATATGCAGTTAAGAAATTTAGACACTATTTGCTTGCAAATAAGTTTAAATTTTTTACTGATCATCAGGCATTGTTATATCTTGTAAACAAGCCATGCAATACAGGAAGATTAGTGAGATGGTTTCTCTTGCTAATGGAATATGATTTTGAGGTTGTGGTAAGGAAAGGTAGGACTCATTTGAGAGCTGATCATCTCTCTAGGCTCACATCGGGAGAAGCCCCACAAGGAGTGTCAGATGACCTTCCTGATGCTTACTTGTTTAATTTGGAAGTTGTGCCGCAGTGGGCTAAGCCATTGGTACCAGTATTGACATACGGGCCTAACCATCCGTGGTAAACACACGGAATAGAGAGGTTGTAAAAGCCCAGAAGTACCACATCATGGCAGGAAGCATGTACAAGCACACAGATCAAGGGATCTTGGCTTGTTGCGTAGAAGAGGATGAGTACGCTAAATGGTTGCAATTAGCACATGTAGGTGCGTTAGAGCAACACCATTCAAAGCAACGAACTTTACAGACTCTAAAGAGATTCGGAGTGCATTGGCCAACTATGGAAGCGGATGTTCAAAAGTTGTGCAAGGAATGCCCAATCTGTTGCACTAAACCACCAGTGGAACACGCCACTTTTTATCAAGTATCCATTGCGCCAGATTGGAGCGAACCACTAGTATCATTCCTGAGGACAAACACATTCCCTCCAGACATGACTCTGGCTAGGAAAAGGAGTTTAGAACAAGAAGCCTTGGATTACTCACTCATTGGTAATAATCTATACAAACGCGGCAAGGATGGTTATCTGAGACTGTGTGTCCATGAGAGTGAATATCTTAAGATCTTGGAAACTGCTCACCAAGGTGTAGCAGGCGGACACTTTGGACCAGATCGGGTGATCAAGGCAATACTATTTGCGGGCTTCTGGTGGCCTACCCTTCACATGGATGCACATACCTATGTGAAACGGTGTGATGTATGTCAGAGGACTCAGTATCCTATACGCAAAGATGAGATGCCACTGAAACCTATGATGGGTGGACGTGCATTCTCTAAGTGGGGAATAGACTTCGTAGGTCCTATTAATCCCCCAGCTAAGGGTTCTCATGCGGAATACATCATTGTTGCGACAGATTATCTCACCAAGTGGGTAGAGGTAAAGGCTACGACAAAGAACGATGCTCAAACAACTGCCAAATTCTTGTTTGAGAATGTATTCACGAGGTACGGGCTACCTATAGAGCTTGTAAGTGATAGAGGCACTCATTTCTTGAATGAAGTGATTGAAAATCTACTCCAAGAATTCTTGGTAATACACAAGAAGTCTGCCCCTTATCACCCTCAAGCTAATGGACAAGCTGAGAGCACTAATAAGATCTTATGCAATGTACTGACAAAATTAGTGAACACTAAACGCTCTGATTGGGACAAACAGCTACACCATGCTGTTTGGGCATACCGAGTTGCCTACAAAACGGTACTCCAAGCCACCCCCTTTCAGATGGTATTCGGCCAAAACGCTGTGCTACCCTTGGACTTCCTGATTCCTACATTAAGAGTAGCACAAGAGCACGAATGGACAGGTCATGAGCTCTCCTCTAGAATTTTTGACCTTGAACGATTAGGAGAAACGAGACTGAAAGCCGCAGCAGGAATATATGCAGCCAAGAAGAGACAGAAGGCATACTTTGATGCCCATGTGAAGGATAAAGGCTTGAAAGCAGGAGATCTAGTCTTAGTCTATACACTAAAACAACACGCGAGGAAGCTAGAAAAGAGAGGCTACGGACCTATGATTATCAACAGGATCTCCACGAGTGGAGCAGTACAATTAGCTACGTTAGAGGGTGATGTTCTCCCTAACTATATTAGCGGATGCAGAGTCAAGTTGTATCAGGAACCCCTCACGGAGGAAATGCTCAGCCGACTCGACACTGCTAAGAAACGCAAAGAGGAAGAGAAGCAAATTAGAGAAGAAGCTCAAGCAGAAGCTTTAGAACGCATCAGAAGGATGAAATTACGAAGGCAAGGTAGAGAGCAGCCTAGGACAAATGACTATGCAGATCAAGGATATCATATGGCAATGTGTGAAGTCGCAGGAACCAGCTCACCTAGGATAACTGATCGACGTCCTTTCGTAACCCTAGATATAGGACAAGGAAAAAGTGCAAGGACTGTAAGAGCCTTGATTGACTCAGGTGCAGCCACTAGTGCTGTTAGAGTGTCTTGCTGTCAAGAGTTACAGTTAACTGTCAATCCTGTGGAAGCATATCTCATAGGATTGGGAGGCGTGGAAACCCCTTTGTTGAAGCTCAAGGTCAAGGACACAGCATGGAAGCGCATCAAGGAAGTAGACACACAAGAAGAAGGAGCAAGTAGGGAGCTCCAAGAAGCACCTGTCAAATTTTCAGAAGAAATCCCTACAAAAATAGTGATTTTTATCACTAAAAACCATTGTAAATACCATTTTCCATTTTTGTAACTCCATTTTGTTCAAGCCGAGGAGTCCTCGAGCTTGAGGAGTATTAGATCTACCATCCTACCAATTTTCATAATTTTTAGACTCCGTTTGAGCCCCCAAATAAGCCCTGGAACCTATTTTTTAACTAGGCCGGACACTAGGTCTGGACAGGGCCAAAACCACTCAAAAACTATAAAAAGGGCTGGAGAGCTCATTTTTGAGGTTAGCTTGTTGTAGATTTCAGTTTTGTAAGAGAGCTCTTTGGTAATCGACGCTTTCCATTGTTCCACTCTTTGCTCTTACCTTATGCGCGTGTGTGTGTATGTGTGTGCATGCTTGTGTGCTTTCACTCACGCAGTTGTGCCATCACTTGCTCGCGGTCTTCATACCGGTCCTCACGTCTCCACGGATTGACATTTATGAGGTGTATCTCCTCACGTTGGTACTCACCATTGTGCTAGAGTGACACCAAATTTGGCGCCGTTGCCGGGGAGAGAGCTTGGAGGACGAGCGTGTGACGGTAAGACGTAGAGTAGCGACGTTGGAAGGTAAAAAAAATCATCATTTTCAGTTCAGTTTTTGAATTTCCCTTCTTCTTCATCTTCACCATCATCACCATCTCCACCCACCTTCATCTTCTCAGTTTTTTCCATTTTTTTGTGTACATTCACCTTGTTTTTACTTGTGGTAGTGAGCAAGAAGCTTAGAGGGGGGTGCAAAACTGATTCGCTGAAGAAAGACTTGTGAAACACTCTCCAAAAAACCAAGAATCTAAGCGATCGTTTTCGGAAGTGCTAAAACCTGCGTCAAGTATCGTTTTTGAGAAACAAAGCTTTTGGGACCTACGCGGAGCAAAATAGGGTATTAGGAGAGTTGGAAGAGAATATCAAAGGTAAGCAAACCCACTTCATACTCATAAACTCTCAGGAAATCCAAGTTTTTTTTCAGAAAAAAGTCGACCTGCATCAAGTATCGTTTGGGATTTACAGAGGTGAAATGTTGAGTTTTGGGTGTTTCTGAGAGTGAAGAAAGGGGAGAAGGACTAGGAAAACAAGGGCATCAAAACAAAACTTAAAAAATCTTGCAAAAATCTTGGCAAAGGGTCAAGTATCGTTTTGCTCCCGCGGTCGAGTATCGCGATACCTGACAAGTATCGTGACCTCCTGTGGTTGAGTATCGCGATATTTCCCAGAGATCGTTGATCGTTTCGGTCAAAGATCGTTTTGCGAGCGATCGTTTCATCTGCGATCGGGTGTCAAAGATCGTTTTCTCAGAGATCGTCGATCGTGTATCGTTTGGATCAGCGATCGTTTGACAGAGATCGTTTGTGAAAGATCGTATATCGTTTCGTTCAGGTGTCGTCGATCGTTTTGGCCAGAGATCGTTTGGTCAGCGATCGTTTGACAGCGATCGTTTTGCTCAGATATCGTTTTGTTTAGCGATCGCTTCGTGAGAGATCGTGTATCGTTTTGAGCCAAGTATCGAGTATCGTTTCAGAATCAGAGATCGTTTGGTCCAAAGATCGTTTGGGGAAGTATCGTGTATCGTTGGGTTTTACTTGCGATACCTGTTAAAGATCGTGTATCGCTTGTTAGAGATCGTGTGGCTCAGAGATCGTTTGGGCCCAAGTATCGGGTATCGTTTGTGTTCAAAGGTCGTGTATCGTGAGCTCTTTGGTCAAGTATCGTAATCTGCTTCCAAGTATCGCGATACTTGATAAACATCGTGTATCGCCTGTTTTGAAGCATCTCCTGAGAGACCCTGTTTCCCTGTTTTAACCCCCAAAACCCTGAACTGGCATAACTTTCTCATACGAAATCCGTTTGCTGTGATTTTGGTTTTGTTGGAAAGCTCGTGGGGAATACAACCAAAACATTGACTGGTTATGTTAATATTAATACCAGGATTATTAGATAGGGTATTTTGAAGTTGACCCTCAGGGAAACTAGAAAATCAAGGTGTTCCAAAGGATTTTGAGCAATATAAGAGAACTTTGGGACTAGAAGCCAAGGCTTATGAACCTGAGATCTGGCAGACACTTAGGCAAGGATAGACAAAGCATTAGATCATCTGAGGCTAGTGTCAACCATACAGCCAAGTCTTGGGCTCAACAGCTTAGTGGTTATCCTTACACACGAAGTTCAGAAACCAGTGACTCGGAAATGTCTTTTAGCATGGAAAGACCCACACGTAGCTCAGGCATTGCCTATTTACAGACACCAGAAGGTCCCTATAAGACCCAATTGGAGTATATCAGGACCAACCAATTAGGTGCTCGCATCTATGAGGATGGTTTAAGACGATCAGTGGTTCAACTCAAAAATCCTGACCAACTCTTTGGACTTGAACACCCAGTGGTCAAGTTTGAAGAGGGTGCTTACATTGATAAGGAAGGAACCATGTATGTGGTTACCAACTCACCAGATAGGACAGATGAGTTTGGAAATATCATTCCTGAGAACGAGATAGGAGACCTAGAGAAAGGAGACCTAGGAGGAGAACCCAAGACCCCTAGAGGTAAGTCAGTCCTAACCAGAGTGCTCACTCCAGATTGGATTCCTCAAGATAATAAAAGCATAGAACTATTCGTGAATAAAGAAACGGAGGAAGCCTTTTGGAGATTTAGGCCAGATCAACCCAGCCCAGTAGTCACCATCTATGAATTCAAGGACCCAGAGACACCAGGGAAAGCTGTCTATCTAGATCACACATCTCAAAAATTATTCTTGGTATCAGATCATGACAGACATGCTTACACTTGGCAAGGTGAATCAATTTTCCCTCCACCAAGATCTAATGTTTCCCAGGGCCTCCAAGGAGCCGGATCATCCAAGGCTCATGAAACCCAGAGAGAAAGAACTAGAGGGAGACCGGAGGTAAGCTTTGCAGACACTATAGGTAGAGACAGATCAGGATATGGAACGGAAAGACTTGAAAGGGAGAGACATAGAGTGTATAGGCATCAAAGAGACGATCATGATTTCCCATTGCCTAGACCACGAGAGCACTCAAGAACCCTTAGACCCTCTCAAGTGGTTAAGACAATGAAGAACTACTTTGATGGATTTGGAGATCCTTATGATCATGTGGCAGAGTTCAAACAAGTGCTAAGAGCTGAACAGGTTGAAGACTTATTCACCCAGTTCGAGGCATTTGGGTTGACTCTTAAGGGTACTGCCTTAGCTTGGTTTCAACCTCTAAACAGTCGCAACTATAGAGAGATAGGTCAGCTGCTAGAAGAATTCATTGTGGAATTTTCCAAAAGTGGTATCAGGCATAACACATCATCCTTGATCCACAGCTTCAAGCAGACACCCCAAGAAACAGTGCGACTTGCAGGAAGAAGGTTTAGACAGTACTTGGAAAGATGCCCTGTACCACAATTACCCACATCAGCCAAACAGGTGGCACTGTTTTTAGATGGCCTGCTGAGCACAAAATTAAGGTCATATGTATACTTGAAGGAGCCTAGATCCATAGAAGAGTGTATACGGATGTGCATTGACATAGAAGATAACTTGGGTGAGGAGTTAGGACTATCCAAACTCTATAAGGACTCTGATAGTTCTACAAGTCATACCTCTAGAGCCTCCACTGAGATAGATGAGATAGTTGAGCAGGTGGCCAAAAAGCTAGGAGTTCAAAATAGACAAATACCAAGGGTCACCTCAGTGAAGCGATGTTATACGTGTGGAGGAGATCACATGGCTAATGTTTGTCCGTTGACGAATCAACCCCAAGGAAACCCGAATGCTTTGTATTGCACCATTGAGAGAAAATACACAAATCATACTGCTCAAGATTGTCCCTATAATAGGCAAGCTGTTAGACAAAATTATCAGCAACCTTACCAGCAAGGTAGGTATCAGAACCAGTACCAACAGCCATATTATAGGCCACAACAATATCAACCTCAATACCAGCAGCATTATCAGGCACCATATAGGCCACAACCAGTCCTAGGAAACCAACCGTCAGCTCCTGCCAATGTGATCCCAGTTAAATATACGATGGCGGAGGAGAACCATAATAGAGCATTGGTGCCACTAACCCCATTGGTCTCAGAAAATGATTCTCACGCTCATGGTTCAGACTACTTCCATGAAGATAGTCCACATGCTTATTATATAGAGTCACCTGAGCAAAGTGAGACTTCTCAGTATCAATATGAGGCACCACCTATGGAACAAAATTGGGAGCCAGAATACTCCAATGTCATGTATACGAATCCAAATCCTAGGCCCCAATTGAGGCAATTAAGACCACAAGGCCCTAGAGGACCATGCTTTAGATGTCAGGGTGATCATTTCATTCGTGAATGTCCCCACCAACCAGCTCTGGGACTAGGACAAAACATCACAATACAAGGCTTTTGTCCTGAGTGCGGCAAGGAACATCTTCCTAGAGAGTGTCCCAGGAATCCCTCTAGTGCACCCAAGGTCACACCCATCAACGTGGTAGGTTTAGTGGCAGATTCAAGTTCAAGTAGTAGTAATGTGGCTCCTGTACAGGCAGTTACTAGGGCACAGGCTGCACAACAAGCAAAACCATCTGAGCAATCGGAGTCAAGTGAGGCAGGAGAGCCTAGTAAGAGGAAACCAAGAACATGGAAGGATACCAGAGAGAAGGCTAATCGCAAGTGGAACAAAAAGTTATCCGAGCTAGAAGAAAGCTTAAGGGATACCAAAACAAAAATAGAAGACATTGCATCTCAAAGCCCCTCGCATGCTGAAGCTCCATCCACTTCGCCTCATTCCACCCCACCACCCATTGTAAATAACCCACAACCAGGGTCTGTTCTTGCAGATCCAACCCCAGAAGGCTTGGACATGATGTTCAAGGCCTACCAGGCTCGTCTTCAAGAAGGGCCAACAGCTGCAAACCTAGACAAGAGTTACCCTAGAGCAGACTTAGAGATTGAACGGATGAAAATGTGCATGAAAATGGTAGAACAAGCTCAAGCTATACTTGAGACTAGTCAAAAGTTCAATCAGACAAACTCTGTCAAACCGGATTTGCATTTCCAAGGCTTACTAGAAAGAATAGAGCAGTTGGTAAACAAACCACAAGCTTCTTTACCTCCACAGGCTCAACCAATTATTGAAAGAGGGATCTCACCACCAATGGGAGCTTATGTTCCTAATTCCACGGATGCTGGAATACCTCCTTCAATTCAACAGTACTCTCAAGAGTTCTTGCGGGAAATACAGGAAGAAAAATGGGCCAAGGAGAAGGGTTATTCCCCTCCTATTCCTGAGATTGATGATCTTCATGATCAATTTCCCCAAGACATTCCGTCTATCTATGGAGACCAAGCAGAGCAACAAGAAGATGAAAGATTAGATTTTGAATCTAATTCTTTACAAGAGTTGCCTCATTACACAGGCCCATGAGATTCTGAATCTCTCCAGATCAGAGCTCCCACAATATTGGTAAGAAATGAAGACTCGGTGATTCCAAGAAACACTGATGTTGTGAAGAACACTAAGGTTCAATGTCATCTCACTGTAGAGGAGCTGCTCAAGGCAAAACCGGAGCTATGGAATCATGTGAAGGATCAGGTTCCAGAACTTGAATCCAATATGCCAAAAGTAGGCTCTAAGCAAAAAGTTCCAGAGATACCTCTCGACAAGATAGGAGACATGAGCGAAGGTGAAGAAGGTAACACTTATCTTCCGATCACCTATCAAGGTTACACAACCAAGGCAATTGTAGATTCGGGTGCCGGTGTTGCTATTGCGACAACCTCCTTGTGGAAGCGATGGGGCAAACCCACATTAAGACCAACTAGAATGAAGCTTCAAATGGCAGATGGTCATTTTGAAAGACCTCTAGGATTGCTTGAGGGGATAACTCTAACCACTTGTGGTGTAGAGTTTGAACATACATTTGCTATATGTGACTTTGAGAAAAATAATGTCTACGAGATGATCCTAGGAAGACCCTTCCTACGACAATTGCAAATAGTACAGGATTGGGGAACCAACTCCTTGTACTTACAGCACTTAGGGGTCACCACCAAGGTCAATCTGAAGGATTACACCTTCAGAGATGTACCACCCCTACAGTGGAATCCTATCCACAAAGCGAAAGAAGATTCTATCTCCGTGCATTCGGGAAGTTCACCTAATCCATCCTGGCTGCATGAAGATACTCACTTGTGGATGTGCAAGGTCGCAGAGGAAGAGGAAAAGCGCCTAAAAGCGAGAGAAGAAGGAACTCCCCCAGGAGATAGACCAATAAAAGACCCAGCCTATACACCGATGATATTTCCAGATGAGGAATTTGAGCCTCATGGTTGGGCAGAAATCTTAGCTACCATGGACATAGCAGTCAATGAAGAACAATGGACACCTCATTGTGATGAGGAGGGTTATGATATTTCAGTGTTCATGTGTCAGCCCCTGTTGGAAGAGTGTGATCCTAATGAGTTCATAGAAGAAGAAGAGAATGATGATGATCTAGAATCCATTGTGATGGATACCTATTTTGACTCAGAGGAACACTATTTAGAAGACATAGGAGTGTTAACCCAAAAAGAAGAAGAACCCCTCACGAGTATTAAGACTATAAATTCAAAGGAAGGAAGTGAAGGAGGTCAAAAGAAAAAGAAAAGAAAAGCAGTGAAACAAGAAGAGGAAGAATCATTGTTTGAAGTACCAGAAAATTTCAAGAAATATGAAGTGGAAGACCGAAAAATTTTGGTACGAATGCCTAAGAGAGAGGCCATTATAAGAGAAGCATATGACAATAAAGAAAAGACCAAAAAAATTGTAGTGACCATTGAAGGGAACGAAGAGCGATGTACGTACATAGGAGACGACCTAAGTGCAAAAGAAGAAGCAGAGCTTGTAGCTCTATTAAGGGAATATAGGGATGTGTTCGCATGGCACTATAGAGACTTGAAAGGAGTAGATCCAAAGATTTGCTCTCATACGATTCCGATGACCGCTGATGCCAAGCCCACTAAACAAAAGCCCTACACATATAATGACAATTATGCAGCCAAAATAAAGGAGGAAATTGACAGGCTGATTGAAGCTGGATTCATCTATGAGATTGAGCACACTGAATGGGTGTCCCCCATTGTAGTGGTGCCCAAGAAGAATGGGAAATTGCGCGTGTGCATTAACCTTAAAAAAGTTAATGCCGCTACGATCAGAGATAGTTATCCACTTCCAATCACCGAACATCTATTGGAGCGTGTTGCAGGCAAGGAAGTTTATAGCTTCCTTGATGGATTTTCAGGTTACAACCAAGTAGCCATTGCCCCCGAAGATCAACACAAAACGGCCTTTGCCACAGAATGGGGAATCTTTGCATTTCGTGTGATGCCATTTGGGCTCACCAATGCACCTGCAACATTCCAAAGGCTCATGTGTCATGTCTTCAAAGAGTTCCTACGAAAGAGCTTAGAAGTATATGTGGATGATTTATGTGCGCATTCCCAACAGAGAAGTTACCACATCCCTGAGCTCAGACAAATTTTCAACAAGTGTAGAGATTATCGAGTGTGTCTGAACCCAGAGAAGTGTGTGTTCATGGTACGACAAGGTAAAATCTTAGGTCACATTGTTTCTAAGAATGGAATTTCAACAGATGAAGACAAGGTAAGAGCGATAGCAGAGTTGCCAAGACCAAGAAATGTTAAAGAGGTACAGGCCTTTATGGGCCATTGTGGATATTACCGTAGGTTTATCCACATGTATGCAATCATAGCTAAACCTCTTTATGGGTTGTTAACAAATTTTGAGTGGAACGAGGAATGCGAGAATTCCTTCAACGAGCTAAAGAGACGCTTGTGCTCAACACCAATACTGACCACTCCTGATTGGAGTAAACCATTCCATGTCCATGTAGATGCCTCCAATCATGCAATAGGATGTGTGCTAGCACAACCAACAGGTGAAGGAAACCTAGATTTGCCGATAGCATATGCTAGTAGGCAATTAAATGCAGCTGAACGAAATTATACCACAACGGAGAGGGAAGGCTTAGGTATGGTATATGCCGTGAAGAAGTTTAGACACTATCTATTGGCCAATAAGTTCAAGTTTTTCACTGATCATCAAGCTTTACTATATTTGGTCAATAAACCTTGCAATACAGGCCGCTTAGTAAGATGGTTCCTCTTACTAATGGAATACGACTTTGAAGTTGTTGTAAGGAAAGGTAGAACCCATCTTAGGGCAGACCATCTTTCTCGTATCACTTCAGGAGAGCCACCGCAAGGAGTGTCTGATGAATTGCCCGATGCTTATCTGTTCAATTTAGAAGTTGTTCCTAAATGGGCAAATAAGTTGGTGCCAGTCCTAACCTTCGGACCTGCAAATAAAAATGTGAAAACAAGCAAAGAAGAAATTGTAAAATCACAAAAGTATCAAATATTGGCCGGAAGTATGTACAAGCAAGATACCGAGGGCGTATTAGCTTGTTGTGTTGAGGACGACGAACATACTAGTTGGATGCAACAAGCCCATGAGGGACTGCTAGGAAATCACTACTCTAAACAACAAACATTGCAGAATCTAAAACGTTTAGGAGTGTATTGGCCTAGCATGGACAAGGAAATACAGGAGTGGATCCAAAATTGTCCAGTGTGCCAGAAGAGACCCCCAGTGGAGCATGCTGTTGGTGCATGACAATCATCAATTGAAGGATTATGGAGAGATGAAGTCAAGGAGTCAAGAAGAGAACAAATTCAGATGGTTGAAGGAAGGGCATATTCAGAAAATCCAAAGACATGTACACATATGTATATTAGCTGACTTATACCTTTGTCTAGTCATACACTTGTATATATTCATCTATAAATATGTTGGAAAATGTCGGGCAAATAGAGCAGAAGAGATTAGAGAATAGTGAGAGAAGAATTAGTGTCATTAGACACATGAAGAGTGAGTGAATTGTTCATCCTCACTTAGATGTAGATTTTCTGAGAAATCGGAAAATTTTGCGCCCGATATTTTGTTGTCTGCTCCTTCTGTGTTTAATCTTTTGAGAAATCCTTTTGCACGTATCTAAGTCCATAGCTAATCTATCTATGGCTAGAATTTGAGAGGTTAATTGTAATCAGGTTGTGAGAATTTTGATTAGGAACATTTATATGTAAAAATGTTCTAACAGTCGAGAAATTTGGCGCACATTTCATCTTCAATGAAATGATCATTGCTCAGTCCACAGTGTAAAGTTTTACACAAGTCAGGGCTCAAAATCTAAGTTGGAAGGTAAGCCATCTATGGCTAAAAGATCTTGATCAAACGGGATTTACTTTGGGAGAACCAGTGCTAAGAAGTTGCAGGTGTCAAAGTCGCCATTGCAGAGAAGCACTTTCAGACATAGGTAAAGTGTTTTACACATTTCTCAGTGTGTACTTAATCTTTTTGAGAGATTTAACTTGGCAAAGTTGCGCAACCTTAAGGGGAAGTGTTGTGCAAAATTTTATCAAAAACTTTACAGGATTGATTAGTCAATGAGTGACTAATCTGCAGCAGACTTTTCTGAAGAAACTGAAATTTTCAGAATAATCAATTTTCTGATAATTTGGTGAAGATTCTCTAAATTAGGTGGAGTCTAAAGTTGATCTTGATATAGAGGTGATCTAAATTCAAGGTTAACTTGTTCTTTTGGAGATTAACACTCTCCATAAGTGGTATCAGAGCAGGTTGTGTCAAAATTGAGAAGAAGAAGACTCCGACTATTGCAGAAGTACAAATCTTTACATCTTGAAGGTGCAGAAGGGTAAAGGTTGAAGAAAACTTGAAGGAAGACATACAAAGAGCATCAAAAGGATCAGAAGGAGCAACATTCGAAGTAAAGGTACATTTATTATCTGTAAAGGTTAAAGATTTGAAGCTACAGGTGAAGTAAAGATGGGAGATAGTCTCCAAATTGAAAAGTTGGATAGAGAAAACTATCCTGCATGGTCTATGAGGATGGAAGCTCACCTTATGAGCAAAGATCTAATAGGATACATCACAGGAGATGAAGAAAAGCCAGAATTCAGAGATCCTAGTGTTCCAACTAGGGAGGAGCTTGCAGATTTGAAGAATTGGATGAAGAAGGATGCTCAAGCAAGAAGCATCATCTACATGGCAGTCAATGACTATTTGCTTCCTCACATTAGAGGACTTGAGAGTGCTTGTGACATTTGGAATGCTTTGGAAGAGCATTTCTAAAATACAACCAAATCAAGGAAGGCTTCACTATGGGCAGAGTTTACTACCTTCAAGAAGAAGGCCTCACAATCAATTTCTGATTATGTAACAAAGATGAAGGACATTGCAGATTCTTTAGGTGCAGTTGATGAAGATATTGAAGAAGACAAATTGGTAAGACAAATACTCACAGGACTAAGAGGAGATGAGAAATGGAAGCCTTTCATTTTATCTACAGAACTTTCATTAGATCACTTTACTCCTGATTTGAATCAATTGTTAGGTCATATGCTAACTTTTGAGAATGATATCAAAGGAGATGTTGATAAGAGTGCAGGTCATGCAATGTATTCTAAAGACAAGAAGAAAGTCAACAAAGGGAAGCAACAATCAGGTGAAGAAGAAGGTACATCAAACCAAGCAAACTTCATAAGAGGAAGAGGAAATGGCAGAAGTAGAGGAAGAGGCAGAAACAACAAAGAGAATGCAAGAGCTTGTTGGATATGTGGTAAGACCAATCATCTATCTCATGATTGTTGGCATAATAATCAAAACAATGGTAATTATCAGAACTTTAATCAAAGAGGAAGAGGAGGTAGATTTCAGAGAGGAAATTTCAGAGGTAGAGGTGGTAGGAATTCTTTTGGAAGAGGTGGTGGAAGAAACTTCCAAAGTCAATCCTATAATAACACCTACTACAACTATGCATCAGATCAAAAGGAGGATTCGACTCTCATTATGAATACATGTGAAACCTCACATGAGGACATGAGAGTGTTCTATATTGATTCAGGATGTAGTAATCACTTAAGAGGAAATATTGCTTTGATGACTGACCTAGATCATAATGCAATTAATCATACAGTTCAGACAGGTGATAATACAAAGCATAAGGTAAAGTCAATTGGTTCAGTCAAGGCTAAGGATGGGAGCACTCTTCTGAGTAAGGTACTTTATGTTCCCACAATTCCAAAGAATTTGATCAGTGTAGGTCAAATTGTGGAAAAAGGATATGAGGTAAGGTTCACAAATGATGGAGTTTATGTGGAAGACCCTAGTCGAGGGTATAAACAAGTTATTGCAGGAAAGAAAGAAGGAAGGCTTTTCACATTGAAGGTACAAGGAAATGTTGGACATGCTATGTTCACATATGGAGAGCAAAAGGTGTCAGAATTGGATCTTTGGCACAGAAGACTTGGACACTTTAATGAAAGCGGTATCAAAGAAATGATTAACAATGATTCAGTGCTTGGAATGCCTAACATTGCAGGTCAACACATGACATACAGATGTGAGGCATGTCAATTAGGTAAGGCTCATAAGCAATCCTATTCCAAGCATGGATTTATGTATTCAGAAAGACTTGAATTGGTGCATACAGATGTGTGGGGTCCTTCAAAGGACTTTAGTATAAATGGTTCAAGATATTATGTCATATATGTTGATGATGCTACCAGGTGGATCACAATTTATGTGATTAAGGAAAAGTCAGAAGTGTTTAATACATTTAAACACTATCATGCATATGCAGAAAGGATTACAGGTCAAAAATTGAGGAGACTAAGGTCAGATGGAGGGGGAGAGTATTTTTCAAATGAGTTCAATGATTATTTGTGGAATGCAGGTATAAAGAGAGATGTTACTTGCAGGTACTCTCCTCAACAAAATGGGGTAGCAGAAAGAAGAAATAGGACTCTTGTTGAGTTTGCAAGGTCCATGATGAAAGAGAAGAATTGCCCAAATTATTTGTGGGCTGAGGCTGTTAATACAGCTACATATTTGGTTAATAGATTGCCTTGTAAAGCTTTGCAGGGTATGACACCATATGAAGCTTGGTGGGGTAAGAAACCTACCTTGGATCATTGCAGAATATTTGGATGCTTGGCATATGCATATGTGCCATCTCAATTGAGGCATAAGTTGGAGCCTAAGGCAGAAAAATATGTATTCATTGGTTATGATGATAAGCAAATGGGATACAGGTTGTGGAGTCCATCCACAAAGCAATTTATTGTATCCAAGGATGTTACATTTGATGAGCAAGGTACTTGGTATGCAGGTAAATATAATGTACATGCAGAAGATGAAGAAGTAGTGGAACAAAGAAAAGGTAAAGCAAAGGTTCAATTACTTGATGAAAGTGAAAGTAATGAAGTGCAGGTTGAAGTTGAAGAGAGGCCAAGGTTTGATCCAGAATGTGACGAACCAGAAACTTCAAGAAGTGCAGAAGTTAGGAGGTCATCTAGGCACAAATGGCAACCTACAAGGTATAGCTATGACACTTCATTCTTGACTACTAAAGATTATGCTTATTTGGTAAAAGCAGATGAAGACCCTTCTACATATGAAGAAGCCAAAGGAAAGAAGAATTGGGAAGATGCTATGCAAGAGGAGTATGATGCATTGATAGAGAATCAAACATGGGATTTGGTTCCTAAACCTAATAGTCAGAAGATCATTGGATGTAAGTGGGTTTACAAGACTAAAAGATTTGCAGATGGAAGTGTGTCTAGGTACAAAGCTAGACTTGTTGTGAAAGGGTATGCACAGACATATGGAGTGGACTATGATGAGACTTATAGTCCTGTGGCAAAGATGACAACCATCAGGACACTCATAGCAATTGCTGCTTGTAAAGGTTGGAAGTTGTCTCAATTAGATGTTAAAAATGCTTTCTTGAATGGTTACATTTCAGATGAAGTTTACATGGAGCAACCAGATGGGTTCAAAGATCAAGTGAGTCCAAATTATGTATGTAAGCTCAAGAGAGCTTTGTATGGGTTGAAGCAAGCCCAAAGGGCTTGGAATTACAGGCTTGTAAAATTCTTAAATGATCTTGGATTTCAAGCATCAAAGGCAGATAGTAGCTTGCTAGTCAAAGCAAGTGAAAATGGATTCATTTATGTTTGTATTTATGTTGATGACATAATACTTATAGGAACAGATGATAAGGGGATACAAATGATCAAAAAGCAGATGGAGAAAGAGTTCAAAATCAGTGATTTAGGGAACCTATCATTCTTCTTGGGAATGGAAATCTCTTATACTCAACATGGAGTATATGTGACTCAAGAAAGGTATCTTAAAAATTTGCTAACCAAATTTAAAATGGAAGATTGCAGGGTTGCACCTACACCTTTGGAAGTGAACCATAAATTGTCTAGGTTTGGAGGAGAAGAGTTCAGAGATATGAAACTCTATCAAAGTTTGGTTGGTAGCTTGATTTATGCTACATTGACTAGGCCTGACTTGTCATATGCAGTTGGTGTGCTTTCACAATTCATGCATTGTCCTAGAAAGGAACATTGGATTGCAGGACAAAGAGTACTTAGGTACATCAAGGGTACACTCAAAGAAGGGTTGTACTATGGGTTTACTTCAGATACAAGAATCAAGATATATAGTGATGCAGATTGGGCAGGTAATGTGGATGATAGAAGATCAACACATGGATACTTGTGCTATGTAGGAGACAAATTGATTTCATGGTGTTCCAAGAAGCAACATACAGTTGCTTTGTCATCCATAGAGGCAGAATATAAAGGTATGGTGGAAGCTGCAAAAGAGGTAATATGGCTAAAGACACTTTTGAAAGTTTTTGATGTGATTCAGAGTACTCCTATTATTTGTGGAGACAATATGAGTTCATTATACTTGGCAGCTAATCCTGTATTTCATGCTAGAACTAAGCATATTGAAATACAGTATCATTTTCTGAGAGAGAAGGTCATTGAGAAGGAGATTGAAGTCATACACACTCCCACAAAAGATCAAGTTGCAGATATGATGACAAAAAGTCTAGATGGACCAAAACTACAAAGATTCAAGGATATGGCAGGAATCAAGAAGATAGAGAAGAACCTCAATTAATGATTGAGGGGGAGCTGTTGGTGCATGACAATCATCAATTGAAGGATTATGGAGAGATGAAGTCAAGGAGTCAAGAAGAGAACAAATTCAGATGGTTGAAGGAAGGGCATATTCAGAAAATCCAAAGACATGTACACATATGTATATTAGCTGACTTATACCTTTGTCTAGTCATACCCTTGTATATATTCATCTATAAATATGTTGGAAAATGTCAGGCAAATAGAGCAGAAGAGATTAGAGAATAGTGAGAGAAGAATTAGTGTCATTAGACACATGAAGAGTGAGTGAATTGTTCATCCTCACTTAGATGTAGATTTTCTGAGAAATCGAAAAATTTTGCGCCCGATATTTTGTTGTCTGCTCCTTCTGTGTTTAATCTTTTGAGAAATCCTTTTGCACGTATCTAAGTCCATAGCTAATCTATCTATGGCTAGAATTTGAGAGGTTAATTGTAATCAGGTTGTGAGAATTTTGATTAGGAACATTTATATGTAAAAATGTTCTAACAGTCGAGAAATTTGGCGCACATTTCATCTTCAATGAAATGATCATTGCTCAGTCCACAGTGTAAAGTTTTACACAAGTCAGGGCTCAAAATCTAAGTTGGAAGGTAAGCCATCTATGGCTAAAAGATCTTGATCAAACGGGATTTACTTTGGGAGAACCAGTGCTAAGAAGTTGCAGGTGTCAAAGTCGCCATTGCAGAGAAGCACTTTCAGACATAGGTAAAGTGTTTTACACATTTCTCAGTGTGTACTTAATCTTTTTGAGAGATTTAACTTGGCAAAGTTGCGCAACCTTAAGGGGAAGTGTTGTGCAAAATTTTATCAAAAACTTTACAGGATTGATTAGTCAATGAGTGACTAATCTGCAGCAGACTTTTCTGAAGAAACTGAAATTTTCAGAATAATCAATTTTCTGATAATTTGGTGAAGATTCTCTAAATTAGGTGGAGTCTAAAGTTGATCTTGATATAGAGGTGATCTAAATTCAAGGTTAACTTGTTCTTTTGGAGATTAACACTCTCCATCACATGCCACTCTTTATCATGTGTCATTAATCCCAGATTGGAGTGCTCCATTGGTTGAGTTCATGAGATCGAGAACATTACCCAATCAGGCTAGTCTTGCAAGAAAACGGAGCATGGAGCAAGAGGCTCAAGACTATGCCTTGATAGGAGACAACCTATATCGAAGAGGCAAGGATGGTTACCTAAGACTGTGCGTTCATGAATCAGACTATTTGAAAGTCTTAGAAACTGCACACAGCGGTGCTGCAGGTGGACACTTTGGGCCTGACAGAGTAATTAAGACCATTTTATTCTCAGGACTTTGGTGGCCCACTCTTCATATGGATGCACATACTTATGTGAAGAAATGTGACACATGCCAACGTGCCCAATATCCGATAAGAAAAGACGAGATGCCTTTAAGGCCAATGATGGGAGGACGTGCATTTTCAAAGTGGGGTATAGACTTTGTTGGTCCTATTAACCCCCCAGCTAGAAACTCCCATGCAGAATACATTATTGTAGCCACAGATTACCTTACAAAGTGGGTGGAAGTAAAAGCCACGACAAAGAATGATGCTCAAACGACGGCTAAGTTCTTATTCGAAAATGTGTTCACTAGATATGGGTTACCAATAGAGTTGGTTAGTGATAGAGGTACGCACTTCTTGAATGAGGTCATTGAAAATCTCCTTCAAGAATTCATGGTGATACACAAGAAGTCTGCACCTTATCACCCACAAGCCAACGGACAAGCCGAGAGCACGAATAAGATCCTATGTAACGTGTTGATGAAACTTGTAAATAATAAACGCTCTGATTGGGACAAACAACTTCATCATGCTGTTTGGGCATACCGAGTTGCCTACAAAACGGTACTCAATGCTACCCCATTTCAGATGGTCTTTGGACAGAATGCTGTGCTACCATTGGACTTCCTAATCCCAGCCTTGAAAGTAGCACAAGAGCATGAGTGGAATGGACATGAGTTGTCTTCCAGGATCTTTGATCTAGAACGCTTAGGTGAGACGAGGCTACGGGCAGCAGTAGGCATTTATGCTGCAAAGAAAAGGCAAAAGGCATACTTTGATGCCCATGTAAAGGATAAAGGATTGAAGGAAGGAGATCTAGTGCTGGTTTATACGCTAAAGCAACATGCCCGCAAATTGGAGAAACGAGGATATGGACCCATGATCATTAATAGACTCTCCACTAGCGGTGCAGTGCAATTGGCCACTTTAGAAGGTGATATCCTACCAAACTATATTAGTGGATGCCGAGTCAAGTTATATCAAGAACCTCTTACAGAGGAAATGCTCACGAGACTCAACTCTGCTAAGAAGCGAAAAGAAGAAGAGTTAAGGGTTAGAAAAGAAGCACAAGCAGAGGCTAGAGAGCGCATCAGAAGAAATAAGTTACGGCGGCTAGGCCTAGATGTCAACACAAAAGCTCCAAAATATCACATGGACATGTGCCAAAAATCGGGCATAACTACTTCTCGAATAATTGATCGACGGCCCTTTGTGACTATAGAGGTAGGACAAGGAAAGAGTGTAAGGACTGTGAGAGCATTGGTTGACTCAGGAGCAGCAACTAGTGCAGTTAGACTTTCATACTGCCAAGACCTGCATTTGGACATCAAGCCCATAGAAGCCTATCTCATAGGATTAGGAGGCGTGGAAACACCCTGTTTGGGCAAGGTGGAACTTCCCATCTACCTTCAAGATGTTCCGATAAAAGTCAAAATGCTAGTGTGTCATGATGAGGACCTCACAGAGCCACTTGTCTTGGGTCAAGATTGGATTTACGACCATGCTGTCAACTTGAACCTAAGAAGTCAACTTCTTCATGTTTGGGCACATGAACAATGCATTACATTAGAATTGGAGAATCACATGCCCACTGAAACTGACACCACACACTCTCTTTGTTCCTCTAAGGCTAATCTTCTTGAACAAGATGTTGTAGATGTCAAAAGCTCTATGATCCAGACGGATGCAAGCACGGAAGGACAGTCGCAAAGTCAAGATGAACCGTCTTCTTGTCTTCTAAAGAGCAAAGCATCCACAGGAGCTCAACCTCAGAAGCAAGCAAAACAGTGCAAGATAGCCAGTCTATCAAATAGACAAAGAGCCTTCAAGCAAAAAGAAGTTAGGGGCATGAAGCAGATCTGGGTAAAGAAAGAAGTGCAACCATCGATGTTACCTCAAAGATTCCCACCCAACCAGATCGACCATGAAAAAAGAAGAACCAAGCACCTACGACAGGGTCAAGCACAAAGAATCCATCAAATTTGGGTACCGAAGCTATCAATGAAGGCCGACCACAATCAGGTACAAATTTGGGTGCCTAAAAAATTAGCTACAACTCAACAAGGGCGATTACAGATGTGGGCACCCAAGAAGCTCTTACACGTACAAAGGCCTATGCTCCCCACCATGCAAAAGGCCTCAACAAAGAAGCCAAGGAAAGCCAAGGATAAGGACAGAGCACAAAGACCAAAAGAAGATAAACTCAACCCTTCTACGAAAATAAGCAGGCACTCACCCAGGATATGGGTTTGGAAGCCAAAAGCACAAGCAACATCCACAGAACCAAGGGGCCAACCACACTGGATACCAAAGTTTGGACAGCATCCAAAGAAGAACTGGCCTGAGGTGATCTCTACAGGGCCAAATACTATTCCAAAATGGGTTCCAATCCGGAGGATTACATCATTTTGAGATCCGATAGACACCTCCAATCAAAGAATTCATCAAGTATTCAAGTAACATCAAAAGCCTCGACCAGCAGCAACCATGTGCCTTTGGCATAACCTTGTCGTTTGCACCATTCACGTCATGCATTTCCAAAGTATGCATCAATATAGGGCCACCTTACATGGCCGTGCATAGACACAATTGAGAAATCCCAGGCACATGAGACACAATTTTCACATGAAAAATATGCTAACCTCTTTCTTCTTGTTTGATGCCATCGTGTTCCAAAAAAAAAAAAAAAAAAAAAAAAAAAAAAAAAAAACTATGTGCTTGAAGGTGCTCATCAGCGAACTTCCAGCAAGGACATCCCTCAACAAAAAGGACAAGCCGACGGTCAAACATCATGAGGGAACCACAACACGAAGAGATGAAGATCAACGGACCCTTCACCATGGTAAGACGTGTATGTTTCAACAACACTATAACCATGATAGATTAGGAAACCTCTTCGTCAGCATACCCTTGAGCACTTAGCTCAAGACCCAATCTCTTGCACCATACTTCTTGCCATGCATTTTCCAAGTACGCATATGTAGGGCCACATTACAAGGCCATGCACAAGGCACATATTTTGTTCGACCCATGCACTAATGCACTTACCCACCCTTCATTATGGGGTACAAGTACTTGGCATGAAAACTATGAAACGCCATCTTTGGAAGAACCAGACAACATCAAGATGACAACAATAAGAGCAAGGAAGCCATCCACCACCGAGAGTTGCTCCCAATCAACATTGACCACCTCCTTTGAGCAGCTAGCAGTTTTGGAAAACTTACAAATGCACCACCCAGATGGAGTATAAGGCAGAAGTACGTACAAAGGGACTACAAACTGCAAGAGATAACAGTGGCAAAGTGAAGACCCAGACAAATGACCAGGATACATTGGGAAGAGGGATCGCCCCTGTTGAACGTAACGGACACTACATGGAACAACCACGACAACAAGGGTCTGTCAGGGACGACAGACTCAAGAGGGGGGGGAGTGTTGAAGCTCAAGGTCAAGGACACAGCATGGAAGCGCATCAAGGAAGTAGACACACAAGAAGAAGGAGCAAGTAGGGAGCTCCAAGAAGCACCTGTCAAATTTTCAGAAGAAATCCCTACAAAAATAGTGATTTTTATCACTAAAAACCATTGTAAATACCATTTTCCATTTTTGTAACTCCATTTTGTTCAAGCCGAGGAGTCCTCGAGCTTGAGGAGTATTAGATCTACCATCCTACCAATTTTCATAATTTTTAGACTCCGTTTGAGCCCCCAAATAAGCCCTGGAACCTATTTTTTAACTAGGCCGGACACTAGGTCTGGACAGGGCCAAAACCACTCAAAAACTATAAAAACGGCTGGAGAGCTCATTTTTGAGGTTAGCTTGTTGTAGATTTCAGTTTTGTAAGAGAGCTCTTTGGTAATCGACGCTTTCCATTGTTCCACTCTTTGCTCTTACCTTATGCGCGTGTGTGTGTATGTGTGTGCATGCTTGTGTGCTTTCACTCACGCACTTGTGCCATCACTTGCTCGCGGTCTTCATACCGGTCCTCACGTCTCCACGGATTGACATTTATGAGGTGTATCTCCTCACGTTGGTACTCACCATTGTGCTAGAGTGACACCCTTGCATGGGCGAGGTGGAACTTCCCCTCTACATTCATGATGAGGCAATGACAGTTAAAGTACTGGTGTGTCAGGATGAAGATCTCACTGAACCTCTAGTCTTGGGTCAAGATTGGATCTATGACCAAGCAGTCAATTTAAACCTAAGAAGTGGACTTCTCCAAGTTTGGATCAATCATAGTCGAATTACAGTAGAGTTGGATAATGGAGCACTCAAGGAACTAGAAAAGGCACAGACTCCTGGTCCCTCCAGGGGTGCACATGAAGTTGACCATGCTATTCTTGTCCAAAACTATGTGTTGCAGAGGAATGATATTCGCAAAAAAGGAGTCAGGGATGCAAAGGAACTCCCTTCTTTTCCAAAGGCCAGAAGGAGGCAACAACCAAAGGTGGAGCAAAGGCAGAAGAAGCAGAGTACTACCTATGCCGGACATCAAAAGAACCTGCGCAGCAGAATGTCTCAACAAGTGAACCATGTGTGGGTGCGAAAAGGCGAACACCCGGTTGCACCCACGCCAACCACACGGGCAAAGCCTCTTATTAGTAACCAACAACACGTCACTAATAAGAGGTCTTCCAGAAATTCTTCTGCTAACGTGAAATCTATTTGGGTGCCAAAAAAGTCAATGAAGGCTAGCCCACAATCAAGACAAATTTGGGTGCCTAAGGCTTGTTTGCGGGCTCAAATAGCTACACCAAGAACACACCCTACACAGCATGATCCATTCACTCGCACAGCCTACATCCACTCGTTTTCAACACCAAGGCACATAAGCACGAACAGAATCATTTGTAAATGGGTCCCTAAAAAGTCTCATGTTCAAGTTGACACACCTATAAAGCTCTCGAGAGCCTCTACGGAACCACGAGCGAAACCCATCCACATCATTTGGCAGCCCAAGACTTGTAACAAACCCCCTGACCCCGATTGTAATCCATGACCACCTACTAACCGCTTCACTCTCACATCACATCATTTCACTTAGCTCTTAGGTCTACCTAACTCCTAACTACACACACCAGCACCGAGCACTTATTAACCCCTAACCACTCCAGAACTTTAAGTTAATGTTGTAACAAGGGAGACCATGTCATTTTTGTGTCCATTGCAATGTTAACGTTTATTCATATATTCTCACAGAATCAGCTGCGACATTTTCAACATGGCGGAGGCAGCAGGAACTAGCTCTCACACAGAAACAAACCCGCAAGTGGTGGACTTGGACAGTTTACCTGTTTTGCCTGAGACAATTGAAAGACCAGAAGAATTGCACGCCGTCAAAATCATACCTATTGCAGACCCTCCGCGTGGCCACACCATGCCCGTGGGAAAGACTTCCCATTGGTTTACCGAGGTGGCAGGACCCTTGGGGGAAGGAACGTATCTATGGGAATCAGAGTTGGACTACAATGGAAAGCAAGGCAGATACCATTTCTTTACAAGAGAATTTGAGAAATTACAAAATGCGGAAGGTCTACGCCCGATATGGGAAAAAGCAGGATTGAGTGCCTATTTCAGTGCCCGACTCCCAAAGCCTGACTTCATGCGATGCTACTATCTCATTAACACCTTGACTCCAAATCAGAACCCAAAAGGTGCAAGCTCATTTGTGATTCCATCTCTGACAAAGGGGAATGAGCTCAAAAGGTTTAGGCTATCAAACAATTTGGTGAGAGAAGCTCTAGATATGCGCGGAATGCATATTCCTACAGAAAAGGAAACCCTAGTACCGGATTACATGAAGAATCGAAGTCTCACCAAGCTCAAGGACATGGTATCCATGACGCCTAATATTGCAATACACCTTCGCATGTGCATGCAACACTTTGCTTTCCCGGCGCAAGATAGATTCACCATGCCGCACAAAAAGATTTGGTTTAGCCTGTATCTGGCAGAGACACAGAGCCTCACCATCAACCTACCCCACTGGATAATTGATCAGATACACTTAGCTCACAAACGCTGGCCGCGGAAACAGGTTTTATATGGTTGCTGTGCTCTGACAAGAATCATCTATAGGTGTTTGGCTTATGACATTCCAATCCAACGAGCCCTGATGTGGAATCGGGTAGAACAGTTTCGAGGCAGGACATCCACTGGACCCCCTTCTAAGAAAATGAGAGGCACGGTCCAAGTCCCATGTGCTCAACCACGTGGAGCCACCCTAACACCAGACGTCACCCCGCCACCCCGAAGAGTCCGACCATTCACACTCCGACTTCCAAGACGCAGCACCGATGGTTCCACTTTGATATTCCCTCCCATCCCAACGGATCTCGAATTTCCTAGTGGTGCACCGTTGGAAGAACTCACTAATGAAGACTTCGAACAACTATTACAAGATGTAGAGCTGGAGGCAGAAGAGGCACAACAAGCGGAGAATGTACAAACGCAGGCCACAACCTCCCAAGCACCTGTCACATCTGTTGAAGTGGATGCAGAAGATGACGGAGATGAAGAACAGGAGGATGATGAGGAGGAGTATGATCAAGAGCACCAAGAGGAGCAACAAGAAGTGCCAGAACTTGTAGGTGCACCTGCATATACAGCTCAACTACGAAGGCTATACGACACTATCAAAGCAGTACAAGAAAGGCATCAGCTCTCTCTGGTATCAGGTCAAGCTTTGATGCAAGAAATGCTATCAGATGAAGGAGTGGACCAACACTTCATTGACACCCTCAAATTAGTGTCAGACTCTTTAGGAGTTCCAGAGGCTGTCCACACCGCAGTCCGCCAGTCCGTAAGGTATGACAAACGCAGAGTGGACACGTTACCACGAGCAGGTAAGACTATCAGAATACCCGTCACAGAACGAGAAGTACCCATTGAGACCACAGCCACCCCGATAACCACCACTGACCTCTCCGCTGAAACCTTCGTTCAGACATCACCCATCTCACCCCAGCATCCTCCATCACCACCTTCTCCACCCCCACCACCACCTCCCACCTTGGAAGAAACGACAGTCATCACCTCTACCTTCACTTATAACCCATCCTCATTCACATCATTCTCATTTCGAGAACCCACCTCACAAGACACCCTCTTCTCCTTCGTCACCAATCCCTTGTACACTTCGTTCCATCTATCCTCTGAACCCATGACTGGCCATCCCATAATTACAAGTGTAGTTGGAAACCCAGCACCCACAGAAGGAACCCTGTGTTTCCCGACCTATCCCCCAATACGAGTACCTCCATTCCATGACCCTCACTTCCCAGCTGACCCCTACACCTCTTTCAACCGGACCTCACCACCCCAATACCCGTCCTTTGTGGAGTAGTTCTTCCGCTCTCCAATGTTTCAAAGGCACCTTTCCCCGATGTTCGCAACGACATCAATTTACACGAACACCACACTCACCTCACCTACCATACCCACCTACATGGTAGCCCCTATACACACCACTCTGTCTGACCCAATGGACATTTCACCCACCACAGCACCTCTCCCCACAATTCCACCCTCTCCCCCTCCACTACCCCCCACCTCACCACTCACATCATTGGCACACACAGCATTCACTACCCCCCTACCCAATCCCTCCTCCCCTGCATTTCAAACTTTTCCCCTTGCATCTCATAATGTAAATAGCACGTTCAACACATTACTTCAGTGTGCACATCAGCTACAACAAGACTACCATCAATTGGAAGAACGCACTGCTGCCCTCCAGGCAGAATCTCAACGTCTGCAAGCTAGAGTCACCACTCTTGAAGCTGACTACCAGACGCTCCTAACCGAGCATACCACACTACAACAGGCTCACTCCGAACTGGAATCAAAGACATCAACAGTAGATGACCAAGCAGTCAAAGAACTAGAAACAGTGCTTCAAGCGCAAATGATCTCTAACGCTACACTCAGACGCAACATTGGGTTATTAAGGAAGCATATGGCCGCAGCACTAGAAGAGAACAAACGACTTCAACAACAAAACCAAGACAACTTTGAAGCG
Organism: Ceratopteris richardii; assembly: GCA_020310875.1. Lineage (NCBI taxonomy): Eukaryota > Viridiplantae > Streptophyta > Polypodiopsida > Polypodiales > Pteridaceae > Ceratopteris > Ceratopteris richardii. The sequence continues at coordinate 15,565,048 of CM035421.1, forward strand.
GCTATGGAAGGAACCGTCGGAGCAACCGTTAGCCCTACCAGATATAGAGCAGTCCCATCAGAAGACATTCGCATTTTACTTGAGGAGCATGCAAATTTCTTGGAGTCATAAGAAAAGCTAGAGACTGAATGTGCAGATCTTAAGAAACAGATTGCCAGTGTGCCCACAACTCAACAGGAGTCGGTAATCTTGCAGCACTCTACCGAAGAAATGGAGACCCTCCGGAAACAGGTGGCAGAACTCCAAGCACGCCTCCTCCCATATGAACGACCACCCTCGCCCATTGAAGAACCAGAACCTGAAACAGTAGTGGAAATCCCCGTCGATGACAGCTATGAAGAGCCATATGAGCCTATGCCAACGCCTGGTGGTCGAACTACAGAAGAAGGACAAGACACGTTAGAAATTCAAGTTCCAGATTGGGTCAAAAGGGTCGAGAAAGTGGGTAAGACACATGATGATCGTGTGGCCGTGCAAATGCAATCTCTCACAAATCTGGAAGAAACTGTCCTTCGGTCTTCCTACTTTCAAAATTTATCCCATCAACGATTAATCACAACATCAGAATCGCAATATATGCCTTATTTTGTCTTACTACATGATTATAATGCAGAAGTCAAAAGACATACAGGGAAGGAGCCCACGTTCGCCACTCAATTTGAGATAGGGGATTTACCGACAGATGCACGTGCTGGCTCGATCTTCCAACCTAATTGGCGTGCACGTTTACTCACCGATTACCCAGAGATGATGAGTACCTGGGCAACCATGCAACTATACATCAAGTATAATCCATGCTATTGTCCAGTGGTACGTCACAGATCCTGGCAAGCATTTGCAATCAAGGTACGCAACAATAAAGAGTGCTCGGCTTGGGTTAACTATCCATATTTTGCTCCACCTCGAGGACCTCCAACCGTAGCCTACATGATATCAACAATTCGACACTGGTCTACACGCCTAAATAATGTACCCGACATCGCGGCGAAAATGTGTATGAAGATATTCGAGCTCATGACCATTGTCTTCAAAACCTTTCGGAACGTCCAAGCTCCATACATCTCTGCCCCTGGCTTCTCTCAAGGCAACAAGGATTTAGTCTACGACATGAGCCAAACCCCCTCGGTCGCTATCATCTTTGCTTGGCATGCACGAATAAAGTACTTGCCCGCATGCTTCAAGCAGACATTTGAGGAAATGTTCTCTACGGGATTCTGGGAATACAATTCCGAAATTTTCATTCCCAGACCCACACATTTGCTACACCTATTCGCAGTAGAACAAGCGATCCATGCAGATCAGTTACGTCTGCCACATCCGGACATTCCAGGACCAATCGATTGGGATCGTATGATGACAGATTTGGCCAGAGGACTACGCTTACAAGAACATCAGCTTGCCACTCAGGTTGTGGAATATTACATCCAACACTCCCAGCAACAAGGGTCTGTCAGGGACGACAGACGCGAGAGAGGGGGGGGTGTTGAGAGCAGTATGGGCACCCAAGGACTGACTAGACAAGGAAGCCAGGGCACCCAAGGATTGACTAGACAAGGAAGCCAGCGGAGAGAGTCAGAACAAGGTGAAGGAGTAAGTAGACAAAGCAGTCGACGCAAATCTGGTAGATAGGCCCTTCAATTTTTCCAAATCTACATCTTTTAACAGTGATTCTTATCACTAACAATCATTGTACATACCATTTCATATTTTTGTAGCTCCATTTTGTGCAAGCCAAGGAGTCCTTGAGCTTGAGGAGCCTTAGAAGTACCTACATATCAATTTTCGTATTTTTTAGACTTCGTTTGAGCTCCCAAATTGGCCCTGGAACCTAATTTTTAACTAGGCCGGACACTAGGTCTGGACAGGGCCAAAACCTAGTCAAAAACTATAAAAAGAGCTAGAGAGCTCATTTTTGAGGTTAGATTGTAATTGAAACGAACTTGTATGAGCATTTTGAAAGTAATCTAAAAGCTCCATTGATTCTCACTCTTTGTCTTGCCTTGTGTGCGCGTGTGTGTGTATGTGTGTGCATGCTTGTGTGCTTCTCACTCACGCACTTGTGCCGCCACTTGCTCGAGGTCTTCATACCATCCTCACGTCTTCCCGGATTGACATTAAAGGAGGTGCTACTCATCACTGAGCTACAGGCGCTATGGTCGAAAAAGGTAAAGACATGTGATCCTCTGGGATAGTCTCTTTGCATTCCACACAATTACTTACATAATCGTGAACGTCTTTTGACATGTCAGGCCAATATACACCTAACCTTTTTAATTCTCGAATTGTTCCATGCATCCCTTGATGGGTTTTCCACTTGTTTACGTGCGCTTGCTGAATTAGTTGCTTCTGTTCGTCCTCCTCGACACATCTCAATAAGACACCGTTAGGTTCCTTATAATACATGCTTCCAGCAACAATGTGTAAATTTCTTGTTTGAAGAATCTCTTTTTTGCTATCCTTATTTATTGAGTGTTGAGGGCCATGGGTGAGTATGGGAATTAGTCGTTCCGCCAACTTTGGACATACTTCAAGATTAAACAAATACGTATCTAGTAAATCATCCGGTACTCCGCTAGGTGGTTCTCCATGCGTTAGCCTTGAAAGGTGATCTGCTCTTACATGTGTGTTTCCTTTTTTGACTATTACCTCAAAGTCGAACTCCATTAATAACAAGAACCATCGTACCAATCTTCCCGTGTTGCAAGGCTTATTGACTAAATACAACAAAGCCTGATGGTCTATGAAGAACTTGAATTTGTTTGCTAAGAGGTAGTGTCTAAACTTCTTCACTGCATAAACCATTCCTAAGCCTTCCCTTTCAGTAGTCGTATAATTTCTTTCTGCTTGGTTTAATTGTCTACTCGCATAAGCGATTGGATGGTCAAGTTTCCCTTCGTCAGCCGGTTGAGCTAGGATACATCCAATGGCATAGTTCGAAGCATCAACATGAATATGAAAAGGCTTGCTCCAGTTGGGTGATTTCAGAATGGGGGCTGTACTCAGCCTCTTCTTAAGCTCGTTGAAGGCCTTCTCACACTCGTCTGTCCATATGAACTGAGTCAATAGACCATATAAAGGCTTAGCTATTATGGCATACATGTGAATAAACCTACGGTAATATCCACAGTGTCCCATAAAGGCTTGTACTTCCTTTGCATTCTTGGGTCTTGGTAGCTCTAAGATAACTTTAATCTTTTCTTCGTCCGTGGATATTCCATTCCTTGAAACGATGTGTCCTAGGATTTTTCCTTGTCGTACCATGAAGACACATTTCTCAGGGTTCAAACAAACTCTGTACTGTCTACATTTATTGAATATTTTTCTCAGTTCCGGTATATGGTCTGGTCGTTGATTTGAGTATGTACACAGATCATCTACGTATACTTCCATACTTTTTCTCAGAAATTCTTTGAATACATGACACATCAGTCGTTGGAAGGTGGCTGGCGCATTAGTGAGCCCGAAAGGCATTACTCTAAATGCATAGATTCCCCATTCAGTCGCGAATGCGGTTTTATGCTGGTCCTCAGTTGCAATAGCTACTTGGTTGTAACCTGAGAATTCATCCAAGAAGCTATAGACCTCCTTGCCAGCAACTCTTTCCAAAAGATGGTCTGTGATGGGTAATGGGAAACTATCACGTATAGTTGCTGCATTTACCTTTTTCAAGTTGATACACACCCTTAGTTTTCCGTTTTTCTTAGGCACTACTACTAGTGGCGATACCCATTCTGTGTGTTCAATCTCATAAATGAAGCCTGCCGCTAGTAGTTTGTCAATTTCTTCCTTTATTTTTGCTACGTAAACTTCGTTATACGTATAAGGGCGTTGTTTAGAGGGTTTTGCATCTGCTGTCATAGGGATTCGATGAGCGCATATGCTGGGTTCTACACCCTTGAGGTCTTTGTACGTCCAAGCAAACACGTCTCGATATTCTCGGATGAGTCGTATGAGATCCTCTTCTTCCCCTTCCGATACATCTTTCCCAATATATGTGCACCTCTCTTCTCCGTCTTCTATCGTTACAACAACTTTCTTGGTTTGTTCCTTGTTGTCATAGGCTTCTCCATCCCGGGCCTCTCGTTTAGGCATTTGAGTGGCTATCTTTCTTTCTTCCACTTCGTATCTTTTAAAATGTTCTGGAACTTCGAAATGGTCTGGTTCCGGTTCCATTTTACTCGTGTCCTCTCTAGGCTCATGTATCATTGGGATGGTTTCGATTGTTAAGACTTTTGTTGGTCTTTCTTTTGATTCTTTTTGCATAGTTTTTAAATATTGTTCCTCAGAATCAAACTCTGGTTCCATTTCTATGCTTTCGTACTCTTCTTTCCACTCTTTCTCTTCAATTTCCCCTTCTTCTACTTCTTGGAGGATAACCATGTAGAGGTTCACGTCATATCCTTCCTCGTCTATACAATCGTTCATCGTCAATACTTCCTCATTCACACACACATCTAATGTGGCTAGAATTTCCATCCAACCATGTGGTTCGAAGAGTTCACCTGAAAAATTTTGAGGCATGTAATCGGGGTCTTCTATCGATCGATAGTTAGGGTGTCCTATTGGCCACATTTGTTTTTTACACTCCTCCTTCTTTGCTTCTTTGCACATCCACAACTGGGCATCCTCGTGCATCCAAGATTGGTCACTTGATCCAGCACTGTGAATGGATAGGTCATCTTCTTCTTTGTGGACTGGATTCCATTGTAATGGAGGGACATCCCGATAAGCGAATGTGTGCAAATTTATCTTGGTAGTGTTCCCTTGATGTTGGAGATATAATGAATCTCTGCCCCAATCCTGCACTACTCGCAATTGTCTCATGAAGGGTCGTCCTAATATCATCTCATAATTGTTTGCTTTTTCGAACTTACATATGGCTAGTGTGTGTTCAAATTCCACTCCACACGTGGTTAACTTAATTCCTTCCAATATTCCTAGGGGTCTCTCCACATGACCGTCTGCTAACTGGAGTTTCATGCGAGTGGGTCGTAAGGCTGGTTTTCCCCACTTTTCCCAAATCTCCTTCGTTGCAATTCCTACCCCTGCTCCTGTGTCTAAGATAGCTTTGGTCATGTACCCATTGTAGATGACAGGTAAACAGGTATTCCCTTCATCCCCTTCACTGAACTCTCCTACTTTATCGACTGGAACCTGTATTGTGGACTTATTTTCCAGTTCCTTTTCTTTTGATCCTCCATTCTTTGGTCGTGTTTTTAATTGGTCTGCCAATTGCTTCCATAACTGGGGCTTAAGTCGAAGCAGTTCTTCTACCGTCAATTGGCATTGCACTTTGGTTCTCTTTAGTTCCGTTAGGTTATGCGAACTTTCTTTTCCCTCTTCTTTTCCTTTTCCATGCACCGTGGGTGCTCGTATTATCACTGACTTTCTTTCGTACTCTCCCATATAGTTAGGCAGTGTTGAAATACTTATGGTCTCCTCTCTACCTCTATCAAGTCTTGAGACCTCCTCGTAGACTTCCTCGAGGTTAGGATGGGGTTGACAGTCTTCCACATCTATTTCATCAAATGGTGGTGGATCGACACCATTCCTCTTCCATTGTTCTTCTCTGATTCTATCCCACAAGTCCTTGGGCCATTCTGCTTCTAAGTCGGGTATGGCTGATACAGGGCCATCTTGTGCTGTCTCTTGTTCACCTTGGGGATCTTCATTTCTAAGTTCTTTATCCTTTGGTTTGATGCATTCTTCAGAAGGTTCCTGTGCAATCCTTGTTTCTGGTAGAGTTGGGATAGTCTTTTCTAGGGTTGTTTGCGCTACTTCTATGAGTTTTCTGCATATGGCTAGTCTTTCCTTTTCTAATTCCCCTCTAGGGTAGATTTTTTCATGTTGCTCTATGTTCGGTCCCATTTTGATTCTAGCTTGGTACGCTTTTAGCCACATATCCAAGTCGTCTGGCTTTGGGTCTGCTAGAATTGATCCGGGCTTCTCCCTATCTGAGCTAGGTTCGGTTAGCTCAGGAGTCTCCTTAGACTTCTCTTGTTCTTTGTGTTTACTTGATTTTTCGATTTGCTTTTTACTGTTTGTACTCTTGTTCTTTGCCCATTTATCCTTGAGTTTCTCTCGTCTTTCTTTCCATTTCTGAGCTTTTGTGTTGCGGGAATTTTCACATGGGTCCTCAGAATCTTCCACTATCTGAGTTGAAGGGCTTATTTTCGTGTTGTTTTTTTGTTCCTCTTTTGATTGCTGTTCTTTTTGTTGTTTTGTTTGGGCTCTAGTGATGGCTTTTAGTGGCACTGTGTACTCCTTATCACTTCCCGATTCTTCTATGACCTCTATTACATTGATTGGTGCAGAACCTTGGTTTTTTACCGGATTCTTAGGGCAATCCCTAAAAAGATGTTCCTTTCCGCAATCACTGCAATATCCTTCCCAGATTCTAGGGGGTGGAGGGTTGTATGGTCGAGGGCACTCTCTAATGAAATGGTCTCCTCCACATCTATAGCATGGTCCTCTCTGTACTGGTGGTCTACTCGGTGGTCTCATGGGTTGTTGTGCCTTGGGAGCTGTATACATTAGAGTGGAAGTCTCCGCTCCATAAGTCTGATCATAGCCTTCATACCCATAGTATGTAGTCTCATATGTCGGTTCGTATTCCATCATGTAGGCTTCATACGGATAGTACTCACTTGGTAGGGTTTCGTATCCAAGGTTTGTTGATTCTATCTGGGTCACTGTAGTGGCTGGTACTATAGCTCTTTCAAGATTTTCTTCTGGTTGTGCATACTTTACTGATACTACTTGTTGAGGTTGCGACGGTTGGGGTCCTAGCACTGGTTGTGGTGGTGGGTATGGTATCTGTTCAATTGGTCTAGGTACTCCCGTCTGTGTTGGATAAGGGTTGTATCTTGGGATCTCTCTGTTCGGGTCTCTAGGTGGATATCCATACGGTCGATACTGAGGTGGTTGGAAAGGGCGTGTTTGCCTATTAAATGGACAATTCTCAGTAGTGTGATTAGTGTATTTCTGTTCTATGTGACAGTACCACGAAGTCCCTTGTTGTTGCTGCCTGTTGTATGGATAAGCTGGTTGTGCACCGCCCCCTCCTCGAACACACAGGTGAGTAGGGTGATCTCCTCCACATAAGCTACATCTCCGTAGCATAGGCAATCTTTGAGCTGGGTGTTGATAAGCTCTTTGCCCCTGAGCCCCTAATTTCTTGGCTAATAGCTCTGCTAATTCTTCCACGTGACTGGAGTTGGAAGAAATGGTACTCTTTGAATCGTCGGATCTAGTGTGGCTGGGCGTACTATTGAGGTCCTCGGCCAAGTTATCTTCCAAATCAATACACTCCTGAAGACACTCACTCAAAGTTTGTAGTCTTTTCACGTACACTAGTATTCTTAAGGTTCCGTTAGTGAGCCCATCCAAAAATAATGAAATCATTTTTTGTTGAGTCGGTCTCTCTGTCATAGGGCATCTATCCACGTACTGGTTGAACCTTCTTGCGGCTGTCTTCACCGTTTCATTAGGATTTTGTTTGAAGCTGTGAATTAACGAAGATGAATTGTGTTTGATTCCTCTCTTAGTGAATTCTCCTATAAATTCTTGAAAAAATTGTTCCATGTTTCCAAATTGATTGGGATCTAAGGGTTGGAACCAAGTCAGAGCTGTTCCTATGAGGGTGAGTCCAAACGCCTCATACTGTACAAAGAAGTCGTCCACTTGTTCCGCTCTTAGGACTTGTTTGAATTCTGCAATATGATCATAAGGTTCTCCTGATCCATCATAAGGGTTTCTTACACACTTTGCCACTTGAATAGGCCTAAGCCTTCTAATCGGTTCAGGTGGTCTGGCCATCACAGGAAGAATAGGGACAGCTGGTCGTATTGGTGGCATTCCAGGCTGTCTTCCTATCGGTGGTTGTGGTCTTACCGGTGGTCTGTACTGATTTCCTATCCCTGGTTGGGTCTGATAGTGTGCTTGTATTCCTGGCGGAGCAAATTGTACATGAGCATGATTAGGTACGCTCCTATGGCTGGTCTGTCCTGATGCAGTATTTTCTGTTTCTTCTTGATTTCCAAATGGATTTTGTGAGGTCGTTGTCTGCTCTCTCTGAGGAAACACATGTGTACCAATATATCTTAATTGAGACCTGTCTAAGACACTCACAGGCCAATACCTCCTTTGATTCTTATCCAGGTATGTGAGTCTAGTCTCGTCATCCGGGTCTTTTAGCTCATAGAATGTCATGGGGTTCTCTTCTCTCCCTGGAACAGGTGAATCGGTTTGCAACAGTAAGTTTGATCCGTGAATCATATAGACTTCTAACAAATAGTCGTCTTGAGGTATCAAGTCACCTCTCAATACACGTGACACTCGGGATCTGCCTCTAGGGGTGGTCACAAACTCTTCTGGTTGTGTCCTTCCTAGGTTTTCAGGATCTAAGAGTTCCCCTCTTTCATTGATCCTTTCCGGGAATTCAGTTACAATGTAGATATGTCCGATCTTGTCTACATATGCACCTCCTTCGTATTTGACAGCAGGTCTGGGTACAATTGTGGCATTTTGGGAAGTTACCATCCTAGCCACAGACCTATTTAAGCCATCTAGGTAGATTGGAATATCCTGGGCATTGGTGGACACATACTGCAGGGAGGTACGGTAGTCCCCCTCTACAGTAGTCATGAAGCTTCTCGTTGGTGTGGGACCTTGCACGTCTTCCGAAGCCATAGGTACTTCTTCCTCTTCCGAGTCACTAGAGGTCTCAGCGTAGATAGAGTGATGGCTAGCTTGGGCTGCACTTCCCACTGAAGATACGACACTCCTTCGACTACTTAGAACTCTTCCTGACCTCAAGTTCATTCACTCTCCTAAGCCTCTCTTTATGCTTCTTAGATTCCCCTTGGGTAGCTCTCCCAATGACTCAATTTGTCTGCCAAAAGAAGGGGTTAATCTGGGCGATACCACTTCCTGACGATACTACTCTCGGCGATACTGGACTGACCACGATACGATACCAGAGGTCTATGCGATACGATACCAGACACCCAGACGATACGATATCAATCTGGTGTCGCGATACTATCCCGGAAAACAAACGATACGACACCTCAACTATGCACGATACGATACCTGAAAATCTCGGCGATACGATACTAATGACAGTGTCGCGATACTGTCCTGATGAACAGGCGATACGATACCACAGTGGTGTCGCGATATCAGAATTCTCGAGACACGATACGATCTCACAAGGGACACAATACGATCTCAAAAAGACCGACGACACGATACCAGATATAGTGTCGTGATACTCCACTGGGAAATATGGCGATACGACACTGACAAAGACCGACGATACGATACCAGAGGCCACAGGCGATACGATCTCACCGTGATGAGTACGATCGCGATACCAATCTTGGCGACACGATACCACTACGGTGTCGCGACACCAAGATAAGCAATCAACGATACGACACTTGGGGAGGGCCCGATCGCGATACCAAAGTAGTGTCGCGATACCAAAGTATCAAGCGATACGATACCACCCGGTAAAGTGAGGTCGCGATACTAAAAACTTAGGCGATACGACACCACAATGGTGTCGCGATACCAAGTGTTAGTACCAGACGATACGATACCAGGGATCGGACACGATCGCCATACCAATTCAGTGTCGCGATATCGAAATAGTGTCGCGATACCAAGATTGGTATCCAACGATACGACACCTCTGGCGAGTGTCACGATACAAGGGAATTTTGGTATCGCGATACCAAAACTCAACCGATCGCGATACTCAAGCCAAAAGGTCTCCAATCTTGAAAATTTTTATACCCCCTTGCACCTATCACCCTTCTCCTCACTCCTAAGCCTCTGTCTCTCACAAAATATGCAATTAATCAAAAGTTTTCCCCCCCGCGATACTGCGCATTCCTTTTAATCATTTGTTTGTGCAAGTTTAGAGAGTTTTAGCTATTAAATCTTAATGGGGACTCACCTTGGGTCTATCTAGTTTGCTTCTTGAGCTCTTGCACAAGCTTTGAGGCTCTATCCTGCACGACACCACTCTGACGATACCAGTCGCTGCTCGCCACGATACTAAAACACTGGGAAGTGTCGTTTGAAATGAAAATTTTTTTGGTTTTTATAGTTTTTTGAACAGAACTTGAATTTTGGGTATTTTTGGTGATTTTTGGGGATTTTGGTCTACTCCTACTCCTCTTCTCCTCACTTCTCCTCTCCTTCTAACCTAACCCTAACTCCTTCTTCTCTTCCCTCCTCCTAAACCTAAACCTAAAACTTATCACACACACCTCGAAGATGAGAAGTGACAAGTGCTGAAATGGTAGACTACTTGCCAAAGGACAAATTTACGTCTACAAGTACGATTCGATCACACTCGGTCTATAACCATCACGAAGGCACCTCGGTTAAGTGACTCCCCGGCAACGGCACCAAAAACGTGTGTACTTGAGCCACGAAGACTCAAGGACTTGTGCCAATGAGACTATACCTCAATTGCCACACAAGTGCATATAGTGGGATCTTTATCACACATTTAAATGTCAATCCTAAGGAGCGACTAACCAAGTGTATGAAGACGTGTGCACACGTGATGGATAATGAAGTGGTTTAGCTAGCATGCACGAGAAAAGACTACTACCTCTCACACCTACTGAAATACTGAAAGTGTTGCCGCAAACCTCTTTTCAGCAGTTTTGGTATTTTGAGGTTTTCTCCTAGCCCAGAACTCCGAACATAGGCAATAGGGTACTCGTTTCGAAGCTCTCGACGAGACGCATCCAACAATGGTGGTTTCACTCAATTCTAACCACTTTGCTTCAAGTTATGGCAAAAACAGTGAATTACGAGAGTCACAAACACCCGCGCCACAGCTTCTCCTAGCTTACGCATGCACTACAGCAGCTCAAAACAAAGGGGAATGGGTAGACAACAGTCCTACACATGCATTTCAAGCATAACACACATTCAAGAGCAAAATGAAGATCAAAATCAGCAAGAAAGAGGCAAACTCGAAAATTCAGAAGTGCTCCTTCTTCACAATGACAAGAAGTTCTTTACAAAGAGTCACTTTTGACTTATATACTAGTGCCCTAAGTTTGGTCCTTTCACACAAGAGACCGGCACTTTATTCACTAAAAGACTAATTTCCTACTATTGTACATGGGTAAATCACTAATCTTCTGTGGGGATGCATCTAGAGGACTCCTCTAGTGCATTTACAACGGAAAATATATACAAGAGTGGTTATGATACAAAAGTTGTGTGTCCAAATCGGAAAAATTTTGGGGCCCGTCTTTTTCTCTGCTTTGTGCGCTCTTTAGCTCTGCAACATACGGCATGTAGGTGCAAAGGTCTCATCAAAATCAATGCCAATGGCCTTCTTGCCATGAGGCAAGTCACATAAAGACCATGTACCATTCTTCATTATAGCATCATATTAAGATTGCATAGTAGCCATCCAATTTTTTGAATTTTGTGCTTCATCAAAAGAAAGAGGCTCATTCTCATCATAGAGACTAGACGCAGCCATAGCATAGCAATCTGATGCAAAGGAGGCACTATGAGAGCCTGAAAGACTACGATATGACAAAGGTGCATCTAATTTGTTGTCACGCAAAGTCTGCACCAGCCATTTTGGCATAGTTTTTGCCTGCTCAATATCAGCTCTCTCATCAACAAGTGCGTCATGTAAATCTGCATAAAAAATGGAACGATCTGCATCATCATATGAAACCTGCAAAGGTTGAGAAGTTGCCTCATTAGGACCAACACTAGACTGTCCACCTGTAAAAAGAGGCATCAAAGTATCATACATGTCTTTGGAGCTAACAGATGTCTCCTTAGTACATGAAAGCAATGGCTGAATAGCATCTTCCACAAAGACATCACGGCTAACCAGAATGCGTTTAGTCTGTGGATGATACAGATGATAGCCTTTACTTTCAGAACTGTACCCAACAAAAATACATTTTACTACCTTATCATCCAATTTTCTGCGATGTTGTTCAGGCACTAGTGCATATGCCAAATAACCAAAAACACGTAGATGAGCAACAGATGGCTTGCGGTTATGCCAAGCCTCATATGGAGTGATAGACTGCAGCGCTTTAGTGGGACACCAGTTCAGTATATATGTTGCACACATGACAGCCTAAAGCCAAAAACTATGAGGTAAAGCCTGACTCTTGACCATACACCTCGCCATCTCCATGAGAGACTTGTTCTTCCGTTCAGCAACTCCATTCTGTTGAGGTGTATACGGCACTGTACACTAGTGTTTTATCCCACGTTCAGCCAGAAATGCATTAAAATCAGAAGACATATATTCCTCCCCTCGATCAGAATGGAGGGTGCTCATTTTACATGCTGACAGATTTTCAGCCAAAACCAAAAACTGTTTAAAGCACATGAACACTTTGGACTTTGCTTTGAGTGGATATACCCATGCATGCCTGGAAAAATCATCAATGAAAGTCACGAAGTAAAGGTAATTTCCAAAAGAGGCTGTCTGCATAGGACCACAGACATCACTATGTACAAGTTGCAATTTCTGTGTAGCTCGAACTGAACCATCTTTTGGAAAGGAGGAATGCTGCATTTTGCCCAAAATACAGCCTTCACAAACATGTTTTCCAGGTGCCTCAAGCTTGGGCAAAGAAGACACCATATCAGATTTCTGCAGGTGTAGCAAACTAGCAAAATTCAGATGACCAAAGCGTGCATGCCAAAGCTTTGCATCTGACATAGCTTGAGAATCATGAACTGCACATGCTGAATCATTCATAGATCTTTCATAGTCTATGAGCTTATATAGCCCACGACATAAAATGCCAGAAGCAATAATAACATCGCCATTTGACAGATCATGAACTGTATATCTGTCATCAACAAATTTCACAACCAAGCCAATCTTGGCTAATGCAAAAACTGATAACAGATTCTTCTTGATCCCTGGTACAAATAAAGCATCTGACAAGGTGAAAGAACTACCATCAGCAGTAGTCAGAATGATCTTACCAACTCCCATAACAGGATACGAGGAGTTGTTGGCACATGTGACAGTATTCCCTGTAGGGGCAGGCTCGAGTGAAGAGAAGAAACTGCGCTGCGAGGTAATATGTCTGGTTGCCCCACTGTCAAAGTACCAAACATGTGAGTCCACTGCAAACATGCACTGCTCATGAGAAGATGGGTCAAAACTGCAAACAGTAGTAAACACCCATTCTTCTTCTTGCACAAGATTAGCAGACTGTTTTTGGTGTAGAGGCTTTTGCAACAACCATTCCAGCCTTCTTTTTCTTTGCCTCTTTTGCAGCCAATTTTGGACAGTTCTTTATGATATGATCATTCCCTTTACAATACTTGCAAAACAATTTCTGCTTTTCTGATTTCTTCTCATCTTTATCCTGGTTCTTCGAATGTGCAGCATTTGCAGATTTTTGCTTACTAGTAGAAGAGCTCCATTTTCCTTTGCCCTTCTGACTAGCCAGGAAAGCTTGATCTGCAACACGCATAATGGACCTGTTCTGCCTGGTCTGATCTTCCTACAACAGAACAGAGACTAACTCCTCAAATGATAAGGCATTTGGATTGCCTTTGATCATCAACCGAAGAGTAGAAGCAAAACGCTTGTATGAATCATGAAGACCATTCAGAACGGTCTGCACAAGTGAGCTATCTGGTATAACCTCATCAGTAGAAATCAACTGTTCCTTCAAATCTTTGATCTTCGTTAGGAAACTGTCCATAGAATCACCTTCATTCATGTGTTCACTCTCCAACTGTTTTCGGAGCTAAGCAACACGAGCCTCATTCCTAGCTTGGTACAATGTGGTAAGTGTATCCCAAGCATCCCTAGCTGTTCTACAAGAGGGAATATGAGGAATAATGGCACGTTTGACAGACAAAGCTATCAATGCATGTGACTGGGCATCTCTGCCATCCCAATGAATCTGCTCTGCAGTAGGTGCAACAAAAACAGCAGCATGAATAGGAATCTGCGGAATATCATCTTCAACACCATCTTCATCAGCTCCAGCACCTGTATTTGCAGTACCTATCGTTACAGGTGTAACAGGACGTCTTTCGACACCCTGCACAATGTTCCACAATCCTTTTGCAACCAAAACATGTCGCATCATATAAGCCCATAATGGGTAGTTGGTACCATCCAACTTATCCTCAACAGCCAACATACGGAATACATCACTGCTTTCAGCCATGGCCAATGACTAAAATACCTTGATGTAGAAAATTGATTGTATCTCAAAAAGTTGAACAGAACTACCTAGACGAGTTCTGCTAGACCTGTAGCAGACTTCGAGACGCTTAAACTCGCGAACAGAAATTGGTATATATCTTTGGCACAAAAAGACGAAATAGCCTGCACAAGCGCTGTGATAGTGCGTTCGGAGGCCGAAACGAGCTCAGATCGCGATTTCGGCACCACAAATCGAAGCTGTTTTGATCTCGGAAACACCCTGAGTATGCTCACCAAATTTCGTGCAAATCTGAGACTACAAACGGAGGAGTGTCGACGGTGCCCTAGATGAAGCGAGGACCTGCTCTGATACCAATTGTTGGAGTTAGACGTCTGCGGAAGCACGCGAACAGCACAAGGAAGAAGAAGAAGCTTGGAGCACAAACACACAATACTGAATGTATTACTAGAGAATGTACAAAGATAAGTAGCCCATTAGGGCAATAGGCGTATAGACAAGCCGAGGGTAAAAAACCTCCTAAAGAGGGAAAAAAGTGCCCCGGCGGTCCTAGTGTGTTCACACACATCACTACCTAAATATATCAACAGGTGTGTGAGTGCGTTTGTGTGCTCAGTCTAGTATGTGAATATGTGAGAGCATGTGTGTGAGTGTGTTTGTATATGGATGTGCATGAGTTTGTGTGCTTGACTTGGTGTGCGTTTGAGTGAGAGTGTCGGAGGTAAAGAGAGTGGACTTTATAGAAGGAAGAAGAGAAGGGTTGAGAGAACGGAAAGAAGGAAGTGAGAAGACTTGGGCTAAGGAAAATAGAGAGATCCTACTAGGGGTCGAAAAGGGGAACCAAATCAGGCATAGTCGTGGCTTAAGGATAAAATAAACTTGGCAAGTTACAAGAAACAAAGCAAAAATAGCTAGATATAGGTGTAGTTATTTGCACGTTCTCCGGGCTCAAGACCTTATCCACTAACTGAGTTCATTCGGATTGAAGAATGTGAGAAAGCATTCAATGAGTCGAAAAGCAAACTGAGTTCACCACCTATTCTAAAAGTACCAAATTGGAATAAGCCATTTCATATCCATGTAGATGCTTCCAAATTTGCCATAGTATGCATCTTAGCATAGCCAGTAGATGAAGGGAGGCTCGATCACCCTATAGCATACGCTAGCAGGTAGCTCAACTAAGCCAAACATAATTACACTACCACCAAACAAGAATGTAGCTCAGTGATGAGTAGCACCTCCTTTAATGTCAATCCGGGAAGACATGAGGATGGTATGAAGACCTTGAGCAAGTGAAGGCACAAATGTGTGAGTGAGAAGCACACCAACATGCACACACATACACACACACGTGCACACAGGGCAAGAACAAAGAGAGCAAGACAATGGATTCACTTCTATTACACCCAAGTTCTCATACAAGCTCAAAACTACAACAAGCTCGCCTTAAAAATGAGCTCTCTAGCTCTATTTATAGTTTTTGACTAGCTTTGGCCATGTCCAGACCTAGTGTCCGGCCTAGTTAAAAATTAGGTTCTAGGGCTTATTTGAGGGCTCAAACGAGGTCTAAAAAAAACGAAAATTTGTAGGCAATTACTTCTAAGGCTCCCCAAGCTTGAGGACTCCTTGGCTTCCACAAAATGGAGCTACAAAAAGGTGAAGCACTGTTTACAATGGTTTTCAGTGATGAGAATCACTTTCATAATAGTGTAAGGATTGAAAAAATTTAATGGGTTGCCTCAGTGCTAACTCTGCATGTACGCCCATACTTGCTTCTTCCTATATGATGCCAACACTCTCCCCCCCCCTAGCGTCTGTCCTCTCTGATAGATCTCTGCTCCACGGTTTGATCAATGTACTGATGTAGTATGTCGGTTGCCAATTCTTGTTCTTTGATCCGTAGTCCCCTGACTAGATCTCTTTGCAGGGCATCCCAATTAATTGCGCCAGGCATGTTAGGTTGTGGTGTGGTGTAGAGCTCTGAGTGCATTGTCTGTTCGCACGTGAATAGTTTTAGCACGTGGATTGGGCGTGGTGCGAACACTTCTGAGTGTGACTCCCAAAACCTCGTGGTGAACATGTCATCAAAAGTTTGCTTGTAGCAAGCAGGGAGATATCTTATTCGTGCATGCCATGCATAAGCAACTCGAATCCTCGGGGTCGTGCTCATATCATAAAGTAAATCATAATTACCATTTATGAAGCCCGGAATTGGAGGCTGGATATTACGTACATTGCGAAAAGTCTTTAGCACTACTTGCATTATGTCCAGGATTTTGAGCATCATCTGCGCAGCGACATCAGGCATGGGGTGTAGGCGTGGCATCCAATGTCTGATGGTAGCCATCATGTAAGCTACCGTTGATGTGCCTATTTGGGGTGCGATAGAGGGGTAATTTAGCCATTGTTTGCAATTATTTGTTCTGAACTTTGATGGCAAATGCCTTCCATGATCTTCTTCGTTGCACTAGCCCAAAGCAAGGGTTATACTTCAAATGCATGGGAGCGTGATCCCATGTTCGTAGCATCTCCGGATAGGTCTCAAGTAATTTTTGCCTCCAGATAGGTTGGAATATGGCACCTTTTCTAGCTTCTTCCGGGATGTCCTCTGGTTGGAACTGTGTTGCAAAGGAAGGATACCTATTGGTGACTCTTTTGATTTCAGCGTTGTAGTCTGCCAATAGCACGAAGTAGGGCTTATACTGTAACTCTGAACTAGTTATCAGTCTTCTAGAGGCGAGGTGCCTGAAATATTCTGATTGAAGTATGGTCTCTTCAATGGTCTTCATGGCGAGCATCTGAGTGGATATACGCTCCTCATGAGTTGGCCCCATTTCTTCTACTTGTTTCATCCATGCCGAAGGGGGCTCGTCATATGTGTCTTGTCCTTCCTCCGTGATTCTACCTCCTAGAAGAGGTTGAGGCTCATAGTTATCCTCAAAGTTTTCTTCTAGAGGAATGGTTATTGCTTCTTCCTCTGACGGTTGATCAGGTGGACAGGGGGGTCGTTCATATTGTAAAAACTTAATCTTTAATTCTGCCACTTGTTGTCGTAGCTCAAGTACCTCGGTCATGGAAGTTTCTGACTCTGGTGAAGTAGTAGAATTGACCACATTCCTTGGTTCTATCATGTGTGGTACAATCATTGGTTGTTTTTGTAGTTCTTTCACTTGGTCGGCAAGCTGATCATGTGCTTCTAAGAGGTTGGCATAGGTTTCCAATATTTGTTGGATACTTTCTGAGGGGATAGCCCGGAAGCTAGCAGGGTCTATGGGTGCCCTTGGAGTGTTTTCTATGGTGGCTTCGAGATTGTCTTGATTTTGTTGTTGTAATCTTCTGTTCTCTTCTTGGGCAGCTGCTAGGTGTCGTCGGAGTAAAGCCATGTTTCTTTGTAGTCTCGCATTGCGGGCTAGCTGATCTCTGAGTTGTTCTTCCATCGCTTTACCCGTCTCTGTATACTTGGCTTCAAGCTCCGCATGAGATTGTTGGAGAGTGGTAACCTCTTGTTGTAATGCAATATTACTCAGCTCCAAGGCCTTGACACGTGTCTGGAGGTGGGACGATAGAGTACCAAGCTCTTTATTGTTTTCTTCTAATAATCTGTATTCTTGTTTAAGCTAGGCCGCAGATTCAAACATAGTGTCCAGTGCATGACTAAATGAGGTGGATGCAGAGGTGGAGGTGAGAGATGCAAGGGGTTGGGAAATGGGGAAGGGAAAAGTGGATGTTGTGCTAACAGTGGGTGTATGTGGTGATGTGCATGAAGTTACAAGTGGTGATGTTGAGACAAAAGTGGTGGTGAGTGGTCCGGTGGAGGGTGAAATGTCCATGGGATCGGACGTGATTGTGTGTGAAGTGTGAATCGTGAATACTGGAATGGTGGGTGGTGTGTTAGTGGTGGCCGTGAATGTGGGGGAGGTGGTGTGGGAAAGGGACTTTCTATTATTATTCTCAATTTGTTGAACTATATTTATAAGGTTTGCCAAGAACGGAGGTAGGGTGGTTTGTGTAGGTTTTGGGAAGGTTAGGAAGGGCCCAGTGGGTTGGAGTTGGGAAAGAGGAATTGGAGTGGTGAGGGAAAATGGGTGTGTTAATGTTTGGGTAGGGAGATGCGGCTGTCCAAGAGTTGGTTGATAAGATGGGTGGCCTAATATGGTTTGATGGGTGGTGGGATGACCTATATGAGGCTCGGAAAATGGGCAAGCAATGATAGAGATAGGGATAGGTAAGGATGGCAAAATGGTGGTGTGCGGTGTAGGTTCAGTAAGGATGGTTGTGGGTTGTTCAGTGATGCTAGTGGCGAGGGGTTTGATGGGTTGGATGGGAGGTGATGGGGGATATGGTATCTGTGTGCTATCATCACGTGCATCAGTGTTAGTGGGGCTCGTATGTGCACATCTTCCTGAGCTGTGGTAGGGAGTGAGGTAGAGACTTCCATCTGAATCATTTTTCCCCTTCACGGTCGCGTATCGATCCTTTGTTGGTCATATTGAGGGGTGGTACGATATACCATGGTCCGCATGGCTTCTACTATTCCACAAGTATCTGCCAAAAGATTCAATGATTCTGCAAAATGAGGGTCTACATTCTCCGCTTGCAGCATCTGGTTCATCAGTGCTCTATTTGCCTCTTCTGACAGCTTATGCCTTTTTTGTACCTGTTTGATCATTTTGTAGAGTCGTTTGAGTTGTGCAGTGTAAGCAGGGGCTTCCTCCTCACTCTCCTCTAATTCATTTCCATGTGCCTCTTCTTGATCCTGTGTGCCTTCAGCATGAGTATGTTGTGCCTCATCTTCCCAATGTACTCTTCGTGCATCACTCTATGGCCGTTCTCTCTGGGATGATGATCCGGGACCATCAGTGTCTGAGAAGAACTCACCCTCAGATAGCTGCGTTGTTTGCAAGAAAGTCTCAAAGTCAAAGGATGTATCCTCCTCCAATGCATCCATGGGGGCAAACTCAGCATCCGTGGGTAGTGGTGGGGCTGATGGAGTGGGTTGTACCACACCCTCTGATTGTGGTCGTTGGAGATTGATCGTGAATGGGGCCACCTGTGCTTCTTCTCTAGGGGAGATTTCTATGGTGGATTCACGAGGAATTAGCACATGGGAAAGAGATCCATGCATTCTTTTAGCTGGTTGAACCCTTAGTTTTCACCCCTAGAAGAATTGCAGTTGTGAGTATTTAAGTGCCCGTGCAATTGGCACATCATAGGCGAGGCATCTGTAGATGATTCTCATAATGGCACAGCAACCATTCAAAGTAGGCTTTCTCACTCCTCATTTGCCTGCCTCATATAATTGATCAAGGATCCACACCGGCATCTTAATAGGTAGACTCCCGGTCTCCGCTAGGTATAGTCCGTACCAAATCTTTTTATGAGGCTGAGTGAATCGATCTTGAGCCGGAAATGCAAAGTGTTGAAGGCACATTCTCAACGGTATGGCAATATTTGGGGTGAGGGCACAAATCGCTTTCAACTTCTTGAGTTTACTGTTCTTCATAGACTCCGGTATCAAAGGATCTCGATCGGAGGGTACATGGGTGTCGTACAGCTGAAGGGCTTCCCTGATTAAAGTTATGTTCAACTCAAACTTTTTCATTTCTTCCTGGTTTGATAGAGAGGGCACCAAGAATGTGCCCGACTGATCTTTATCTCCTGTCGCTTTCAGAGTTGCAATCAAGTAATAGCACCTAAGGAAATTAGGTTTAGGCAGAGATGCACTAAAATAATCCTATAACCCCGCTTTCTGCCAAATAGCTTGAAGAGGAGCCACATTTTGTAAAGCTTCAAACTCTCTTGAGAAGAACTGAAATGTCCACCACACTCCTCCAAATTCCAACTTGGATTCCCAGATATGGTCTGCATCCCCCAAATCTCTTGACATCTCATTGAACCAATGAGAATGTTCCTTTACTCTTTCTGTTAGGCAACTTGGTGGATCTGAGATGGGGATTCGCCTCACATTCAAAAACTCCTCAGGCCTAGCTGTTAGTGGAACCTCCACAGGCACGGTATCCCAATCCATTTGAGTACTAGTGCCTGCCTGGGAGCTCGTGCCTGCTGCTATTGCCATGAGACTTTTGATGCTTATCTGCTAGAAGAAGAAAGGCACATTAGTGTTGCATAGGAAACAGGATGTAATGGTGTTCCCTCCACAATACTAACATGACATTCCATGTGGTTAGTGGTTAGAGGTGAGGTATTTGTGATAGGTGTGAATGTTAGTTAGTGGTTAGTGTCATCCTCGATGCATAATTTGGATATGCAATGTATTCAGAATGCACCTACATCAGGGTGGATGGATTTACAAAATTGGGTCAGGAGGTTTGATGTGGGGTTTAAGTATCCAAACTTTGATTGTGGCATCGTAGCCTTTAGTGGTGATGACATGTATAGGTTTGTGGATTGGCTTGTGTTGGATTTGGGACCTTTTGGGTACCCATTCCCAGAAATTCCTAGGTTTGACCAGAGGTGTAATAGTATGAGGTGTAGGTATCTTCCCTGAGCTGTTTGCCAAGAGTGCTTGTGAGTGTTGATTTATTCTAGTGACTGGAGGTGAAGCTATTTGTGCTCGTAAGCAGGCCTTGGGCACCCATATTTGTCTAGTAGTGGGGATAGCCTTCATTGACCACTTAGGGACCCAAATAAAAATGGTATGTCTAGAGTGTTGCCTATGGAACTCCTTCGTTTTAGTCCTTGATGATGTGGCTCGCTTGATGCTTTTTTGAGAACATGTCTCTGGAGCAGTGGTTTTTTCCCCCTTGCGTATCCAGATCTGCCTCATGCCACGAGGTACTTCATATTGCCCATGTTGGTGCTCATGCTTCTTGATCATTGGTCTCCTCAGTGTCGCGTGTTGTTGAGCATGCCCCTTTTGAATCTTCTTTGGAATAGATGGGAACTCCTCATTGACTTCTGTACCTTTGGCAAGAGTGACAATCCTTTGCACCAAAGAACTTTGGACAAGAACAGCATTGTTATCTTCATATGGGTTCCTGGAGGGACCAGGAGTTGGTGCCTTTTCTAATGGCCTGAGTGCTTTATTTTCTAATTCAATCGTAAGGCGGCTTTGGCCTGCCCAAGCCTAAAGAAGTCGACTTCTTAGGTTGAGGTTGACTGCGTGATCATAGATCCAGCCTTGGCCCAAGACAAGAGGTTCGGTAAGATCCTCGTCTTCACATACTAGCACTTCTGCTGGCAATAGGACCTCTTGAATGTAGAGGGGAAGTTCCACCTCTCCTATGCAAGGCGTTTCAACAGCTCCCAATCCTATCAGATATGCCTCTATAGGTTGTACCTTCAATTGCAGTTCTTGGCAGTAAGAAAGTCGAACTGCACTAGTGGCTGCACCTAAGTCAATTAACGCTCTCACAGACCTTTCACTCTCTCCTTGTCCTACTTCTAGGGTAACAAAAGTTCGTCTATCAACTATCCTATGACACCGTTCACCTGAGGTCTCGCACATGGCCATGTGATAACCTAGAGCTTCTTGAGTGTCAGGCATGGGCTGATCTCTACCTTCTCTTCTCAGTTTCATTCGTCGGATGCGTTCTAAAGCTTCTACCTGTGATTCTTCTCGAATTCGCTTTTCCTCTTCCTTACGTTTCTTTGCAGTATTGAGTCGATTTAGCATTTCTTCCGTTAGGGGTTCTTGATATAACTTGACTCTACATCCACTTATGTAACTCGGTAGGATGTCACCTTCTAGAGTGGCTAGTTGTATTGCTCCACTTGTGGAGATCCTATTGATAATCATTGGTCCATAGCCTCTTTTCTCTAATTTTCGTGCATGTTGCTTCAATGTGTAGACTAGGACTAGGTCTCCTACTTTCAAGCCTTTATCCTTCACATATGCATCGAAATACGCCTTTTGCCTCTTCTTGGCTGCATAGATTCCTGCTGCATCTCTCAATCGTGTCTCACCTAAACGTTCAAGATCAAAGATTCTAGAGGAGAGCTCATGGCCTGTCCAGTGATGCTCTTGTGCTACTTTCAATGTACGTATCAAAAAATCCAATGGTAGCACCTCATTTTGGCCAAACACCATCTGAAAGGGTGTGGCTTGGAGTACCGTTTTATAGGCAACTCGGTATGCCCAAACAGTATGCTGTAGCTGTTTGTCTCAATCAGAGTGTTTATTATTAACCAATTTTGTCAATACATTGCATAGAATATTATTTGTGATCTCGGCATGTCCATTAGCTTGTGGATGATATGGGGCAGACTTCTTATGTATTACCAAGAATTCTTGGAGAAGGTTCTCAATGACTTCATTCAAGAAGTGTGTGCCTCTATCACTCACTAGCTCTATTGGTAATCCGTATCTGGTGAACACATTCTCGAATAAGAACTTAGCTGTGGTCTGCGCGTCGTTCTTCGTCGTAGCTTTTACTTCCACCCATTTGGTTAGATAGTCTGTGGCCACGATGATATATTCAGCATGTGAACCCTTGGCTGGGGGATTAATAGGTCCAACAAAGTCTATTCCCCATTTAGAGAATGCACGTCCACCCATCATAGGTTTCAATGGCATCTTATCTTTTCGTATAGGATACTGAGTTCGCTGACAAACATCAAACCTCTTCACGTAGGTATGTACATCCAAGTGAAGGGTTGGCCACCAAAGACCTGCAAATAGTATTGCCTTGATCACCCTATCTGGTCCAAAGTGTCCCCCTGCTACACCTTGGTGAGCAGTTTCTAATATCTTGAGGTATTTTCTCTCATGGACACACAATCTTAGGTAACCATCGTTACCACATTTGTATAAATGATCACCAATGAGTGAGTAATCTAGGGCTTCTTGTTCCAAACTTCTTTGTCTAGCCAAAGTCATATCTTGAGGGAATGTTTTCGTCCTCAGAAAGGCTACTAATGGTTCACTCCAATCTGGTATTAGAGACACTTGATAAAGAGTAGCGTGTTCCACTGGTGGTTTAGTGCGACAAACTGGGCATTCTTTACACAACTTATGGACATCTGCTTCCATAGTCGGCCAATGCACTCCAAGTCTCCTTAGTGTCTGCAGGGTTTGTTGCCCTGAGTAATGTTGCTCTAATGCACCTACATGTGCTAATTGCAACCACTTGGCATACTCATCCTCTTCCACACAACATGCTAGTATCCCTTGATCTGTATGCTTGTACATACTCCCTGCCATGATATGGTACTTTTGGGCTTTTACTACCTCCCTATCTTGAGTGTTTATTACTAGGTGGTTAGGCCCGTATGTCAATACTGTCACTAATGGCTTACCCCACTGAGGTACAACTTCCAAATTAAACAAGTAAGCATCAGGGAGATCGTCTGATACTCCTTGTGGGGCCTCTCCAGATGTGAGTCTCGAGAGATGGTCTGCTCTCAAATGAGTCTTGCCTTTCCTCACCACAACCTCAAAGTCGTATTCCATTAGCAAGAGGAACCATCTCACCAATCTGCCTGTATTGCATGGTTTGTTTACCAAGTACAATAGTGCTTGATGATCAGTGAAAAATTTAAACTTATTTGCAAGCAAATAATGTCTAAACTTTTTAACCGCATACACCATGCCTAATCCTTCTCTCTCAGTAGTGGTATAATTCCATTCGGCTGCATTTAGTTGTTTACTAGCATAGGTGATTGGAAGATCCATATTACCTTCACCAGTAGATTGTGCAAGTACACATCCAATAGCATAGTTGGATGCATCCACATGGACATGAAATGGCTTGTTCCAATCTGGTGTAGTCAAGATTGGTGCTGAACACAATCACCGTTTAAGCTCATTGAAGGAATTCTCACATTAATTCCTCTCAAAATTGGTCAAAAGTCTGTACAGAGGCTTTGCAATGATTGCATACATGTGTATGAAGCGTCGATAATAACCACAATGCCCCATGAAAGCTTGTACTTCCTTGAAGTTCTTCGACCTAGGCAGTTCTGTGATGGCTCTCACTTTCTCTTCGTCAATGGATATGCCGTTCTTTGACACTATGTGTCCTAGAATCTTGCCTTGCCTAACCATGACAACACACTTTTCTGGGTTCAAACATACTTGATATTCTCTACATTTGTCAAAGATTTGTCTGAGTTCAGGTATATGGGTCTGTCTAATGTTGGAATGCGCGCAAAGATGATCATCAACATAGAATTCCAAATTCTTCCTCAAGAACTCTTTAAACACGTGACACATCAATTTTGAAAGGTAGCGGGTGCATTGGTAAGCCCAAATGGCATTACCCGAAAAGCAAATATGCCCCACTCTGTGGCAAAAGCCGTCTTATGCTGATCTTCTGGTGCAATGGCTACTTGATTGTAGCCAGAGAACCCATCTAGGAAGTTGTACACTTCCTTGCCTGCTACACTTTCCAAGAGATGCTCAGTGATAGGAAGCGGATAACTATATCTGATAGTGGTTATGTTAACCTTCTTCAAGTTAATGCATACACGTAATTTGCCATTCTTTTTGGGCACCACTAAAATGGGGGATACCCATTCAGTGTGCTCAATTTCATAGATAAATCCAGCTTCCACCAGGCGATCTATCTCTTCTTTGATCTTGGCAGCATAATTATCATTATAAGTGTATGGCTTTTGTTTTGACGGTTTGGCATTTGAATCATGGGCATAGTGTGTGAGCATATGTCGGGGTCTACACCTTTCAAGTCCTTGTAACTCCAAGCAAATACATCTCTGTATTCTCTTAGCAACGTTATCAACTCGTGCTCTTCTTCTTCTATCAGGTCATGTTCTATGTAAGTGCATCTCTCCTCTCCTTCTTCTATGGCTACAACTAATTTCTTGATGTTTTCTTTGTTATCATAGGCCTCTCCTGGTTGTGCCTCACGTTTAAGCATTCTTATCATGACTCTGCTATCGTCTATCTCATATTTTTTAAAGTTTTTGGGAACCTCAAACAAAGACTCTTCCTCTACTGGTATGATTTCTCTCTTCTTCCTTTTCCTACCTTCACTTCTGGTAGTCACTTGAATGGTTAACCTTACATCATTTGTGAGCTCTCCATGTTTCTGAGGGTGAACTTCTACCTCATAGAAGTATTCTTCATCTGATGCAAAAGGTGAGTCCATAATGATTGACTCTAGATCGGAGTCACTTGCATCCTCAAATGCATCAGGGCTAGGTTCGCATTCTTCTAAAATTGAGTCTCCCATGATTGGCTCTATGGAGAAGACTGAAATGTCATAGCCATCCTCGTCACAGTGGGGTGTCCATTGTTCTTCATTGATGGCTACATCCATTGTTGCTAAAATCTCTGCCTAGCCGTGAGGTTCAAATGCTTCATCAGGGAATACGACAGGTGCATAGGCTGGGTCTTGAACCGATCTATGAGTTTCCTTCGCACCTATCTCTCTAGCTTTTTCTCTCATCTCCTCTTCTACTGCAACTTTACACATCCACAAGTGGGTGTCTTCATGCATCCATGAGGATCCTGGTCCTATGGAGTGCACTGACTCCGTGTCATCCTTGACTCTATGGATGGGATTCCATTGAATAGGCGGTATGTCTCTGTGAGAGTAATCCTTGAGATTGACTTTGGTTGTAACACCTAGGTGTTGCAAATACAAGGAATTGGTTCCCCAATCTTGTACCACTTGCAATTGCCGCATAAATGGCCTTCCCAAAATCATCTCGTAGGCTTGGTTTTTGCTAAACTCGCATATAGCAAAAGTATGCTCGAACTCAACACCACATGTAGTGAGACTTATTCCTTCTAGAAATCCTAAGGGCCTCTCAATATGACCATCGGCCATCTGCAATTTCATTCTCGTTGGCCTGAGTGCTAGCTTGCCCCAACGCTTCCATAGGGAAGTGGTAGCAATTGCAACTCCTGCACCTGAGTCCAAAATTGCCTTGGTTGTGTATCCCTAATGGGGAACTAGGAGATAGGTATTTCCTTCTTCTCCTTCACGCATGTCTCCTATCTTATCCAATGGTATTTCTGGCACTATTCTATGAGATCATACCTAGGAACGTGATTTCTCTACGTCTGGCACTTGTTTCACCATATGTTTCCACAATTCAAGCTTAACCTTGAGTAGCTCTTCTAAAGTGAGGTTGCACTGCACTTTAGTGTTCTTTACTACCTCCGTATTCCTAGGTATGATAAAATCTTCATTTCTTATCATGACCATGGCCGCTCTCATGCATGTTGACTTAGTTTCCCATGGACCTGTGAAATGTGGTAACTCTTGCAAGGAATTAGACTCAAAATCTAATCTCTCATGAGATTGGGCACTCTCCTGCTCTTCATAAATAGAAGGGATTTCTTGTGGGAATTGATCATGTGCGTCATCCCCAAGTTCAATGGGAGGAGGGACTTCACTTTCCTTTGCCCACTTCTCTTCTTGAATCTCTCAGGAACTCTGGTGAATGCATATTCATAGCAGAAGAGGTGTCGAGTTCAGTGGAGTAAGCACACAAGCTTCCTGGGGAGGAATGCTTATTCTATCACTTGCACCCTCCTTAAGCTGGGAGGAGGCTCCATTTCTAGACTTTGCAAGTAACCTTTCCAATCTATCTAATAGGCCATCAAAATGCAATGGTGTTCTAGTGGAGCTAAAGCCATTGAACAAGCGAATGGCTTCAAACATAGCTTGTGCCAATTCTACCATCTTAGCACAAAGTTTTGTTCTCTCTATTTCTAGATTGGCTCTAGGGTAACATTTATCATGATCTATCACATTTCGCCCTTCTTGGATTCTGGCGTGATATGCTTTAAGCATCATGTCTAGATCCTCAGGAGTGGGATCTACTAGGGCTGATCCTACTCTAGGTGGTGGATCGGTTATGTGTGGTGGATTAAAAAGTTGGGGAATGGAAAGTGATGGGTTGGCAGGAGGTGGAAAGGATGGTGGTGGGGTAGTGTGAGAGTGGTTTTGAGATGCGAGTTCACTTATCTTTGCTTTGGTTTCTCTCAATCTTTCTTCAAGTTCGCTCATTTTCTGTGACCATTGTCTTTTCATTCTCTCCCGGCTATCTCTCCATGCTCTCGTCCTTTTCTTTGTTATACTCTCTCTCTCACTAACCTCAAAACTCTTTTCCTACCCTACTTCTTGAGTTTGCTGCAAGGCTTGAGCTCTAGTGACCACATGCACTGGGGTAGTGGAAGTTACACTTCTTGTAGAGTCTACTACTAGTCCAATGACATTGATAGGAGTGATTTTTGGCAGGTTATTGGGGTTCTTCGGGCAATCTCGTAAGAGATGCTCTTTTCCGCAATCTTGACAGAAGCCCTGAATTGTCACTGGTTGGGCTTGTGTAAGGGCAGGTAGTGGAAAATCACGTATGAGGTGATCTCCCTGACATCTGAAGCATGGTCCTCTAGGAAATGGGGGTCGTACCTGCCTAGGTTGAGGTCTAGAGTTGGGGTTTGTGTACATGACATTTGTATACTCAGGCTCCCCACTAGGTTCACTTGGGTCCTCATAATAGTATGACTCGTCATGCTTAGGTGACTGCATGTAATAAGCCTGCGGGCTTTCAATGTGAGTAGAGTCAAAACTATGATCACCGGGATCACTTTCAGAAAGCAATGGTATCACTAGCACTATGGCTCTATTCAGATTCTCTTCTGTAGCTGTGTACTTTACTGGAATCACATTGGTTGGAGAAGGGGGTTGTTGCACTAACACGGGTTGAGGCCTTTGTTGGGATTGATAGGTTTGCTGTGGTCTACCATATTGTTGAGGTGGGTACTGGTTCTGGTATCTTCCTTGTCAAGGGTATGGTTGTGGGTACGTTTGCCTAACTGCTTGCTTATTGTATGGGCAATCTTGCACGGTGTGATTGGTGTACCTCTGTTCTATGGTGCAGTACTGGCTATTAGGACTCACTTGGGGTTGAGCCATAATGGGACATACGTTCGCCATATGGTCACCACCACAAGTATAACATCTTCTCACTGGGGCAAATCTAGGGATTTGTTTACTAGAGACACCTAGTTTTTGAGTTACCCTCTCTGCAAGTTCGTCAATAGATGTGGACTGACAAGACGTAAGGCTGCTAGAGCTATCCGAATCCTTGTAGATTTTTGATAGCTCCAACTCCTTGCTTAGATTATCCTCAATGTCTATGCACATGCGCATGCATTCTTCTATAGTTCTGGGGTCATTCAGATACACATATGACCTGAGCTTGGTGCTCAACAATCCATCTAAGAACAAAGCCACTTGCTTGGCTGATGTGGGTAACTCAGGCATGGGGCACCTCTCTAGGTATTTTCTAAACTGTCTTCCAGCTAGTTTGACCGTCTCTTGAGGTGTTTGCTTAAAGTTATGAATCAGGGAGGAGGTATTATGTTGTATGCCACTCTTAGAGAACTCAGTGACAAAAGCCTCTAAAAGTTGGTCTATGCTCCTAAACTGCCTCTCATGTAGTGTTTGAAACCATGTAAGGGCGGTGTTCCTAAGGCTGAGACCAAAGGCATTCTATTGCGTGAACAGGTCCTCAACTTGTTCAGCTCTCAAGACTTGCCTAAATTCTTCCACATGGTCGTAAGGGTCTCCAGTGCCATCGAAGTAATTCTTCATGGACTTCACCAGCTGAGTTGGCCTCAGGGTCCTAGTGTTGTCTCTCGGCCTTGGCAAAGGAAACATCAGCATTTCTTTGGTTCCTTGGGGCTCTAGGTCTCTCAGCCTCTTCTCTATCCGTTTCTGTTCTCATCCTTTCTCTTCCCAGGGGGTTGGCAAAACTTACCTCAGGTCTATCTCTACTTCTTTCCCTGTGAGCTCCATGAGCTTGGGAGGTCCCAGCTCCTTGGTGGCTGTAGGACACATTGGACTGAGGTTGGGGAAAAAAAATTTCACCCTTCCAAGTGTATGCATGTCTCCCATGCTCTGAGACCACGAAGATTTGCTCTGACGTATTGTCTAGGTAGGTTACTTTTCCTAGGTTATCAGGGTCTTTAAACTCATAAATTGTGAGAACTCCTACTTCATGAGGCTAGGCAGGCTTATACCTCCAAAAAGCCTCATCGGTTTCTTGGTTTAAAAGCAATTCTATACTCTTATTGTCTTGGGGAACCCACTCTGGTGTCATGATTCTGGTCAGGACTGATTTGCCATGGGGAGTCCCCGGCTCTCTCCCTAAGTTCCCTTGCTCTATGTCACCCATTGCAAATCAACTTCGGAGCATAGAATAGCAAATTTCAGCAGCTAAGAAACATTTCCATCAGGTGCCCTGGGGTTTTACCCGTATTTCAAAGCCATTCATGTAGTCAAAATTGCCATTAGAGTGACGGTTTGTGAGCTGAAATTTCAACATTCATTTTAGCTTTCATCGAAGTAAAGGTTTTGTCACATTCTTGTTCTTTCATGAAATGGGGGGCAGCAATGACTTGTTTGGCATGCTTCAAGCTAAAGATAAGCTTGATGGAACCAACCATCCGATGTGGACTTACATGATGAAGCATGTTTTTGTTGCTAAACAACTTTGGAACATAGTGTCATATGTAGATCGAAGACCCGCAGGTCCTTCTACTTCAGATTCTACTGTCACAGATGGAGCTTCTTCGATTACAGTAGTTTCTCCTTCTCCACCTACACAGGAGAAGCTTAGATGGGATGGAAAAGATGCTCAGATTCATGCTTTGATTGCGCTTTCAGTGAAGCATCATATAGTTCCACACATTTAGTCGCTGTTTCGGTTCTTAAGCCCACGGAAAAAGTGATTGTAGGAGACTTTATTTGGTTACTTATCCTTCGAAATTGGTCTACTGGGATTACCTAGAGCCCACAATTATCTCGAAATGGATTTTTTTCTTATGGCTATGCACTAGCTCATAAGTTCCCGGCAAACGCACCAAATGTTTCGGCTCTTAAGCCCACGGAAAAAGTGATTGTAGGAGACTTTAATTTGGTTTAAATCCCTCGCAGCATGGCCAACCTCATAAGTAAAAGTTGTCAGTACAAAGGTCAAAACTCTTATTAAACTCAAGGTAGCCAGAGGCTTGAATTCCTACAATGGTTGAACAACAAGAATGAGAATAATAGAAGCTCCATTTAGAGGAGTACAAACCTTATGTCCACCTTTCTCATTCCAATTCGTCAATTGCATCCAAGTGTATTTGTGAAAACGAGAGGGATCAGAATCTAAATACACATGCACACGGAGATCAAATCTACAATGATTGCCCCTCGCAGTTTCTCCCTCTCCCTATCTCCTTGCCTTCTTTTCT
This sequence comes from Ceratopteris richardii, assembly GCA_020310875.1. Classification (NCBI taxonomy): domain Eukaryota; kingdom Viridiplantae; phylum Streptophyta; class Polypodiopsida; order Polypodiales; family Pteridaceae; genus Ceratopteris; species Ceratopteris richardii. The sequence goes on from CM035421.1 coordinate 15,595,435, forward strand.
TCTTCTTGTTTTCTTTACTTGCGAACACACACACACACCTCTAAAAGTGCAATAGTCCTTGTATTCTTTTCTCTCTCTATCTCTATCTATCGAGCCGAAGTCCGCTTCTTATATGCTCACTTGGTTTTCTTTGTTCTTCTTGGCTCTTCTCTTCTCTCTCGTCTCTTTATCACACTCACAACTCCATCTATCGCTTCCTTTCCTCATATTTTCACTTTTCCTTCACCTCATTCTCACTCCTCATCCACCAACTTTTTAATCTCACACTATCACTAACTCACTCTCACTTCCTATCAAGGTCACATATACCCAAGCACTCACACACTCACTCACTCAATCAATTCGCACATCTCCCAATGAGACACTCACATAATAAAATTCACACACTCACATACATCATTTACTCACATACACCTAGATAGAGTCGCTCGTGCGTACTCTTCTAACATAAAGCCATAGAGACACTCATTCACCCACAATTATGAATACTCACACCGCAACCCCCGTTAACTCCCAATGTAACTATTCACAAAGAAACGCAACGTACATGGCTCAAGTAACTCTTGTAAGATTTTTTTTTGAGATTCTCATGCCTAAAGCTATGTGTCCATTTATGTCCAGCAATGCCAACATATACTTATGTATGAGCAATTCATTTACTTCATATAAAGCGAATTCATACTAGATTACCATCCATTCTTATTGCCTTTCCCATTGACTTTGCACAGTTTTCATCCTAAAAGGAAAAGAATGTAACAACTTTCCCCATCAAACCACCTCAAATAGGAAGCAGTACTTAATGCTCTCACACACCAACTTTATGTAACTAAGAAGCTTTATCATGCAATCCCCCACTCTCGAAAGTCCATCCTCATCAAACGATCTGTAGTCAGCCCACTAGGCCAATTAGTTAGTATACAAATCTGGAACAAAAGGCAAGAATCAAAATCTATTGGCCTATTGCTGTAGCGAAAGTATGTAGCTCTTAAAGTTTTTTTTTTTTTTTGCAATCATCAGATTGAGCGCATCCCCTTGTTAAACATATGTCATGTCATTTAGAAGTCGAATGTCATGCTGATACATAATCATCATGAGTTCAAGTTCAACAAATCAAAAGTCATTCCCCCCCCTTTCATGTTCACACTCCTGCGCGTGTCAGAATCGCATGCATAAACGATAGCATTCAGAGCTCCAAAGCAAAATTTAGTGTAGCAAGAGGTCCACGACTCCTTTGCATTGTGCAAGCACTATGAAAAACCAATATATGTTCAAAGATTATTTGTTTCTTCATATCGAGGATCAATGGCAAGTTTTGGAATTTACCAAAAATAGTTACTCAGGGTTTTCAATTTCAGGGATGCAACAGTGCAGCATGCTTTGATACTAAGGAGAAGTTACATAATCACATTGCAACAACAAATTCAATCAAGTTTTAGGTATGGGCAAATCGATTCATTACGAATCAAGAGACAGACATTGTACCTTCATATTGTCACAGAACATATAGCTTAATTCCAAAATCTCGCTTTCTTTCAAGAACACGCCAGTCTCTTTCCTCTCACAATCTCGTAGATATCCTTCCAGTTAGCAGCCCAAAAACGTCGAATCCTCTATCTGTTGTAATGTGTGATCTCCTCAGTCCAAAAACTCCAGTAGAAGTAATGCTTCAAAGCTTCCCCTCCTTCTCTGTGATACCACGCACGGATCTTGTCTCTCTAGACCAAGCGCGCCTCCTGCTGTCTGAGAGAACTCCCTTGAAATCCTCAAATCCCTCCACACCTGCTCACGTTACAAGAGAGGATAGAAAGAGGACCGCCTGCCATCTTCTCCCAGATGCGCTCCAACAGCCACAAATTCCCCCCTTTGACACAAAGCGCCCTCCCCAGCCGATGTCTCCCAATGAACAGCAGCCCTTTTTCAAATGAACCCCCCTCCACGAAGATGATCCCGATCCTTTTCAGTCCCCCTTTTTTCTCCCCTCCAGCCGCCCACTGAGCCCCCCTGAGGATGCGCTCGTCAGGCCTGCCAGAAAAACGGCCTGCCCCTCCCACTCCTCTGCTGTGTTCGTCAGAGCAAAAGAGAAAACGGACCTGCCAGTCCGAGGTTAAATGTATGTGTACTTGAAAAAGTGGTGGTGGTGAATTCATCAGATGCCCTTGGCTGTCATCTGTACCCCACCAAGTGTCACTATCTCTTTCGTTTTCAGAGTTTACGTAGTTTGTGTGAATGTCAGTCAATGGGTAGTTTGTTTTTCTTTCATTGCCAATTTGCAAACTCTCTTTTTTTTTTTAACTGAGACACATGTTCCTGTTCCGTTGAAGGACTTTGTGATGCCCCTCTTGAAAAGGGCTAGTAGGCCCCATAACTGATTCCTGTCTGGGAAATCCTCTTTGCTCCAGCTCACGCCAAGAGATGTCTCTATGCTGGTGACTCTTCTTTGAAGGAAGAGGCCCTTGCTCATCATCTATCAAACTTCTTTGATTCACCTGAACCATTCTGTTCCTGCTGCCTAAAAGGACATCCCCCATGTGTGAATCAACATAATTCCTTTCAGTATATTCAGCAGGCATCAAGGAAGAGGCAGCCACATGCTCTCTTTATCTGAAGCATTCTTTGTATGACCTTCCACACCAGGATTATCTATGTCTATAGTGCGTTTTATTAAGGTTTCTTCCTTGCCAGTAACTCTGCGTAGTGTCAGATCACTGCCACCATTATTTGGCACAACTTCAAATGGTTTAAATGTGCCCCGCACTTGTAACTTGTCTCGTGCCCTTGTCTTCAGCCATGGATTGATATCCGTCTCCCCTATCATCAAATCCACTCTTCAAGTACCTGAAATCAACCGTATTTTCCTGCCAAATAGAACCGATTAGTGCATCAAAATCAACCATTTTTGGGGCTAACAGTCGCGTTCTACATCGATACAGGCATGGGACACTCTTGCTTCTTTATATGCCGTGCGTAATGAAGCACGTGTTGCATACTTGAGCAAGCAACTTGAGGATGTATGTATGGTTGAAAATGAGTCGGTGGATTATCAGAATCTTTTCAAACATAGATGAGATTATTCCGTATGCATCACTCATTTCTACATTGTTGAAAGGATTATCATAATCTTTTCAAAGCTTTGCTACTAGACTCCGTTTGGCTACAAAAGGGAATCCTAATATGTATGAATTTGATGAGTTTGTGTCTCTTCTTTTGCAAGAAGATCAATCTAGAGTGAATAGGAGTGGTTTCATTGGGGGAACGCAAGCACTTACTATCTCACAAAAGGGGAAAAGCGAGTATGGTTCAGCTTTGGGTTCATCAAAACCAAAGCCTCAATCTTCCTCTTCCACTCATTCCTCTAATGATGGTGACTTGCAAAAGAAGAAGAGATGCAAATATTGTGGGAAGGTTGATCATACTATTGATGAGTGTAGAAAGCTTGCTAAACGCAATGAAAAAAAGAAGGAATCTGGCACGTCTATTGCTAAAAAATTAGCAAATGTAAAGAATGATGAAGCTAACATGGCTCAAGATTTTTGGGCATGTGTTGTTACATGTCATTATGATGCTTCTTTGCATTCTAAATGTATGGTTGTGAGTGAGGCTGATTCGGATTGGTTCTTTGATAGTGATGCTTCAAAGCACATAACATCATGCAAAAGATTTTTTCCCTCTTTGAAAAATGCACCCAAAGGAGGACATGTGGTGTGTGCAAACAATGCCTCTTATCCAATCATTGGAGTAGAAGAAAGTGAGCTTATGGCTGCAAATGGAGGTGTGATTCTCTTGAAAAATGCATTATATGTGTCCGGTATAAAGAAGAACTTAATTTCAATTCCGTTGATTGCCAAAGATGGGCTCTGAAAGGGTTCTAATGCCCAAGGAAAAATGATTTTACGAGGCTTTATTTTGTTACTTATCCCTCGAAATTGGTCTACTTGGATTACCTAGAGCCCACAATTATCTCGCAATGGATTCTTCCTATGTCTATGCACTAGCGCATATGATCCCGGCAAACACACCAAAATGATGAGGCTCTAAGCCCCAAGAAAAAGTGATTGTGGAAGCCTTTATTTTGCTTAACCCCTCGGAGTCGGTCCAATTGGATTACTTAGAACCCACAATTGCTCTCGAATATCACATATGTATATACCCGCTTCCACTCGCTTTTCCTTTGGTTCTTTCCTTTTCCCTTTTTACACATATGCATGCACACCCGCAATTCCCTCCCTTTCTTCTTTTCAACCCCCTCCCCCGAATAAACAACTTTTTAATCGAAGACGTAATCAAAATCCTCACACACATATACCCAAACACACCCACACACATGCACTCTTGCTCACACACACACCATCCCCTCTTATGCAAGAATAAAAAAATTTCAAACACATAGGCACGGTTACGTACAGTCTCAGGTGTTCCATTATAATTCATCTGCTATTTTTTTCGAAAGAGCATGATTTACCCATCAAATGTAGACCCAATCCCTCAAGAAATATGCATCTTTACCATATCTACTTTTTCCAGGATAATCAATGCAGGTCAAATCAGGGTAGAGCATTGAAATTCACTCTATCATTTGCATTTTATGAATAGGAGAATAAATCATCCTTCTAGTAGCACTATATTGAAACCACAAATAGTAAAGTTGCCATCCGTAGTCGCACTAAACAAGATAGTCAAGAGAGTTTAGATTTCCCTCAAACATCCTCCCCTTCGTATGGCGAAGGACAGGGAATCCTCGTAGTCTTCAAAAAAACGATGGCAACATCGTAAATTTTTAGGCAGCTCCCATAGATACGAGCATGGAACCAATGCTCCATCGGACATCAGAGAGCTAATGCTATCACGAATATAGCTCTAGTGAGGTTGCTTCAGTGTGGCCTGAAATGGTTCAAACACAAACCCAAAAGTTCATTGCTTCTCCGACTCTGCAAACCTTGGAATGGATGAACATGTTAGAGGGCAAGTACTCTTGCAATGCTTTTTCCAACTAGTCAATTCAATATTCATCTAGCCATCTGAAAGAAGATAAGAGAGAAACAATCTGTGTCAACCCTTGAATAGAACTATCATTAAGGCCACTGCGCCGATGAAGGTACAGATGCGTGCAGCAGAAGCACAAGCACCAAGTCCTGCCCGTTCTCGTGGATCAGACTATGAATAGTTTGTTAGGTACGGAATTGTTCCAGCAAACCAAATAATTGGGAACAGAAAACAAATAAAAAACAACCAGCCAATTCCACATCCAAAGCAAATAAGTGGTTTGTCAAACAGTCCACCATAAAGCTCACTACATCTTCCATCTTCCAAAGCAATGTAGCTCACAGAAATTGGACCATATCTCCGATGATTGTGCCATGTTTTTACTGCTCATCTTTATGATAGAACTCTCACCAAAAATCACCACAAAAGGCATCTATCGATTTATTGGGAAGTGCTTGACGATCGTGTATCACGGGAGCGATATACTCGTGCAAGGCTAAACATTTCAGCGAAAGAGAGGGCTATATTAATCTCTTGAACACTTGACATCTCACATCTTTTTACATACTAATTCAACATACAATCTATATGTGCTGAACCTTCCTTGTACAGAGTTTGAAAAGAGGTGTGCACGGCAAAATTCAAGACTAATGCATTAGTGCTGTCAGGCGAAAGAAATTAGGTACACATATTCACTTACTCAGAAACATTATACATGCTTCCTTTCCTTTGATCAAGTCCTTCAGCGACCACAACGTTTAGGCCCTTCAAACCGAGTGCCCGCAGCAATGAGATGGTGGCATAGCTTCCACAGATGTCCCCAATTGATCGTGCCAAAAAGAAAACTGGATCACCCTTGCAGCTTCCCACTTGATTCCTCGAAGATGACCTCCTCCCTTTGCCCTCCTTCTGTATGCTGCCCGTCCTTCATCACCTACACACCAAGAAACTCCCCAGCGGCTGCCTGCCCTCTGGCCGATGCACCAACACCCCCCTTTTCTCCAACTCACTAGGGGATCTCTTTCTGCTCCTCGACACCTGCAAATCTCAGATTTTGTCCGAGCCAAGCGGTGGCGGCACTCACTCTCGGCACCTGTTGAAGCCCCCCATTCTACACTTGTTTGCAGGTCCTCCTCATGAAAAACGTGGGCGCCCCCTGTCTCCAATGGAAAATCCACAGCAAAAACTTTCGGTCACGATTCCTCAGCTCCACTTCCCCCTTAATATTGCTATGGTCTACTCCTTTCGACACCTGAGAAGATCAAGGGAACCATTCCTTCTCTGTGCTTCCTCCCTCGATTTCCTCTGCGAGCTGACAGTAGCCCTCTTGTTTCTCCACAAAAAGTGGAGCAAGTCCCCCCCAAAAGAACAGTCGTTGCCCTCGACAGAGAAGACCACACACAATCAGCGACCTTCTTTCCACCGATTCCCCCACGAGCAGCGCTGACTCCCTCCCTTCCTTTTTCTGGCGAAAAAAATAGAGAGCATTGCCCCCAGCTTTCGATTTTTTTGCAGCATCACCCCTTTTCACTTCAGATAGGTGCCAAACCCTGTCACGTTGCATGCCATAGAAAATAGGTACGACTTTGGGAGGTGGATTCGCTGTGCCCAAGAGACTCGTATCTTCATGATTTTCATCGGTTTCATCTGGATACGACCTAGAACTTGCAAAATCTTGGCTAGAATTATAATGAACACCTTCAAGCTTTCTATGGCACCATTGATCTCAGATTGTAGATCTTTTGCCATAGTCATTCAGTAAGCAACAAAGCACATAGTGCCCTTGGACATAAACATGCTGCTTAAATTGCTCACAAAGTTGCTCTTCGTTTCAGTCCTATGGCAGATGAACTCATCATATTCTTGACACATCATGATATTCTTCCTTGAGCCTCTTAATTTCTCTCTATGCCTTCTTTGAATTCGTAAAAAAAACACCATCGCTTCCTCCTTTGTCATGCATAATAGTCACTGCCAACTCTTAGCGTTGAAGATTTTTAAGAGGCTTTTCTTTTTTTTGCAGCAACGTATTTTAGGTGATGATAAACAATTTCTTTGTGAAGCTGAAGCTGCTGGCTTCTTTCTTCTCTTTGGGTCCCTCCACATCTCTGAATTTTTTATTTTTTTTTTGGTGAGGTGTCGAAGATCAAATTCCAGAAATCGGTCAAACGATTGTATTTGATGGTTGATAAGAAAGCATTCCCCCCTGAAACAAAGCCGCTTCTAATTTCCTCTGCACGTCAGTATTTCCTATGCTCTTAGGAGGCTTGTCCATGCTCAATCCCTTTTCTCCACATCCCTGCAATCAATATCTCCACATACTTCTCGTCAATTATCAAATTCATGCTTCAAGTACCTGAAATCAAACAAATTCCCCTGCCAAATAGAACCACATTAGTGCATAAAATCAACCATTTTCGGAGCTAACATACTCCCCTCTTCTTATTTGCGAACTCGTCCTCGACGAGCCAAATTGTTCCTACGCTCAAATCACCCAATATGTGATCATCACTCAATCAAATACAAACCTTTATCTTGCATGCCTATTCTCTTCTTCCTCCATGTAGCACCTGCAATCACCCTTCATACAATCGTTGGTCAGTACCAAAATCCAATCAGTTCACTTACCATCTTTGTCCATCTTCTCGCATCTTCACCACCATGTCAACCTGTCTACAAACTTCATTAAAACATTAGAACCTTTCTTCATCAAATCACAATATGTACAACCAAAATGAAAAGACAATTATATCCTTGATCCACATCACACATATATATTCAGCATACACATCATGATCCGCATCACACATGCATTCTCGTCACACACAACATACATACATGCAAACAGAAGACATATCCACATTCGCTCTCGTCACTCTTCTAGACTGTTTGTTCAACACGTCATGAATCTTTGTTCCACATGCATACTCAACACACTTTCCACACACACTGTATATGATAAAAAACCATTCCCCACTTCTGTTTTTGATACTCTTCCCGGCCACACGATCGTTTTCCTGATTCCTTTTTCTCATTTCTAACCGAGTTCTCTCGTCGATTTTTCATTCCCTTTCTACCTAGGGTTTCCACTACCCGTTTTTCTTGTCATTGACTCTATTGCTAGGTCACCACCACCATACCTCTTGAATTGATGGACACGGGGCAAAGACCACTCAAGCCTAACATGAGCTCACTCCGCCAAGATCGCTTATCGTCGACATGATTCGGGACATCGCAAGTAGTTGCACAACCTAAGAACCAAAATGGGCACCTCTCAAGAATTCGAAGACGAACAAAGTAACTAGCACGCTTGGATCCCTCGAGTCCAAATCTCCCACAAACACTTTGAAACCAAAATCCTAGCCGAGCTTAAGCTTCAATTTGACATGTTTCATCGGGAGTCCACACATAACCCAAATCCCCACAACACAAACACATATATTCCCATCCGAGCATCATGCTCTCTCACCTCTCTTATGTCCCCCCTCGAGCGAGGAATTCTTCTTGTTCATTTTTTTCCACATTTTTTTCTTTTTTTCTTTTTCATCATTTTTTTTTCACATATTTACTCACACTTGCCGGCCTACGCCGAAGCTGGATGCGACTCGTGGACTCGACCACCCGATCGAGTTTGTTCCACCCATCTACCAACCCAACATAGCATGCGACACACAGACAACTAGCCCTATGCGAAACCGACATCGGTTCGTGGCTTTGACCACCCGGCCAAAGTGGGTCCACCCACCTATCGGCCCACATAGGCGCGTAGCCACACTCACACATACACAAACATATATTTTTCTCATTTTCTTTTCATTCCCGCATCTCGAGAATTAGGAGACAAAAGAAAGGACTTTTTCCCAACCCAACCAATCACGACACACACATATAGACTCCCTGTGGACATCCCAATAAGACATATGTCCTCTCTGCTGCCACTCAAGCCAAAATCCAGCCACTAATGCCATGGTCAACCCGTCCTCGCGAAACCCGCACATACTAACCACCTCGTCGACCTGAAACCTCTAAAAGTGTCACTTCAGTCCTAAGCGTACAACAGACTTGGTCCATCCGTCCTCACATCTCAGACTTGTAATCTGCAAAGCAAACCCTAGTCAGACTACAGCCGTCCTCACCAACATCCATTGCCTCGTCTATTTTTTTCATCTCCAACCTCTGCCTCGCAGAGATTCCACATGATTTGACAGCTTGCTGATATTGTCCTCTAGCCAGGCGATACGGTCTGGAAGGCCACCATTCATTACTACACCTCTTAATGCCTCGAGCTTCAAAGCTAAATCCCTTATCCCTTCTTCTTTTCGCTCATCACTGCCTTGGAGTCGAAAAATCTCATCATCCACTTGATGGAACCGAACCCACATTTTCTTCTTCTCCTCTTCTAAATGGCTCATCTTTCTTTCTATTTCCAAAGGAACCTCCTCGCTCCTCCCGACTTGGCCAGACAACTTTTCAACCTCTTCTCGAATCGACCTCTCCTCCCAGATTCTACTCATATTTTCTACTTCCAGATCCACTTTTTTCGACAATTCATTCTTCGTTCTTTCTAACTCTGCTCCGAACACATCCAACCTATCCAACACCGCTTTCAGCTCTTCCTCCAATTTTCCTACTTTTGGGTCCTCTACTTGTCCTCGCATCACATCGTCTTTCCGATTCATCCACCTACCAAGCTTGCTACTCAGCTTTGCATTCTCTTTCTCTACACGTCTCATTTTCTCATCACTCTCCGCTTGGGCACTTTTCATCCTTTCTAACTCCAGGTGGAACTCGTCACATGCCTTACCCGCTTGGTCACTGTATCGACGGATTATGCTTTGTACCTTCTCAATTTCATGCTCCATTCCTTCGACTCTCCTCATCAGGTCATCCTCGTCTCTTGAGAGCTCTTCTTCGATCGCAACTCCAAAGCAGTCAGCTACCATCAAGCCGGATCTCAAGTCCCAGACCACGTTTTCACTCTCGGGCTTCACAAGATCTTGCCTCCAGCTTTTGTTTACTCTTTTCCGCTCCTTGTTTTCATTTTTCAACATTCGTACTTGCTTTTCCCAAGTTCGTAGGACCTCGGCCATTTTCACTCGATTTTCCTCTAATTTCTCTATTTTGATCCTCTCGTTATCTCGCTCCACGCGAAGCAAATTGACTTGACATTCCAAGCTCTTTACGAGGTCCATCAAGGCTTGATTCTCGGATTCCCTATCTATGTCCCCATTCACTCTTGCGGTCTCCATCGACGTGGCAGCTCCACTCATGTCAACTTCCACATACAAAGAGGATAAACACCTATCCGATTGATTCGTTGCGACCTTTATGCCAGTCACCTCTTTTGAGCCACACACGTGCTTGCATAGTCTCTTTTTCCCGCAGTCCTCACATGTGGGGACAAAATCCAACGGGGTGCATACACGAGGGCAATATTTGGCTATATGCCCAATCTGCTCGCAACACCAGCATCTCACATAATTTGATATCGGGCCAAATCGCCACCCTCGGTTCACATGATGTCTCATGGTCGGATGAGAATCTATCCATCTCCTATTTTGTCCAAAATTCCCTTGCCTTATATTCGCTTTCTCAAAACTAGAGGCTTGTCTTTGTTGGGCCATTTCTCTAATGAAGATCAAAGCAGATTTGGGATCGACTTGGCCGTGTCACACGATTGGGGCACCAAGCGAACTCGTAGCACTCTCTATGAGATGTGCTAAGCCAATTCCCGGTAGACGCACCAAATGAAAGGGTTCTAATGCCCAAGGAAAAATGATTTTACGAGGCTTTATTTTGTTACTTATCCCTCGAAATTGGTCTACTTGGATTACCTAGAGCCCACAATTATCTCGCAATGGATTCTTCCTATGTCTATGCACTAGCGCATATGATCCCGGCAAACACACCAAAATGATGAGGCTCTAAGCCCCAGGAAAAAGTGATTGTGGAAGCCTTTATTTTGCTTAACCCCTCGGAGTCGGTCCAATTGGATTACTTAGAACCCACAATTGCTCTCGAATATCACATATGTATATACCCGCTTCCACTCGCTTTTCCTTTGGTTCTTTCCTTTTCCCCGCAATTCCCTCCCTTTCTTCTTTTCAACCCCCTCCCCCGAATAAAAAACTTTTTAATCGAAGACGTAATCAAAATCCTCACACACATATACCCAAACACACCCACACACATGCACTCTTGCTCACTGTGTACTTGAGCCACAAAGACTCAAGGACTTGTGCCAATGAGACTATACCTCAATTGCCACACAAGTGCATATAGTGGGTTCTTTAACACACATTTAAATGTCAATCCTAAGGAGCGACTAACCAAGTGTATGAAGACGTGTGCACACGTGATGGAAAAATGAAGTGGTTTAGCTAATCACGCATGAGAAAAGACTACTACCTCTCACACCTACTGAAATACTGAAAGTGTTGCCGCAAGCCTCTTTTCAGCAGTTTTGGTATTTTGAGGTTTTCTCCCAGCCCAGAACTCCGAACATAGGCAATAGGGTACTCGTTTCGAAGCTCTCAACGAGACGCATCCAATGGTGGTGGTTTCACTCAATTCTGACCACTCTCATTCAAGTTATGGCAAAAGCAGTGAATTACGGGAGTCACAAACACCCGCGCCACAGCTTCTCCTAGCTCACGCACGCACTACTGCAGCTCAAAACAAAGGGGAAGGGGTAGACAACAGTCCTACACATGCATTTCAAGCATAACACACACATTCAAGAGCAAAATGAAGATCAAAATCAGCAAGAAAGAGGCAAACTCGAAAATTCAGAAGTGCTCCTTCTTCACAATGGCAAAAAGTCTTTTACAAAGAGTCACTTTTGACTTATATACTAGTGCCCTAAGTTTGGTCCTTTCATACAAGAGACCGGCACTTTATTCACTAAAAGACTAATTTCCTACTATTGTACATGGGTAAATCACTAATCTTCTGTGGGGATGCATCTAGAGGACTCCTCTAGTGCATTTACAATGGAAAATATATACAAAAGTGGTTATGATACAAAAGTTGCGTGTCCAAATCGGAAAAATTTTGGGCCCCGTCTTTTTCTCTGTTTTGTGCGCTCTTTTATCTCTGCAACACTCTCCCCCTCTTCGTCTCTGTCGTCCCTTGACAGACTTTGCTTCGCGAACGCGTCCCGTGGGTAGTGTTGCCTGATTCTTGATCTTGCATTACGTTTTAGAGGCGCTTCAGCTTTTCTCCGCACGCTCCCCTTGGTCAGTATTGTCTGCAGTTAAACAGACATGCAGATTCGATGGCCTTCTTGATTCAAGCTCTATAACTCGAGAGCCTGATGCAGTTGTCTTGCCTGTTGACTTGGGTTGCCACGCATGCCACCAGTGACTAGGAATGTGTTGTTCTTAGTCACCCTCTTAAACTTTTCAGCCTCTACCCCTTTGTAACTTTTGGTCCTCTGATTTGTCTTGGTTGCACACATCTGACCCTGTTGTATTGCTTTGAGGCTGTTTACTTCTTTTCCACCGTGCATGACCTGGATGATTTCTCTTTTTGCCTGATGCGTGCCCCTGCGGGGCTCTGTGCAGAGATGGGTAATGCGCCCCTGCGGGGCTTCCTGCAGAGATATATTCTTTTTCCTTTCTTAATGAATCGTTCTGGACTTTGATTTTCTTCTTCTTTTCTTTTTGCTTGATTGTCCCTCTACACGTCCCTCCTCCTGAACTCTATCGTCCTCGACAGGCTTTCTGTGGCGACGCGTGTATGTTTGAATGGCGGTTTGCTCCCGTTGGTTCAGCAGATTTGCATGACATTACATGAATTCCTTCCATTGCTTTGACTTTACTCCGTCTTCTGGCGCCTGTCTGTGATCAGCAAAGAAACTTGTTTCATAGGCCACCAGCCGTGCATTTAAATTGGAAGTCATTTTCACGAAAATTTCTGAATCCATTTCAAAGAAGCCGGTAAAGAATGCTTCTTCGAAAGTTTGCATATATGTCGATGGCAAAAACATAAGGCGAGAATAATACGCCATAATTGTGAGTCGGCTCGGAATGGTTGATAAATCAAAAATAAGGGCCTCAGACCCTTGCGTAATGCCGATGAAATTCAAAAATGTATATTTAGCATGCTGGAACACCTTCAACACTATAATGAGCATGCTGAATATTTTGTTGGTCATCTTGACGGCTAAGTCCGGAACTGTAGCATACCTTGCAATCCAAAATTCCATTGTCTTCACCATATATTCTTCTGTAGGTAAGTAATTATGTGGCGGACTAGGTAGTAACGGATAGTTAAGCCACTGATTATTGATATTGCCTTGGCGCTGTCCTTCCCAAAATTGCGTCCAAGAGCGTCTGCGGGGTACAGGACAAAAAGATGGATTTACCTGAAGTGCATATGGTGATGCTTCCCACTGTACCCGCAATGTCGGATTCTTCTCCAAAATTTTTCTTCGCCATATCGGATCCGCCTTCTCAAATTCCTCTTGAGTATAATTGAAAGTGTCATGCTGGAATTGAAGATTGTGATCCGGATCTTTGTTCGTGGTAGACTTTATATACATCCGCGTCTGTTCTTTAAGTAGACCATATGGTACATTTAATGGCTTCAAAATTTGGTCTAATTGTTTGTTTTCTATTCGAGCCTCTTTCATTATTTGTATAATTTGATCTTCAAAATCTGCAGTGAGCTGGGACACCAGTAGTGCCCTTTCTGGTCTGCTCAGTTCTGCAATGTCTCGTGTGTTAGGTTCTAATGGAACCTCCTTTTCTGCCCTTATTGGTAAATGATAAAAGGGGGGAGAGAGAGGACGTACCTCTTCCTCCACAGTAGCCGTGGTTTCTGGAGGAACTACTGGTGTCCCCTGCTTTCCTGTTAGCTCTATCTGCTCATGAAGCCGTTTGATGATTTCATCTTTATTCTTAAGTTCCTCTTCAGCCTTTGTAAGCTTTTCCTGATGTTTGATTAATTCCTGTGCGACTATGTGCATGTGATCTGTGTCTTCTTTGCACTGCCGGAAATAATCTTTCTCTGCTTTTTTCCATTTTTTGCGTAGAGCTGCAGTGTCATTCATATATCTTTGTTCCCATTCTGCAATTGTCTCTTGCTCCTGTTTGAGCTGATCTGCCATCTTGGTCAACTTTTCTTCCATGTCTTTTATATCTTCGTTTGATTTGTTAGTACCTGTCGGTGGTTGATCACTGAGGAGAGATGTCATCAGCTCCTTGTTCCTGTCCCTTAAGTGGTCTGCTTCCTCCATGCTCACCTTGAGCTGTGATTCGAGTACCTTGCTACGAGCATGGATCCTTGTTTTCTCTTTTTCGGTCATGTCTAGTTTCTTTGTAAGCTCCAAAACTTGCTCTTTTAGTTGGGCATTTTCCCGTTCTAATATTTTGCACTGTGTTTTGGTCGTTTTTATTTCCTCGTGTTTCTTCAAAACTTGAGCTTCTGCTTTGGATAATTTCTTAGCCAGATTCATACCTTCTTTTTGAAGCTCCTGCTTTTCGAGCATGGCTTGGTCGTAATCTTCATCAGCATCAAGCATCAATTGTTGAGTGTCTAGTGCCGTGCGAATCATATCCTGCACCACAGGCTTGAGCTGAGCTATATCCACATTCAGCCATGTCTTTGGTATGTCTGGGGTTTCTCCCGTAGGTACATCTTGTCCCTTCGCAACGTGGATCATTTCCTTATGTGGTTGTCGGACCTGTAGTTGTACTTGTAATTCTGCGTCATCTTCCATTGCCTTACGAACCTTCGTGGCACTCCCTTGAAATGTGACATCCATTGGGGACGGTTCGGCCACAACCCTTAGTGGGGTGAAGGGTTCTTCGTCTTCTTGTCCTTCTTCTTGAGGCTTATTCTCTGATATCATTACATGCTCCTCATCATCAGATTTTCCCTCCTTGTTGTGGGTGGTGGAGGCATCTTTCGGTTGAATGGGGTGTTGCCCTTCTTCTTCTGCCTGCTTTTTGGTGGTACTTTGGTCTACCAGTGGTGATTGAGCTTTTTCCTTGTGGCCTGCTTGGTCTTCACCATAGTCTACTTCATTAAATTCGGCCCACTGGCCATCATCCTTCGATTCACTTTGAATGTCTACATCCAATAATGATGTATTGGGCTTCTCTTGGCCGTCGGATCCAGAACTCGAGTTGTCTAGCCCAATTTCTCGATATCTGTGTACCTTAGTGAGTTTGCCTTTTGGTTCCTGAGCTTTTGCGGACTGTTGATAATGATGACCCTGCACTGGTAGATTAAGTTGTCCTTCTGTATATTTGTGAGTCTCCTCCAGTGCTTGGGTTAATTCTTCTTCCGTGATCTTTCTGGTTCCTTGAGTAGTGGTTGTAGGTAGTACATGTACTCTCTTTGTTTTTGGTACTTCATCTTCTGCTTGTTGGACTTCTCGAGGTCGTTTTGTGCCTCTCATTGTGCCTCTCATTTGGGGTCGCGAGCTTGTTTCTGCTTCTTCTGCTTGCTTGCTTCCTTTCTTCTGTTTCGGGACAGTAGCTGCTTTGACAAATTGAGCCAACTCCATTGAAGATGGCATTTCCCGTAAGAACTCGCGCATGCCCAATGCGTGGTAAATCATAATTGTTAGGGCAGTGGTCCCATTGAGGAATTTCTTATTTTCCCATTTCTTCTTCGCCTCGAACAATCTTTCTTGCACATAGGGTGTAAGGTTTACCTGGTTGCCGATCTGTTTTATGGCATGAGACAATAATTGAACAATTATTTTTTGAGGGTTCGTGTATCTGTTCATACTCGGGAAGCAGAAGTGTTGGTGAATCAATCTAACTTCTTCTTCGATGTCCACCTTATTGATGTCGACGAAAGTTCTTGTTTTTGCTCCACGACTCTCTTCCTTGACCGTGTTGACACCATCCTTTTCCCATCCAAATGCTTCTTTGATTAAGTCGTGGGAAAACTGAATGACTACCCATTCTCCATTCTTATCCATCACATTGGCTTCTGGTACCAATGGATCATGTAGTGCTGGTCGTAGAGTGTTCATGACCTGTGTACAGCGTTGGAAGTCCGGTTTGTAGATAGGTAGCTCAAAATATTTATGAATTCCTGCTTTCTTCATGATATCAATTGTGGATGGCAGTCCATGTAAAACTTTGAAGTCCTGGGACATGATCGGAAAGTGATGCTCCGTGTCCATGATCTTTATGTTGGCCAAAAAGAGATATTCCTCAACTGGCTGCTCATCTCTGAACCAATGGCCTTTTGCTTTCGTAAGACATTGGGGAGGGAATTCTTGGACCTCCTCTTGGATTGTAGCTTCAGAGTCTTCAGAAGCCATCTGCACTTACAAGGAAAAGTGCATTAGCTTGAAAAGCTTTCATGAAACCATACAGTGTATTGTTGTGATTATGGTAGCTCGTCACTCTGTTCCCCATTATTGCAAGAGTGGGATTTCTTACCGCCTCTTTTTATATTTTCTCCTGAAAGAAGACAATCATTAGTATAGCCGAAGCATAGTTTATGTACATAGTATGTCCATTCCTGTCAGGTTAAAGCTAAGATCTAGTCTCACTTGGAGATCGTGCACCACTAGTCTGATAATGTACAACCTGTGCCGAATGCGTGGCCTTGTAGTACGGCCCTATCATGCTTACTATAGATGCATAAGACACTTCATGAGTGCAATCGGGTGCTTTATCTCCTTGATCATCCGCTCCTCGTGGTAGCTTTGGTTTCCAGATCCATTTTGAGAACACTGAGAGAGATCGCTCGGTTTTCTCTATTCGTACGGCTGCCCGTGTTCTGTTTGCTTTATCCATTGTCCGAGTGAATTTTGCATTGCTCTTCCATCTTTCCTCATGACTCTTATGTGTTGTTGACTTTTTCCTTGTCTGATGTGGTATTTTCTCCTTTGTCCTTACGTTCTGTTTAGCTGCTTGTATGACCTTTTTGGGAATCCATAT
Source organism: Ceratopteris richardii (assembly GCA_020310875.1). Classification (NCBI taxonomy): domain Eukaryota; kingdom Viridiplantae; phylum Streptophyta; class Polypodiopsida; order Polypodiales; family Pteridaceae; genus Ceratopteris; species Ceratopteris richardii. The sequence continues at coordinate 15,612,327 of CM035421.1, forward strand.
CTGATGTCGTGATCTTTGAGCTTCAAGCAAGGGCTTGGGAATCCATACTTGCACTGATTCGGTTTGTCTGTAGTTCCTTGCTGCGGGTTTGGTGATGCCTGTTTCCTTCTTCAGAGTGGGTGTGGACGTTTCTAGACTCTGTATCTGATCCTTGCGTACCCACTTATATTTGGGTGGTTCTTGGTTCGAGTATCTGCTTGTTGGCTTCCAATAGTGCAATCTTTGGATGTTTTGAGCCTGTTTAGGAGAGCGCGTCTCCTCATTGGTTGGCTTTTCCACAATTGCATTGGATAACTTCGACTCTATTGTGGACGTCGCTAAGTGTGAAGTTTCAGTCCCTATGCATTTGCTTCCTGATTGGTGAACATAGTTGATACAATCTTCTGTCGTTTTTTGAACTTCCTCTGAGCTTGGTATTGACATGGTTTGGATACATGGTTTTTCTTCAAGCAAGCTGAAAATCTCTTTATGCCCTATCGTAGTTGAAATATAACCTTGAGCTAGATGGATACACGCTTCTGTCTCAATGATCCAGTCGTGTCCTAGAATGAAGTCTTCTATTAAATCGGCATCCTCACACACTAGGACTCTTTGTTCCATGGAGGAATTTCCTAGATGGAGGGATACATTCGTAGTTCCAATGCATCCTATGGTGTGACCTCCAATTCCTATTAATTGGGCTTTTGTGGGATTCAATTCTAATTGCAGCTCGTCTGCCACTCGCTTTCGCATGCAGCTAAGGCCTGCTCCTGAGTCTATCAATGCGTCTATCAATTTATACTCTGTCTTGCCAATCCCTAGGTTTAGGTAAGGTTGCGTTTTACACATACCCGTTGAATCCTGATTTTTGACCTGATAGTTTGCCATAGGGATGGGCTCCTCTCCTAGGAGATAACATTCATCTCTTTGCCTGATCCACTCTTTCCATTTCCTCATGCGTTCTAGGGCTTCCTGTCGGGCTTCCTCTCGAATTCGTTCTTCTTCCTTTTTCCTATTTTGAGCTCCTAACAGTCGCGCTAGCATTTGATCAGTCAAGGGCTCCATGAATCGTCTTACTCTGCATCCACTGATGTAGTTGGAAAGAATGTCTCCGTCTAGTGTAGCGAGATTGACTGCACCACTAGTAGAGATGCGATTTATAATCAAAGGTCCATATCCGCGTTTTTGTAGCTTCTTTGCATGTTGTTTTAGGGTGTATACTAGGACTAAGTCGCCTTCTTTCAGTCCCTTGTCCTTTATATGTGAATCATAATATGCCTTTTGTCTCCGTTTAGCGGCATAAATGCCTGCTACAGCTTGCAATCTTGTTTTGTTTTGGACTCCAAGTTGTCCTCTCCAATCATGAAGTAACAAAGAATCAACAAATCATCTTTATTTTGTCAATCCTAGGAATATCCACAAGACCACAGCCCCTTCAAGATAATAGATTCAAGGAAATAAGAGATTGATGGCTGGATTGCTGAGAGAAATTGAAGATGAAGAGAAAATCTTGAGATTACCATAACTAAGGCAAATCTCCATCATTTTCTATGTTCTTTATGTCAAAACCATGCCATTTCATTAGCAGAATACAAATATGAACTCAAAACTGAAAAATATCACCTGTATCACCAAGACGAGACAATCGCGATTCTGTACCAACAGACGATTTTCACAATTTTGAAACTTCCTGCAGTCCTTTCCACTCATTTACAGCAATAGGTCTCTCCCTTCATACAACTTACTCAGTAATACACAAATATGACTCACAAATCTCCATGATTCAGCAAGAGACAAGCTCACACATCAAAAGAAATACACTCAACAGGAGAAAACACGATTTTGCAGAAACTCTTTCTTCTCTATTGATAGCTTGAGCAAATGGCTAACCAACCTCTCCAAAATAGAGAAAATTGACTTATATACATTTTCAAGTGTCCCTTTTCACACTTGAAATTAGGTCTTTTTCTCTAATTTTCTGAAAAAATGCTATCTAAGAGTTTCTAAAAATTCTACAAAAATTACATAAGATCCTCAACCACATAAGGAAGACTCTTCCTTATTTTTACAATCATTGCATAAATATTTTACAATTTTTTTGACTTTTTACTAATTTTTCCATCAAAAATGCTCCTTCAAAATTACTCCTTCCAACATCCTTCCCCTCCTAAGCCTTTCGGCTCCTGACGAAAGATTTTCTTGTGTGAGCTCAGCTTTATTTCTTCTTCCTTTGATACACTTGTGACACCAAATCATGGCTCTTCCTTTCTGTGACATTCAAATTATTGACCATTTCGAATAAAGCTTTCCTCCATTGCACTGCAGCTTCAGGCTTATCTATGACATCCTTCTTTAAATATTCAGTGTAAGCAACTTCATAGGCAGTAAGTCTTGCTTTTGTAACAACTGATAGGTTTCCAAAAATCTCTGACTCCCTCTCAAAAAACCCATAATCGAAAGCATCCTCAAAAATCTGTAAGTAATGACTACCCAAAAATATAATTCTGCTGTAGTAGGCCATTAAGCAGATCCTGTCTGGTGTCTCACTCAAATCAAACAAAAGAGCATCAGTTGGTGAATTAAAGCCCATGTAGTTCAAAATTCTGATATCTGTATCAGTGTAGGTCTCGATACAGGCTAGAATCAATCTCATTATTCTGACAAGTAATATACAGGCTGGATCATTAACATCTTTATATGTTGTTAAAACTGACTCAGCAGTATTCACCATGTAGTTTTTTGTAGGCCAAGTGCCTGCCTTTGGACCTGCTATTTTTGGAAAATTCAGCCATTTTGCTGGAATCTGTCCTGTTTTCCTCCTTTCCCAAAAAACAGTCCATTCTCTTCTTCTGGCAACTGGACAATAGGCTGGGTTGATCTTTAAATTCAAAGGTGCCTCTTTCCAGATTTTCCTGCATTCCTTATTGGCATCCAACCACTTATTCCTCCTTTTGTTGTTTGAAGCTGTGTATCAATGTGGCTGTACTATGTTTGATTCCAGTCTTAGAGAATTCACCAATGAAAGCTTCTAAGAAAGATTCAATGTCTAGGTACATTTCTTTTCTCAAAGGAATGAACCATGACAAGGCTGGCCCTGTTAGGGTTAGACCAAATGCTTCAAATTGTACCTTGTAATCTTCTACTTCCTCTGCTCTAATCAGTTGTCTAAATTCAGCAGCATGAGCATGAGGATCTGAATACCCTTCATATTGGTTCTTCATGCATTTGGCTACTTGATATGGTCTAAGCATCCTACCCTGAGGTTGCCAATGAGGTCTTCTTCTGAGTGGGAAGTCATTGTTTCCTTCTGGTTCTCTGTCAAAGGGATTTGGTGAAGCATGTGTCCTTCTCCCATAATTTTGCTCATTATTAGTGTAGTTTTCATTTGGTCTAGGTATGTCTGGTTGTCCCATGTTATGTTCCCAAGGTCCTTTGTCAGCACATTGCCCTAGATCATTTGAATTTTCTGGGTCTTGAGAGAAGATGTATACACATCTTTGCCTGTCTTCATATCTTCCATCTTTGAATTGGGCTACTGGGGTTATATTCAGGGGAATTTCTGAATTTCTCAGTCTAATTAGGAATTTATGCATTCCATCTTGGTATACATAGGTTCCAAACCTATTTGTATACATGTATTTAAGGATGTTTCTAAAATCCCCAGTTTCTATTGACTCATTTGTTTCATTTAGGTTTTCCATGTTATTTTCTTGGCTTAAACTTCTTTCTGATCTTTTATTACTTCCTGGCTCTTTTTCCTTCCTTGTTAGGTCTTGTTTAGGAATTGAATTTATTTTATTTCCAGATCTTAGTATCATTCAACTATTCTTGACAAATTTCTAATACTCAAAGGAGTGTTTGTCACAGTTTCCTAACCAATGTATTGGTTTTCCACAATTTTCTGTCCAAAATTGTGTGTGTTTTAATTTTCTTCCTATGTTTTGTGTTTTTCACGACTTTCTAAATGAAATTAGGGTTTTTCACGATTTTCTACTGACAGTAGTGTTTTTCCACGATTTTCAGATGAAAATCGTGTTTTTCACGATTTTATAATGTATTTGAGGCTTTTTCACGATTTTCTGATGAAAATCGTGTTTTTCACGATTTTCTGTCTACTTGTGAGTTTTTCACGATTTTCTGTTGAAAATCGTGTTTTTCACGATTTTCTGTTGAGAATCGAGTTTTTCACGATTTTCTGTTGAGAATCGAGTTTTTCACGATTTTCTGTTGAGAATCGTGTTTTTCACGATTTTCTGTTGAGAATCGTGTTTTTCACGATTTTCTGTTGAGAATCGTGTTTTTCACGATTTTCTGTTGAAAATCGTGTTTTTCACGATTTTCTGTTGAGAATCGTGTTTTTCACGATTTTCTGTTGAGAATCGTGTTTTTCACGATTTTCTGTTGAAAATCGAGTTTTTCACGATTTTCTGTTGAAAATCGAGTTTTTCACGATTTTCTGTTGAAAATCGAGTTTTTCCACGATTTTGTGTCAAAATCGTGTTTTTTGCGATTTTGTGTCAAAACTGTGTTTTTCCACGATTTTGTGTCAAAATCGTGTTTTTTGCGATTTTGTTCACAGAATCGTGTTTTTTGCGATTTTGTGTCAAAGTCGTGTTTTTCACGATTTTGTTCACAGAATCGTGTTTTTCACGATTTTGTGTCAAAATCGTGTTTTTCCACGATTTTGTGTCAAAATCGTGTTTTTTGCGATTTTGTTCACAGAATCGTGTTTTTTTGCGATTTTGTGTCAAAGTCGTGTTTTTCACGATTTTGTTCCCAGACAATCGTGATTGCTCACAGATTGTTAAAAACACGATTTTCTTATGAAAATCGCGTTCTGGGAATCGCGATGTTGTTGGCACTTTTTCACAGAATCGCGATTTTGAGTAAAACTCAGAATCGCGATTTTGTCCAAAATTTGACAGATTTTCAACTTTTTGCTTTTTTCAATATTTTTTAACCTATAGAATCGCCTTATCAAAGTTTTAACATGCAATGAAAAAATTTTTTGAAAAACATTTTTTCTTACTGAAAACCAATAAAAAACAGGAAATCGCGATTTCGTGATTTTACTATTTTCCTACTTTTTTGTGTTATTTACTCACTTTTATTCAAAAAATATGTACTCAAAATGCTACTAGACTTTTTACCTTGCTTGCCAAGTTGAAAAAATCTCCAAAGCTTGCTTGTAGCTGAAAGTCGCGATTTTGCTCGATTCTGCACACTCTCTCTCTCCCTCACTCTCACTCAAATGAATTTTTCTTTGAATTTCAGGTTTTTATAGTGTTCAGAAAATCGCGATTTTGTGTGATTTCTACTTTTCCTCACTCTTTCACTTGTTCAATTTCACTTACTCAATCTTATTGACTCCCTCTACACTTTCTTGTGTCAAGTACCCAAATATACCATATTTTCCAAAAAATTTTCTTTACAGAAAATCGCGATTTTGTGTAGAGAATCGTGTTTTTTTCTGTAGATCTTTTCTTGTGCAAATTTTGAATATTCTATGTCCTTGCCTTCTCTCAATATTCTTCACACTTCAATTCATGAGTCACCTGGAAAGTTTTTTCAAAACAACACTTTTTACAGAAAATCGCGATTCTGTTCAGAGAATCGTGTTTTCTAATTTTCTGGTTTTTTTTTGATAATTTTTTTTTTTTTTTTTTAAGCTTTCTTTCTCTTTGTTTGGCTTCAATTTCTTCTTTTCTTTAGAATTGACTTTACTCCTGAATTTTTGCACCAAAATCACAATCTCCCTCAGAAAATCGCGACTTTGTGCAGAAAATCGTGTTTTTCTCTATTTTTGATTTTATGCCACTTTGAGTAGCCTTTTCTTCTTGATTACCTTCAAAACCTTTCAACAACTTCAATTCAACCTTCACTTACAATGTTATTTCCAAATCAATTACTTTTTTCAGAAAGTCGCGATTCTGTGCAGAGAATCGTGTTTTTCAGTTTTCTGGTTTTTTGATCATTTTTTGCTTTCTTTTCCAGTTTTTCACAATCACTCCTATCCACAACACCTCACTTCAACTGCTTATCAAGAAAAGAAATTTGTTTGATTGTTTTTGATGAGTTTTGTGAATTTGTTTGGTATTTTTGCCCTAAAAATAAAGGTGAACACTTTACTTAGGGTTTCTGGTTTTGGAAATCAACTGATCCTATGGTTCTTGATTGGTTATGAGTTTCTATGTCCTTAGCTATCACTAAAGTACCAAAGAAAGGTTCTCCAATGAAAAAGTGTTATGAAAGGCAATCAATTTTTGTAAAGATAAACTCAATCATATGATTTTTTTCAAAATGCAGCACAACTCAAGATTTTAATGCTCAGACTTGGTTAACAACTGAATCCCTCATTCCCACATCTAGCTACTTTAACTGTCCTTTCCTTAGTATCACCATGTTATCTTCCCAAGATCACCCATGGTGTCTAGTACTTGGGCAAAAAGAAATCTAGAAATGCAAGAATAGATTCAAGTTACCTCCATCTTCAGCTTCTTGGCTCAAATCCTCCACACACCTGCACTTTTACTTTACCAAAATGATGAGCAACTATCAATCTACAAAAATTTCAGCACTTCCACTTCTACAAGACATCCATTGCTTTCTTCTTCCCTAAAGACAAACAATGATATCTACCTATTCATGTGCACTTTTCCTTATTGATGAGCTTTACCTTGTTTACCATCATCAACTGAAGATCCAGCAAAGGTCCAACTTCAAAGAAGTTCTTGGAATGTTCCCCGGCAACGGCGCCAAAAAATGTTTTGTTTTGGACCCCAAGTTGTCCTCTCCAATCATGAAGTAACAAAGAATCAACAAATCATCTTTATTTTGTCAATCCTAGGAATATCCACAAGACCACAGCCCCTTCAAGATAATAGATTCAAGGAAATAAGAGATTGATGGCTGGATTGCTGAGAGAAATTGAAGATGAAGAGAAAATCTTGAGATTACCATAACTAAGGCAAATCTCCATCATTTTCTATGTTCTTTATGTCAAAACCATGCCATTTCATTAGCAGAATACAAATATGAACTCAAAACTGAAAAATATCACCTGTATCACCAAGACGAGACAATCGCGATTCTGTACCAACAGACGATTTTCACAATTTTGAAACTTCCTGCAGTCCTTTCCACTCATTTACAGCAATAGGTCTCTCCCTTCATACAACTTACTCAGTAATACACAAATATGACTCACAAATCTCCATGATTCAGCAAGAGACAAGCTCACACATCAAAAGAAATACACTCAACAGGAGAAAACACGATTTTGCAGAAACTCTTTCTTCTCTATTGATAGCTTGAGCAAATGGCTAACCAACCTCTCCAAAATAGAGAAAATTGACTTATATACATTTTCAAGTGTCCCTTTTCACACTTGAAATTAGGTCTTTTTCTCTAATTTTCTGAAAAAATGCTATCTAAGAGTTTCTAAAAATTCTACAAAAATTACATAAGATCCTCAACCACATAAGGAAGACTCTTCCTTATTTTTACAATCATTGCATAAATATTTTACAATTTTTTTGACTTTTTACTAATTTTTCCATCAAAAATGCTCCTTCAAAATTACTCCTTCCAACAAATCTAGTCTCGTGCAACTTTTCAATTTGATCTAGTTGCTGGGACAATTCATGACCGTTCCACTCATATTGCTGGGCCACTTTCAATGTAGGTACTAAGAAGTCAATTGGCAAAATTGCATTCTGCCCATACACTAGATTGAAGGGTGTGGTTCCAATGGCCGTTTTATATGCCACTCGGAAGGCCCAAATTGCATGATGCAATTGTTTGTCCCAATCTGACCTTCCATTATTGACAATCTTTGTCAATACAGTGCATAGTACCTTGTTGGAACTCTCAGCTTGTCCGTTAGCTTGAGGATGGTATGGGGCTGATTTTTTATGAATCACTAGAAAGTCGTTCATTAGCGACTCAATGACTTCTTTTAGGAAATGCGTTCCTCGATCACTCACTATCTCAATTGGTAGTCCAAAGCGTGTGAAAATGTGCTCAAAGAGAAATTTTGCTGTAGTTTGAGCATCATTCTTTCTAGTGGCTTTTGCTTCTACCCACTTGGTTAAGTAGTCGGTGGCTACTATGATGTACTCCGCATGTGATCCTTTAGCCGGTGGATTGATAGGTCCTATGAAATCAATACCCCACTTGGTAAATGCTCTTGCACAAACCATGGGTCTTAAAGGCATGTTATCTCTTCGAATGGGATATTTCGCTCTCTGGCATGTTTCGCAGCTTCTCACATACGTCTCCGCATCCATATGTAGAGTTGGCCACCACAAGCCTGCAAAGAGAATCATCTTGACAGTTCTGTCTGCTGAAAAATGTCCTCCAGCCGCTCCTGCGTGTGCCATCTCTAATATGGGAAGATATTCTCCTTCATGCACGCACAATCTGAGTTGATTGTCTTTTCCTCTTCTAAACAATTGTTTTCCCATTATCACATAATCCTTGCTCATTTCTTCTAGGGATCGCTTTCTTGCTAAGCTAGCTCCTTTGCATTCCACACAATTACTTACATAATCGTGGACGTCTTTTGACATGTCAGGCCAATATACGCCTAACCTTTTTAATTCTCGAATTGTTCCATGCATCCCTTGATGGGTTTTCCACTTGTTTACATGTGCCTGCTGAATTAGTTGCTTCTGCTCATCCTCCTCGACACATCTCAATAAGATTCCGTTAGGTTCCTTATAATACAAGCTTCCAGCAGCAATGTGTAAATTTCTTGTTCGAAGAATCTCTTTTTTGCTATCCGTATTTATTGGGTGTTGGGGGCCATGGGTTAGTATGGGAATTAGTCGTTCCGCCCACTTAGGACATACTTCAAGATTAAACAAATACGTATCTGGTAAATCATCCGGTACTCCGCTAGGTGGTTCTCCATGCGTTAGCCTTGAAAGGTGATCTGCTCTTACATGTGTGTTTCCTTTTTTGACTATTACCTCAAAGTCAAACTCCATTAATAACAAGAACCATCGTACCAATCTTCCCGTGTTGCAAGGCTTATTGACTAAATACAACAAAGCCTCATGGTCAATGAAGAACTTGAATTTGTTGGCTAAGAGGTAGTGTCTAAACTTCTTCACAGCATAAACCATTCCTAAGCCTTCCCTCTCAGTAGTCGTATAATTTCTTTCTGCTTGGTTTAATTGTCTACTCGCATAAGCGATTGGATGGTCAAGCTTCCCTTCGTCAGCCGGTTGAGCTAGGATACATCCAATGGCATAGTTCGAAGCATCAACATGAATATGAAAAGGCTTGCTCCAGTTGGGTGATTTTAGAATTGGGGTTGTACTCAGCCGCTTCTTAAGCTCGTTGAAGGCCTTCTCACACTCGTCTATCCAAGTGAACTGAGTCAATAGACCATATAAGGGCTTAGCTATTATGGCATACATGTGAATAAACCTACGGTAATATCCACAGTGTCCCATAAAGGCTTGTACTTCCTTTGCATTCTTAGGTCTTGGTAGCTCTAAGATAACTTTAATCTTTTCTTCGTCCGTGGATATTCCATTCCTTGAAACGATGTGTCCTAGGATTTTTCCTTGTCGTACCATGAAGACACATTTCTCAGGGTTCAAACAAACTCTGTATTGTCTACATTTATTGAATATTTTTCTCAGTTCCGGTATATGGTCTGGTCGTCGATCTGAGTATGTACACAGATCATCTACGTATACTTCCATACTTTTTCTCAGAAATTCTTTGAATACATGACACATCAGTCGTTGGAAGGTGGCTGGCGCATTAGTGAGCCCGAAAGGCATTACCCTAAATGCATAGATTCCCCATTCAGTCGCGAATGCGGTTTTATGCTGGTCCTCAGTTGCAATAGCTACTTGGTTGTAACCCGAGAATCCATCCAAGAAGCTATAGACTTCCTTGCCAGCAACTCTTTCCAAAAGATGGTCTGTGATAGGTAAAGGGAAACTATCACGTATGGTTGCTGCATTTACTTTTTTCAAGTTGATACACACCCTTAGTTTTCCGTTTTTCTTGGGCACTACTACTAGTGGCGACACCCATTCCGTGTGTTCAATCTCATAAATGAATCCTGCCGCTAGTAATTTGTCAATTTCTTCCTTTATTTTTGCTGCATAAACTTCATTATAAGTATAAGGGCGTTGTTTAGAAGGTTTTGCATCTGATGTCATAGGAATTCGATGAGCGCATATGCTGGGTTCTACACCCTTGAGGTCTTTGTACGTCCAAGCAAACACGTCTCGATACTCTCGGATGAGTCGTATGAGATCCTCTTCTTCCTCTTCCGATACATCTTTCCCAATATATGTATACCTCTCTTCTCCGTTTTCTATCGTTATAACAACTTTCTTGGTTTGTTCCTTGTTGTCATAGGCTTCTCCATCCCGGGCCTCTCGTTTAGGCATTTGAGTAGCTATCTTTCTTTCTTCCACTTCATATCTTTTAAAATGTTCTGGAACTTCGAAATGGTCTGGTTCCGGTTCCACTTTACTCGTGTCCTCTCTAGGCTCGGGGATTATTGGGGTGGTTTCGATTGCTAAGACTTTTGTTGGTCTTTCTTTTGATTCCTTTTGCATGGTTTCTAAATATTGTTCCTCAGAGTCAAACTCTGGTTCCATTTCTATGCTTTCATACTCTTCTTTCCACTCTTCCTCTACAATTTCCCCTGCTTCTACTTCTTGGAGGACAACCATGTAGAGGTTCACGTCATATCCTTCCTCGTCTATACAATCGTTCATCGTCAATACTTCCTCATTCACACACACGTCTAATGTGGCCAGGATTTCCATCCAGCCATGTGGTTCGAAGAGTTCATCTGAAAAAATTTTAGGCATGTAGTCGGGGTCTTCTATCGCTCGATAGTTAGGGTGCCCTATGGGCCACATTTGTTTTTTACACTCCTCCTTCTTTGCTTCTTTGCACATCCACAACTGGGCATCCTCGTGCATCCAAGATTGGTCACTTGATCCAGCGCTGTGAATGGATAGGTCATCTTCATCTTTGTGGACTGGATTCCATTGTAATGGCGGGACATCCCGATAAGCGAATGTGTGCAAATTTATCTTGGTAGTGTTCCCTTGATGTTGGAGATATAATGAATCTCTGCCCCAATCTTGTACGACTCGCATCTGTCTCATGAAGGGTCGTCCTAATATCATCTCATAATTGTTTGCTTTTTCGAACTTACATATGGCCAGTGTGTGTTCAAAGTCCACTCCACACGTGGTTAACTTAATTCCTTCCAATATTCCTAGGGGTCTCTCCACATGACCGTCTGCTAACTGGAGTTTCATGCGAGTGGGTCGTAAGGCTGGTTTTCCCCACTTTTCCCAAACCTCCTTCGTTGCAATTCCTACCCCAGCTCCTGTGTCTAAGATGGCTTTGGTCATGTACCCATTGTAGATGACAGGTAAACAGGTATTCCCTTCATCCCCTTCACTGAACTCTCCTACTTTATCGACTGGAACTTGTATGGTGGACTTATTTTCCAGTTCCTTTTCTTTCGATCCTCCATTCTTTGGCAGTGGTTTCAATTGATCTGCCATTTGCTTCCATAACTGGGGTTTAAGTCGAAGCAAATCTTCCACCGTTAATTGGCATTGTACTTTCGTTTTCTTTAACTCTGTTAAGTTATGCGAACTCTCCTTTCCCTTTCCTGTTCCTTTTCCATGCACCGTGGGTGCTCGTATTACCACTGACTCTCTTTCATACTCTCCCATATAGTTAGGCAATGTTGAAATGCTTATGGTCTCCTCTCTACCTCTATCGAGTCTTGAGATCTCCTCGTAGGCCTCCTCGAGGTTAGGATGGGGTTGACAGTCTTCCACATCTATTTCATCAAATGGTGGTGGATCGACACCATTCTTCTTCCATTGTTCTTCTCTGATTCTATCCCACAAGTCCTTGGGCCATTCTGCTTCTAAGTCTGGTATGGCTGACACAGGATCATCTTGTGCTGTCTCTTGTTCACCTTGGGAATCTTCTTTCCTAAGTTCTTTATCCTTTGGTTTGATGCATTCTTCATAAGGTTCCTGAGCAATCCTTGTCTCTGGTAGGGTTGGGATAGTCTTTTCTAGGGTTGTTTGTGCTACTTCTATGAGTTTTTTGCATATGGCTAGCCTTTCCTTTTCTAATTCCCCTCTAGGGTAGATTTTTTCATGTTGCTCTATGTTCGGTCCCATGTTGATTCTAGCTTGGTACGCTTTTAGCCACATATCCAAGTCGTCTGGCTTTGGGTCTGCTAGAATTGATCTGGCCTTCTCCCGATCTGAGCTAGGTTCGATTAGCTCAGGAGTCTCCTTAGACTTCCCTTGTTCTTTGTGTTTACTTGATTTTTCAATTTGCTTTTTACTGTTTGTACTCTTGTTCTTTGCCCATTTATCCTTGAGTTTCTCTCGTCGTTCTTTCCATTTCTGAGCTTTTGTGTTGCGGGAATTTTCACATGGGTCCTCCGAATCTTCCACTATCTGAGTTGCAGGGCCTATTTTCGTGTTGTTTTTTTGTTCCTTTTCTGATTGCTGTTCTTTTTGTTGTTTTGTTTGGGCTCTAGTGATGGCTTTTAGTGGCACTGTGTACTCCTTATCACTTCCCGATTCTTCTATGACCTCTATTACATTGATTGGTGCAGAACTTTGGTTTTTTACCGGATTCTTGGGACAATCCCTAAAAAGATGTTCCTTTCCGCAATCACTACAATATCCTTCCCAGATTCTAGGTGGTGGAGGGTTGTATGGTCGAGGGCACTCTCTAATGAAATGGTCTCCTCCACATCTATAGCACGGTCCTCTCTGTACTGGTGGTCTACTGGGTGGTCTCATGGGTTGTGGTTCTTTAGGAGCTGTATACATTAGAGTGGAAGTCTCTGCTCCATAAGTCTGATCATAGCCTTCATACCCATAGTATGTAGTCTCATATGCCAGTTCGTACTCCATCATGTAGGCTTCATTCGGATAGTACTCACTTGGTAGGGCTTCGTATCCAAGGTTTGTTGATTCTATCTGGGTCATTGTCGTGGCTGGTACTATAGCTCTTTCTAGATTTTCTTCTGGTTGCGCATACTTTACTGGTACTACTTGTTGAGGTTGCGACGGTTGGGGTCCTAGCACTGGTTGTGGTGGTGGGTATGGTGTCTGTTCAATTTGTCTAGGTACTCCCGTCTGTGCAGGATAAGGGTTGTATCTTGGGATCTCTCTGTTCGGGTCTCTAGGTGGATATCCATACGGTCGATACTGAGGTGGTTGGAAAGGGCATGTTTGCCTATTAAAGGGACAGTTCTCAGTAGTGTGATTAGTGTATTTCTGTTCTATGTGACAATACCAAGAAGTCCCTTGTTGTTGCTGTCTGTTGTATGTATAAGCTGGTTGTGCACCGCCCCCTCCTCGAACACACAGATGAGTGGGGTGATCTCCTCCACATAAGCTACATCTCCGTAGCATAGGCAATCTTTGAGATGGGGGTTGATAAGCTCTTTGCCCCTGTGCCCCTAATTTCTTGGCTAGTAGCTCTGCTAATTCTTCCACGTGACTGGAGTTGGAAGAAATGGCACTCCTTGAGTCGTCCGATTTAGCGTGGGTGGACTTGCTGTTGAGGTCCTCAGCTAAGTTATCTTCCAAATCAATACACTCCTGAAGACACTCACTCAAAGTTTGTAGCCTTTTCACGTACACTAGCGTTCTCAAGGTTCCGTTAGTGAGCCCATCCAAAAATAATGAAATCATTTTTTGTTGAGTCGGTCTCTCTGTTACTGGGCATCTATCCACATACTGGTTGAACCTTCTGGCGGCATTCTTCACCGTTTCATTAGGATTTTGTTTGAAGCTGTGAATTAGCGAAGCTGAATTGTGTTTGATTCCTCTCTTGGTGAATTCTCCTATGAATTCTTGAAAAAATTGTTCCATGTTTCCAAACTGATTGGGATCTAAGGGTTGGAACCAGGTCAGAGCTGTTCCTATGAGGGTGAGTCCAAACGCCTCATACTGTACAAAGAAGTCGTCCACTTGTTCCGCTCTTAGGACTTGTTTGAATTCAGCAATGTGATCATATGGTTCTCCTGATCCATCATAAGGGTTTCTTACACACTTAGCCACTTGAATAGGCCTCAGCCTTCTAACCGGTTCAGGTGGTCTAGGCATCACAGGAAGAATAGGGACAGCTGGTCGTATTGGTGGCATTCCAGGCTGCCTTCCTATCGATGGTTTTGGTCTTACTGGTGGTCTGTACTGGTTTCCTATCCCTGGTTGGGTCTGATAGTGTGCTTGTACTCCTGGCGTGGCAAATTGTACATGAGCATGATTAGGTACGCTCCTATGACTGGTCTGTCCTGACGCAGTATTTTCTGTTTCTTCTTGATTTCCAAATGGATTTTGTGAGGTTGTTGCCTGCTCTCTCTGAGGAAACACAGGTGTACCCATATATCTTAATCGAGACCTGTCTAAGATACTCACAGGCCAATACCTTCTTTGATCTTTATCGAGGTATGTGAGTCTAGTCTCATCATCCGGGTCTTTCAATTCATAGAAGGTCATAGGGTTCTCTTCTCTCCCTGGAACGGGTGAATCGGTTTGCAACAGTAAGTTTGATCCGTAAATCATATAGACTTCTAACAAATAGTCGTCTTGAGGTATCAAGTCACCTCTCAAGACACGTGACACTCGGGATCTGCCTCTAGGGGTGGTCACAAACTCTTCTGGTTGTGTCCTTCCTAGGTTTTCAGGGTCTAAGAGTTCCCCTCTTTCATTGATCCTTTTCGGGAATTCAGTTACAATGTAGATATGTCCGATCTTGTCTACATATGCACCTCCTTCGTATTTGACAGCAGGTCGGGGTACAATTGTGGCATTTTGGGAAGTTACCATCCTGGCCACAGACCTATTTAAGCCATCCAGGTAGATTGGAATCTCCTGGGCATTGGTGGACACATACTGCAAGGAAGTACGGTAGTCCCCCTCCACAGTAGTCATGAAGCTTCTCGTTGGTGTCGGACCTTGCATGTCTTCCGAAGCCATAGGTAATTCCTCTTCCGAATCACTCGAAGTTTCTAAGTAAACGGAGTGATGACTAGCCTGGGCAGTACTTCCTACTGAAGATATGATACTCCTTCGACTACTTAGAACTCTTCCTGACCTCAAGTTCATTCACTCTCCCAAGCCTCTCTTTATGCTTCTTAGATTCCCCTTGGGTAGCTCTCCCAATGACTCAACTTGTCTACCAAAAGAAGGGTTTAATCTGGGCAATACCACTTCCTGACGATACTACTCTCGGCGATACTACACTGACCGCGATACGATACCAGAGGTCTATGCAATACGATACCAGACACCCAGACGATACGATATCAATCTGGTGTCGCGATACTATCCCGGAAAACAAACGATACGACACCTCGACTATGCACGATACGATACCTGAAAATCTCGGCGATACGATGCTAATGACAGTGTCGCGATACTGTCCTGATGAACAGACGATACGATACCACAGTGGTATCGCGATATCAGAATTCTCGAGACACGATACGATCTCACAAGGGACACGATACGATCTCAAAAAGACCGACGATACGATACCAGATATAGTGTCGCGATACTCCACTGGGGAACACCACGATACGATACCGGCAAAATCGACGATACGATACCAGAGGTCTCAGGCGATACGATCTCACCGTGATGAGTGCGATCGCGATACCAATCTTGACGACACGATACCACTACAGTGTCGCGATACCAAGATAAGCAATCAATGATACGACACTTGGGGAGGGCCCGATCGTGATACTCAAGTAGTGTCGCGATACCAAAGTATCAAGCGATACGATACCACCCGGTAAGGTGAGGTCGCGATACTAAAAACTTAGGCGATACGACACCACAATGGTGTCGCGATACCAAGTGTTAGTACCAGACGATACGATACCAGGGATCCGATACAATCGCGATACCAACTCAGTGTCGCGATACCGAAATAGTGTCGCGATACCAAAGTAGGTATCCAACGATACGACACTTCTGGCGAGTGTCGCGATACAAGGGAATTTTGGTGTCGCGATACCAAAACTCAACCGATCGCGATACTCAAGCCAAAAGGTCTCCAAACTTAAAAATTTGTGCAGCCCCTTGCACCTCTCACCCTTCTCCTCACTCCTAAGCCTCTGTCTCTCACAAAATACACAATTAATCAAAAATTTTCCCCCCCGCGATACTGCGCATTCTTTTTAATCATTTGTTTGTGCAAGTTTAGAGAGTTTTGGGTATTAAATCTTGATGAGAACTCACCTTGGGTCTACCTAGGTTGCTTCTTGAGCTCTTGCACAAGCTTTGAAGGCCTATTTTGCGCGATACCAGCCCGACGATACCAGTCACTGCTCGCCACGATACTGAAACACTGGGAAGTGTCGTTTGAAATGAAAAATTTTTTTTGGTTTTTATAGTTTTTTTAACAGAACTTGAATTTTGGGTATTTTTGGTGATTTTTGGGGATTTTGGTCTACTCCTACTCCTCTTCTCCTCACTTCTCCTCTCCTTCTAACCTAACCCTAACTCCTTCTTCTCTTCCCTCCTCCTAATCCTAAGCCTAAAACTTATCACACACACCTCGAAAATGAGAAGTGACAAGTGTTGAAATGGTGGACTACTTGCCAATGGACAAATTTGCGTCTACAAGTACGATTCAATCACACTCGCTCTATAACTATCACGAAGGCACCTTGGTAGAGTGATTCCCCGGCAACGGCGCCGAAAACGTGTGTACTTGAGCCACAAAGACTCAAGGACTTGTGCCAATGAGACTATACCTCAATTGCCACACAAGTGCATATAGTGGGTTCTTTAACACACATTTAAATGTCAATCCTAAGGAGCGACTAACCAAGTGTATGAAGACGTGTGCACACGTGATGGAAAAATGAAGTGGTTTAGCTAATCACGCATGAGAAAAGACTACTACCTCTCACACCTACTGAAATACTGAAAGTGTTGCCGCAAGCCTCTTTTCAGCAGTTTTGGTATTTTGAGGTTTTCTCCCAGCCCAGAACTCCGAACATAGGCAATAGGGTACTCGTTTCGAAGCTCTCAACGAGACGCATCCAATGGTGGTGGTTTCACTCAATTCTGACCACTCTCATTCAAGTTATGGCAAAAACAGTGAATTATGGGAGTCACAAACACCCGCGCCACAGCTTCTCCTAGCTTGATCACGCACTACAGCAGCTCAAAACAAAGGGGAAGGGGTAGACAACAGTCCTACACATGCATTTCAAGCATAACACACACATTCAAGAGCAAAATGAAGATCAAAATCAGCAAGAAAGAGGCAAACTCGAAAATTCAGAAGTGCTCCTTCTTCACAATGGCAAAAAGTCTTTTACAAAGAGTCACTTTTGACTTATATACTAGTGCCCTAAGTTTGGTCCTTTCACACAAGAGACCGGCACTTTATTCACTAAAAGACTAATTTCCTACTATTGTACATGGGTAAATCACTAATCTTCTGTGGGGATGCATCTAGAGGACTCCTCTAGTGCATTTACAATGGAAAATATATACAAAAGTGGTTATGATACAAAAGTTGCGTGTCCAAATCGGAAAAATTTTGGGCCCCGTCTTTTTCTCTGCTTTGTGCGCTCTTTTATCTCTGCAACACTCTCCCCCTCTTCGTCTTTGTCGTCCCTTGACAGACTTTGCTTCGCGAACGCGTCCCGTGGGTAGTGTTGCCTGATTCTTGATCTTGCATTACGTTTTAGAGGCGCTTCAGCTTTTCTCCGCACGCTCCCCTTGGTCAGTATTGTCTGCAGTTAAACAGACATGCAGATTCGATGGCCTTCTTGATTCAAGCTCTATAACTCGAGAGCCTGATGCAGTTGTCTTGCCTGTTGACTTGGGTTGCCACGCATGCCACCAGTGACTAGGAATGTGTTGTTCTTAGTCACCCTCTTAAACTTTTCAGCCTCTACCCCTTTGTAACTTTTGGTCCTCTGATTTGTCTTGGTTGCACAGATCTGACCCTGTTGTATTGCTTTGAGGCTGTTTACTTCTTTTCCACCGTGCATGACCTGGATGATTTCTCTTTTTGCCTGATGCGTGCCCCTGCGGGGCTCTGTGCAGAGATGGGTAATGCGCCCCTGCGGGGCTTCCTGCAGAGATATATTCTTTTTCCTTTCTTAATGAATCGTTCTGGACTTTGATTTTCTTCTTCTTTTCTTTTTGCTTGATTGTCCCTCTACACGTCCCTCCTCCTGAACTCTATCGTCCTCGACAGGCTTTCTGTGGCGACGCGTGTATGTTTGAATGGCGGTTTGCTCCCGTTGGTTCAGCAGATTTGCATGACATAACATGAATTCCTTCCATTGCTTTGACTTTACTCCGTCTTCTGGCGCCTGTCTGTGATCAGCAAAGAAACTTGTTTCATAGGCCACCAGCCGTGCATTTAAATTGGAAGTCATTTTCACAAAAATTTCTGAATCCATTTCAAAGAAGCCGGTAAAGAATGCTTCTTCGAAAGTTTGCATATATGTCGATGGCAAAAACATAAGGCGAGAATAATACGCCATAATTGTGAGTCGGCTCGGAATGGTTGATAAATCAAAAATAAGGGCCTCAGACCCTTGCGTAATGCCGATGAAATTCAAAAATGTATATTTAGCATGCTGGAACACCTTCAACACTATAATGAGCATGCTGAATATTTTGTTGGTCATCTTGACGGCTAAGTCCGGAACTGTAGCATACCTTGCAATCCAAAATTCCATTGTCTTCACCATATATTCTTCTGTAGGTAAGTAATTATGTGGCGGACTAGGTAGTAACGGATAGTTAAGCCACTGATTATTGATATTGCCTTGGCGCTGTCCTTCCCAAAATTGCGTCCAAGAGCGTCTGCGGGGTACAGGACAAAAAGATGGATTTACCTGAAGTGCATATGGTGATGCTTCCCACTGTACCCGCAATGTCGGATTCTTCTCCAAAATTTTTCTTCGCCATATCGGATCCGCCTTCTCAAATTCCTCTTGAGTATAATTGAAAGTGTCATGCTGGAATTGAAGATTGTGATCCGGATCTTTGTTCGTGGTAGACTTTATATACATCCGCGTCTGTTCTTTAAGTAAAACATATGGTACATTTAATGGCTTCAAAATTTGGTCTAATTGTTTGTTTTCTATTCGAGCCTCTTTCATTATTTGTATAATTTGATCTTCAAAATCTGCAGTGAGCTGGGACACCAGTAGTGCCCTTTCTGGTCTGCTCAGTTCTGCAATGTCTCGTGTGTTAGGTTCTAATGGAACCTCCTTTTCCGCCCTTATTGGTAAATGATAAAAGGGGGGAGAGAGAGGACGTACCTCTTCCTCCACAGTAGCCGTGGTTTCTGGAGGAACTACTGGTGTCCCCTGCTTTCCTGTTAGCTCTATCTGCTCATGAAGCCGTTTGATGATTTCATCTTTATTCTTAAGTTCCTCTTCAGCCTTTGTAAGCTTTTCCTGATGTTTGATTAATTCCTGTGCGACTATGTGCATGTGATCTGTGTCTTCTTTGCACTGTCGGAAATAATCTTTCTCTGCTTTTTTCCATTTTCTGCGTAGAGCTGCAGTGTCATTCATATATCTTTATTCCCATTCTGCAATTGTCTCTTGCTCCTGTTTGAGCTGATCTGCCATCTTGGTCAACTTTTCTTCCATGTCTTTTATATCTTCGTTTGATTTGTTAGTACCTGTCGGTGGTTGATCACTGAGGAGAGCTGTCATCAGCTCCTTGTTCCTGTCCCTTAAGTGGTCTGCTTCCTCCATGCTCACCTTGAGCTGTGATTCGAGTACCTTGCTACGAGCATGGATCCTTGTTTTCTCTTTTTCGGTCATGTCTAGTTTCTTTGTAAGCTCCAAAACTTGCTCTTTTAGTTGGGCATTTTCCCGTTCTAATATTTTGCACTGTGTTTTGGTCGTTTTTATTTCCTCGTGTTTCTTCAAAACTTGAGCTTCTGCTTTGGATAATTTCTTAGCCAGATTCATACCTTCTTTTTGAAGCTCCTGCTTTTCGAGCATGGCTTGGTCGTAATCTTCATCAGCATCAAGCATCAATTGTTGAGTGTCTAGTGCCGTGCGAATCATATCCTGCACCACAGGCTTGAGCTGAGCTATATCCACATTCAGCCATGTCTTTGGTATGTCTGGGGTTTCTCCCGTAGGTACATCTTGTCCCTTCGCAACGTGGATCATTTCCTTATGTGGTTGTCGGACCTGTAGTTGTACTTGTAATTCTGCGTCATCTTCCATTGCCTTACGAACCTTCGTGGCACTCCCTTGAAATGTGACATCCATTGGGGACGGTTCGGCCACAACCCTTAGTGGGGTGAAGGGTTCTTCGTCTTCTTGTCCTTCTTCTTGAGGCTTATTCTCTGATATCATTACATGCTCCTCATCATCAGATTTTCCCTCCTTGTTGTGGGTGGTGGAGGCATCTTTCGGTTGAATGGGGTGTTGCCCTTCTTCTTCTGCCTGCTTTTTGGTGGTACTTTGGTCTACCAGTGGTGATTGAGCTTTTTCCTTGTGGCCTGCTTGGTCTTCACCATAGTCTACTTCATTTAATTCGGCCCACTGGCCATCATCCTTCGATTCACTTTGAATGTCTACATCCAATAATGATGTATTGGGCTTCTCTTGGCCGTCGGATCCAGAACTCGAGTTGTCTAGCCCAATTTCTCGATATCTGTGTACCTTAGTGAGTTTGCCTTTTGGTTCCTGAGCTTTTGCGGACTGTTGATAATGATGACCCTGCACTGGTAGATTAAGTTGTCCTTCTGTATATTTGTGAGTCTCCTCCAGTGCTTGGGTTAATTCTTCTTCCGTGATCTTTCTGGTTCCTTGAGTAGTGGTTGTAGGTAGTACATGTACTCTCTTTGTTTTTGGTACTTCATCTTCTGCTTGTTGGACTTCTCGAGGTCGTTTTGTGCCTCTCATTGTGCCTCTCATTTGGGGTCACGAGCTTGTTTCTGCTTCTTCTGCTTGCTTGCTTCCACTTCTTCTGTTTTGGGACAGTAGCTGCTTTGACAAATTGAGCCAACTCCATTGAAGATGGCATTTCCCGTAAGAACTCGCGCATGCCCAATGCGTGGTAAATCATAATTGTTAGGGCAGTGGTCCCATTGAGGAATTTCTTATTTTCCCATTTCTTCTTCGCCTCGAACAATCTTTCTTGCACATAGGGTGTAAGGTTTACCTGGTTGCCGATCTGTTTTATGGCATGAGACAATAATTGAACAATTATTTTTTGAGGGTTCGTGTATCTGTTCATGCTCGGGAAGCAGAAGTGTTGGTGAATCAATCTAACTTCTTCTTCGATGTCCACCCTATTGATGTCGACGAAAGTTCTTGTTTTTGCTCCACGACTCTCTTCCTTGACCGTGTTGACACCATCCTTTTCCCATCCAAATGCTTCTTTGATTAAGTCGTGGGAAAATTGAATGACTACCCATTCTCCATTCTTATCCATCACATTGGCTTCTGGTACCAATGGATCATGTAGTGCTGGTCATAGAGTGTTCATGACCTGTGTACAGCGTTGGAAGTCCGGTTTGTAGATAGGTAGCTCAAAATATTTATGAATTCGTGCTTTCTTCATGATATCAATTGTGGATGGAAGTCCATGTAAAACTTTGAAGTCCTGGGACATGATCGGAAAGTGATGCTCCGTGTCCATGATCTTTATGTTGGACAAAAAGAGATATTCCTCAACTGGCTGCTCATCTCTGAGCCAATGGCCTTTTGCTTTCGTAAGACATTGGGGAGGGAATTCTTGGACCTCCTCTTGGATTGTAGCTTCAGAGTCTTCAGAAGCCATCTGCACTTACAAGGAAAAGTGCATTAGCTTGAAAAGCTTTCATGAAACCATACAGTGTATTGTTGTGATTATGGTAGCTCGTCACTCCGTTCCCCATTATTGCAAGAGTGGGATTTCTTACCGCCTCGTTTTATATTTTCTCCTGAAAGAAGACAATCATTAGTATAGCCGAAGCATAGTTTATGTACATAGTATGTCCATTCCTGTCAGGTTAAAGCTAAGATCTAGTCTCACTTGGAGATCGTGCACCACTAGTCTGATAATGTACAACCTGTGCCGAATGCGTGGCCTTGTAGTACGGCCCTATCATGCTTACTATAGATGCATGAGACACTTCATGAGTGCAATCGGGTGCTTTATCTCCTTGATCATCCGCTCCTCGTGGTAGCTTTGGTTTCCAGATCCATTTTGAGAACACTGAGAGAAATCGCTGGGTTTTCTCTATTCGTACGGCTGCCTGTGTTCTGTTTGCTTTATCCATTGTCCGAGTGAATTTTGCATTGCTCTTCCATCTTTCCTCATGACTCTTATGTGTTGTTGACTTTTTCCTTGTCTGATGTGGTATTTTCTCCTTTGTCCTTACGTTCTGTTTAGCTGCTTGTATGACCTTTTTGGGAATCCATATCTGATGTCGCGATCTTTGAGCTTCAAGCAAGGGCTTGGGAATCCATACTTGCACTGATTCGGTTTGTCTGTAGTTCCTTGCTGCGGGTTTGGTGATGCCTGTTTCCTTCTTCAGAGTGGGTGTGGACGTTTCTAGACTCTGTATCTGATCCTTGCGTACCCACTTATATTTGGGTGGTTCTTGGTTCGAGTATCTGCTTGTTGGCTTCCAATAGTGCAATCTTTGGATGTTTTGAGCCTGTTTAGGAGAGCGCGTCTCCTCATTGGTTGGCTTTTCCACAATTGCATTGGATAACTTCGACTCTATTGTGGACGTCGCTAAGTGTGAAGTTTCAGTCCCTATGCATTTGCTTCCTGATTGGTGAACATAGTTGATACAATCTTCTGTCGTTTTTTGAACTTCCTCTGAGCTTGGTATTGACATGGTTTGGATACATGGTTTTTCTTCAAGCAAGCTAAAAATCTCTTTATGCCCTATCGTAGTTGAAATATAACCTTGAGCTAGATGGATACACGCTTCTGTCTCAATGATCCAGTCGTGTCCTAGAATGAAGTCTTCTATTAAATCGGCATCCTCACACACTAGGACTCTTTGTTCCATGGAGGAATTTCCTAGATGGAGGGATACATTCGTAGTTCCAATGCATCCTATGGTGTGACCTCCAATTCCTATTAATTGGGCTTTTGTGGGATTCAATTCTAATTGCAGCTCGTCTGCCACTCGCTTTCGCATGCAGCTAAGGCCTGCTCCTGAGTCTATCAATGCGTCTATCAATTTATACTCTGTCTTGCCAATCCCTAGGTTTAGGTAAGGTTGCGTTTTACACATACCCGTTGAATCCTGATTTTTGACCTGATAGTTTGCCATAGGGATGGGCTCCTCTCCTAGGAGATAACGTTCATCTCTTTGCCTGATCCACTCTTTCCGTTTCCTCATGCGTTCTAGGGCTTCCTGTCGGGCTTCCTCTCGAATTCGTTCTTCTTCCTTTTTCCTATTTTGAGCTCCTAACAGTCACGCTAGCATTTGATCAGTCAAGGGCTCCATGAATCGTCTTACTCTGCATCCACTGATGTAGTTGGGAAGAATGTCTCCGTCTAGTGTAGCGAGATTGACTGCACCACTAGTAGAGATGCGATTTATAATCAAAGGTCCATATCCGCGTTTTTGTAGCTTCTTTGCATGTTGTTTTAGGGTGTATACTAGGACTAAGTCGCCTTCTTTTAGTCCCTTGTCCTTTATATGTGAATCATAATATGCCTTTTGTCTCCGTTTAGCGGCATAAATGCCTGCTACAGCTTGCAATCTAGTCTCGTGCAACTTTTCAATTTGATCTAGTTGCTGGGACAATTCATGACCGTTCCACTCATATTGCTGGGCCACTTTCAATGTAGGTACTAAGAAGTCAATTGGCAAAATTGCATTCTGCCCATACACTAGATTGAAGGGTGTGGTTCCAATGGCCGTTTTATATGCCACTCGGAAGGCCCAAATTGCATGATGCAATTGTTTGTCCCAATCTGACCTTCCATTATTGACAATCTTTGTCAATACAGTGCATAGTACCTTGTTGGAACTCTCAGCTTGTCCGTTAGCTTGAGGATGGTATGGGGCTGATTTTTTATGAATCACTAGAAAGTCGTTCATTAGCGACTCAATGACTTCTTTTAGGAAATGCGTTCCTCGATCACTCACTATCTCAATTGGTAGTCCAAAGCGTGTGAAAATGTGCTCAAAGAGAAATTTTGCTGTAGTTTGAGCATCATTCTTTCTAGTGGCTTTTGCTTCTACCCACTTGGTTAAGTAGTCGGTGGCTACTATGATGTACTCCGCATGTGATCCTTTAGCCGGTGGATTGATAGGTCCTATGAAATCAATACCCCACTTGGTAAATGCTCTTGCACAAACCATGGGTCTTAAAGGCATGTTATCTCTTCGAATGGGATATTTCGCTCTCTGGCATGTTTCGCAGCTTCTCACATACGTCTCCGCATCCATATGTAGAGTTGGCCACCACAAGCCTGCAAAGAGAATCATCTTGACAGTTCTGTCTGCTGAAAAATGTCCTCCAGCCGCTCCTGCGTGTGCCATCTCTAATATGGGAAGATATTCTCCTTCATGCACGCACAATCTGAGTTGATTGTCTTTTCCTCTTCTAAACAATTGTTTTCCCATTATCACATAATCCTTGCTCATTTCTTCTAGGGATCGCTTTCTTGCTAAGCTAGCTCCTATTTCGTGTTCTTTCGTTTTGAGGAATTGAACTAATGTCTTACTCCAATTAGGCGCTATGGTTGAAAAAGGTAAGGACACGTGATCCTCTGGGCTAATCTCTTTGCATTCCACACAATTACTTACATAATCGTGGACGTCTTTTGACATGTCAGGCCAATATACGCCTAACCTTTTTAATTCTCGAATTGTTCCATGCATCCCTTGATGGGTTTTCCACTTGTTTACATGTGCCTGCTGAATTAGTTGCTTCTGTTCGTCCTCCTCGACACATCTCAATAAGATTCCGTTAGGTTCCTTATAATACAAGCTTCCAGCAGCAATGTGTAAATTTCTTGTTCGAAGAATCTCTTTTTTGCTATCCGTATTTATTGGGTGTTGGGGGCCATGGGTTAGTATGGGAATTAGTCGTTCCGCCCACTTAGGACATACTTCAAGATTAAACAAATACGTATCTGGTAAATCATCCTGTACTCCGCTAGGTGGTTCTCCATGCGTTAGCCTTGAAAGGTGATCTGCTCTTACATGTGTGTTTCCTTTTTTGACTATTACCTCAAAGTCAAACTCCATTAATAACAAGAACCATCGTACCAATCTTCCCGTGTTGCAAGGCTTATTGACTAAATACAACAAAGCCTCATGGTCAATGAAGAACTTGAATTTGTTGGCTAAGAGGTAGTGTCTAAACTTCTTCACAGCATAAACCATTCCTAAGCCTTCCCTCTCAGTAGTCGTATAATTTCTTTCTGCTTGGTTTAATTGTCTACTCGCATAAGCGATTGGATGGTCAAGCTTCCCTTCGTCAGCCGGTTGAGCTAGGATACATCCAATGGCATAGTTCGAAGCATCAACATGAATATGAAAAGGCTTGCTCCAGTTGGGTGATTTTAGAATTGGGGTTGTACTCAGCCGCTTCTTAAGCTCGTTGAAGGCCTTCTCACACTCGTCTGTCCAAGTGAACTGAGTCAATAGACCATATAAGGGCTTAGCTATTATGGCATACATGTGAATAAACCTACGGTAATATCCACAGTGTCCCATAAAGGCTTGTACTTCCTTTGCATTCTTAGGTCTTGGTAGCTCTAAGATAACTTTAATCTTTTCTTCGTCCGTGGATATTCCATTCCTTGAAACGATGTGTCCTAGGATTTTTCCTTGTCGTACCATGAAGACACATTTCTCAGGGTTCAAACAAACTCTGTATTGTCTACATTTATTGAATATTTTTCTCAGTTCCGGTATATGGTCTGGTCGTCGATTTGAGTATGTACACAGATCATCTACGTATACTTCCATACTTTTTCTCAGAAATTCTTTGAATACATGACACATCAGTCGTTGGAAGGTGGCTGGCGCATTCGTGAGCCCGAAAGGCATTACCCTAAATGCATAGATTCCCCATTCAGTCGCGAATGCGGTTTTATGCTGGTCCTCAGTTGCAATAGCTACTTGGTTGTAACCCGAGAATCCATCCAAGAAGCTATAGACTTCCTTGCCGGCAACTCTTTCCAAAAGATGGTCTGTGATAGGTAAAGGGAAACTATCACGTATGGTTGCTGCATTTACTTTTTTCAAGTTGATACACACCCTTAGTTTTCCGTTTTTCTTGGGCACTACTACTAGTGGCGACACCCATTCCGTGTGTTCAATCTCATAAATGAATCCTGCCGCTAGTAATTTGTCAATTTCTTCCTTTATTTTTGCTGCATAAACTTCATTATAAGTATAAGGGCGTTGTTTAGAAGGTTTTGCATCTGATGTCATAGGAATTCGATGAGCGCATATGCTGGGTTCTACACCCTTGAGGTCTTTGTACGTCCAAGCAAACACGTCTCGATACTCTCGGATGAGTCGTATGAGATCCTCTTCTTCCTCTTCCGATACATCTTTCCCAATATATGTATACCTCTCTTCTCCGTCTTCTATCGTTATAACAACTTTCTTGGTTTGTTCCTTGTTGTCATAGGCTTCTCCATCCCGGGCCTCTCGTTTAGGCATTTGAGTAGCTATCTTTCTTTCTTCCACTTCATATCTTTTAAAATGTTCTGGAACTTCGAAATGGTCTGGTTCCGGTTCCACTTTACTCGTGTCCTCTCTAGGCTCGGGGATTATTGGGGTGGTTTCGATTGCTAAGACTTTTGTTGGTCTTTCTTTTGATTCCTTTTGCATGGTTTCTAAATATTGTTCCTCAGAGTCAAACTCTGGTTCCATTTCTATGCTTTCATACTCTTCTTTCCACTCTTCCTCTACAATTTCCCCTGCTTCTACTTCTTGGAGGACAACCATGTAGAGGTTCACGTCATATCCTTCCTCGTCTATACAATCGTTCATCGTCAATACTTCCTCATTCACACACACGTCTAATGTGGCCAGGATTTCCATCCAGCCATGTGGTTCGAAGAGTTCATCTGAAAAAATTTTAGGCATGTAGTCGGGGTCTTCTATCGCTCGATAGTTAGGGTGCCCTATGGGCCACATTTGTTTTTTACACTCCTCCTTCTTTGCTTCTTTGCACATCCACAACTGGGCATCCTCGTGCATCCAAGATTGGTCACTTGATCCAGCGCTGTGAATGGATAGGTCATCTTCATCTTTGTGGACTGGATTCCATTGTAATGGCGGGACATCCCGATAAGCGAATGTGTGCAAATTTATCTTGGTAGTGTTCCCTTGATGTTGGAGATATAATGAATCTCTGCCCCAATCTTGTACGACTCGCATCTGTCTCATGAAGGGTCGTCCTAATATCATCTCATAATTGTTTGCTTTTTCGAACTTACATATGGCCAGTGTGTGTTCAAAGTCCACTCCACACGTGGTTAACTTAATTCCTTCCAATATTCCTAGGGGTCTCTCCACATGACCGTCTGCTAACTGGAGTTTCATGCGAGTGGGTCGTAAGGCTGGTTTTCCCCACTTTTCCCAAACCTCCTTCGTTGCAATTCCTACCCCAGCTCCTGTGTCTAAGATGGCTTTGGTCATGTACCCATTGTAGATGACAGGTAAACAGGTATTCCCTTCATCCCCTTCACTGAACTCTCCTACTTTATCGACTGGAACTTGTATGGTGGACTTATTTTCCAGTTCCTTTTCTTTCGATCCTCCATTCTTTGGCAGTGGTTTCAATTGATCTGCCATTTGCTTCCATAACTGGGGTTTAAGTCGAAGCAAATCTTCCACCGTTAATTGGCATTGTACTTTCGTTTTCTTTAACTCTGTTAAGTTATGCGAACTCTCCTTTCCCTTTCCTGTTCCTTTTCCATGCACCGTGGGTGCCCGTATTACCACTGACTCTCTTTCATACTCTCCCATATAGTTAGGCAATGTTGAAATGCTTATGGTCTCCTCTCTACCTCTATCGAGTCTTGAGATCTCCTCGTAGGCCTCCTCGAGGTTAGGATGGGGTTGACAGTCTTCCACATCTATTTCATCAAATGGTGGTGGATCGACACCATTCTTCTTCCATTGTTCTTCTCTGATTCTATCCCACAAGTCCTTGGGCCATTCTGCTTCTAAGTCTGGTATGGCTGACACAGGATCATCTTGTGCTGTCTCTTGTTCACCTTGGGAATCTTCTTTCCTAAGTTCTTTATCCTTTGGTTTGATGCATTCTTCATAAGGTTCCTGAGCAATCCTTGTCTCTGGTAGGGTTGGGATAGTCTTTTCTAGGGTTGTTTGTGCTACTTCTATGAGTTTTTTGCATATGGCTAGCCTTTCCTTTTCTAATTCCCCTCTAGGGTAGATTTTTTCATGTTGCTCTATGTTCGGTCCCATGTTGATTCTAGCTTGGTACGCTTTTAGCCACATATCCAAGTCGTCTGGCTTTGGGTCTGCTAGAATTGATCTGGCCTTCTCCCGATCTGAGCTAGGTTCGATTAGCTCAGGAGTCTCCTTAGACTTCCCTTGTTCTTTGTGTTTACTTGATTTTTCAATTTGCTTTTTACTGTTTGTACTCTTGTTCTTTGCCCATTTATCCTTGAGTTTCTCTCATCGTTCTTTCCATTTCTGAGCTTTTGTGTTGCGGGAATTTTCACATGGGTCCTCCGAATCTTCCACTATCTGAGTTGCAGGGCCTATTTTCGTGTTGTTTTTTTGTTCCTTTTCTGATTGCTGTTCTTTTTGTTGTTTTGTTTGGGCTCTAGTGATGGCTTTTAGTGGCACTGTGTACTCCTTATCACTTCCCGATTCTTCTATGACCTCTATTACATTGATTGGTGCAGAACTTTGGTTTTTTACCGGATTCTTGGGACAATCCCTAAAAAGATGTTCCTTTCCGCAATCACTGCAATATCCTTCCCAGATTCTAGGTGGTGGAGGGTTGTATGGTCGAGGGCACTCTCTAATGAAATGGTCTCCTCCACATCTATAGCACGGTCCTCTCTGTACTGGTGGTCTACTGGGTGGTCTCATGGGTTGTGGTTCTTTAGGAGCTGTATACATTAGAGTGGAAGTCTCTGCTCCATAAGTCTGATCATAGCCTTCATACCCATAGTATGTAGTCTCATATGCCGGTTCGTACTCCATCATGTAGGCTTCATTCGGATAGTACTCACTTGGCAGGGCTTCGTATCCAAGGTTTGTTGATTCTATCTGGGTCATTGTCGTGGCTGGTACTATAGCTCTTTCTAGATTTTCTTCTGGTTGCGCATACTTTACTGGTACTACTTGTTGAGGTTGCAACGGTTGGGGTCCTAGCACTGGTTGTGGTGGTGGGTATGATGTCTGTTCAATTTGTCTAGGTACTCCCGTCTGTGCAGGATAAGGGTTGTATCTTGGGATCTCTCTGTTCGGGTCTCTAGGTGGATATCCATACGGTCGATACTGAGGTGGTTGGAAAGGGCGTGTTTGCCTATTAAAGGGACAGTTCTCAGTAGTGTGATTAGTGTATTTCTGTTCTATGTGACAATACCAAGAAGTCCCTTGTTGTTGCTGTCTGTTGTATGTATAAGCTGGTTGTGCACCGCCCCCTCCTCGAACACACAGATGAGTGGGGTGATCTCCTCCACATAAGCTACATCTCCGTAGCATAGGCAATCTTTGAGCTGGGGGTTGATAAGCTCTTTGCCCCTGTGCCCCTAATTTCTTGGCTAGTAGCTCTGCTAATTCTTCCACGTGACTGGAGTTGGAAGAAATGGCACTCCTTGAGTCGTCCGATTTAGCGTGGGTGGACTTGCTGTTGAGGTCCTCAGCTAAGTTATCTTCCAAATCAATACACTCCTGAAGACACTCACTCAAAGTTTGTAGCCTTTTCACGTACACTAGCGTTCTCAAGGTTCCGTTAGTGAGCCCATCCAAAAATAATGAAATCATTTTTTGTTGAGTCGGTCTCTCTGTTACTGGGCATCTATCCACATACTGGTTGAACCTTCTGGCGGCATTCTTCACCGTTTCATTAGGATTTTGTTTGAAGCTGTGAATTAGCGAAGCTGAATTGTGTTTGATTCCTCTCTTGGTGAATTCTCCTATGAATTCTTGAAAAAATTGTTCCATGTTTCCAAACTGATTGGGATCTAAGGGTTGGAACCAGGTCAGAGCTGTTCCTATGAGGGTGAGTCCAAACGCCTCATACTGTACAAAGAAGTCGTCCACTTGTTCCGCTCTTAGGACTTGTTTGAATTCAGCAATGTGATCATATGGTTCTCCTGATCCATCATAAGGGTTTCTTACACACTTAGCCACTTGAATAGGCCTCAGCCTTCTAACCGGTTCAGGTGGTCTAGGCATCACAGGAAGAATAGGGACAGCTGGTCGTATTGGTGGCATTCCAGGCTGCCTTCCTATCGATGGTTTTGGTCTTACTGGTGGTCTGTACTGGTTTCCTATCCCTGGTTGGGTCTGATAGTGTGCTTGTACTCCTGGCGTGGCAAATTGTACATGAGCATGATTAGGTACGCTCCTATGACTGGTCTGTCCTGACGCAGTATTTTCTGTTTCTTCTTGATTTCCAAATGGATTTTGTGAGGTTGTTGCCTGCTCTCTCTGAGGAAACACAGGTGTACCCATATATCTTAATCGAGACCTGTCTAAGATACTCACAGGCCAATACCTTCTTTGATCTTTATCGAGGTATGTGAGTCTAGTCTCATCATCCGGGTCTTTCAATTCATAGAAGGTCATAGGGTTCTCTTCTCTCCCTGGAACGGGTGAATCGGTTTGCAACAGTAAGTTTGATCCGTGAATCATATAGACTTCTAACAAATAGTCGTCTTGAGGTATCAAGTCACCTCTCAAGACACGTGACACTCGGGATCTGCCTCTAGGGGTGGTCACAAACTCTTCTGGTTGTGTCCTTCCTAGGTTTTCAGGGTCTAAGAGTTCCCCTCTTTCATTGATCCTTTTCGGGAATTCAGTTACAATGTAGATATGTCCGATCTTGTCTACATATGCACCTCCTTCGTATTTGACAGCAGGTCGGGGTACAATTGTGGCATTTTGGGAAGTTACCATCCTGGCCACAGACCTATTTAAGCCATCCAGGTAGATTGGAATCTCCTGGGCATTGGTGGACACATACTGCAAGGAAGTACGGTAGTCCCCCTCCACAGTAGTCATGAAGCTTCTCGTTGGTGTCGGACCTTGCATGTCTTCCGAAGCCATAGGTAATTCCTCTTCCGAATCACTCGAAGTTTCTAAGTAAACGGAGTGATGACTAGCCTGGGCAGTACTTCCTACTGAAGATATGATACTCCTTCGACTACTTAGAACTCTTCCTGACCTCAAGTTCATTCACTCTCCCAAGCCTCTCTTTATGCTTCTTAGATTCCCCTTGGGTAGCTCTCCCAATGACTCAACTTGTCTACCAAAAGAAGGGTTTAATCTGGGCGATACCACTTCCTGACAATACTACTCTCGGCGATACTACACTGACCGCGATACGATACCAGAGGTCTATGCAATACGATACCAGACACCCAGACGATACGATATCAATCTGGTGTCGCGATACTATCCCGGAAAACAAACGATACGACACCTCGACTATGCACGATACGATACCTGAAAATCTCGGCGATACGATGCTAATGACAGTGTCGCGATACTGTCCTGATGAACAGACGATACGATACCACAGTGGTATCGCGATATCAGAATTCTCGAGACACGATACGATCTCACAAGGGACACGATACGATCTCAAAAAGACCGACGATACGATACCAGATATAGTGTCGCGATACTCCACTGGGGAACACCACGATACGATACCGGCAAAATCGACGATATGATACCAGAGGTCTCAGGCGATACGATCTCACCGTGATGAGTGCGATCGCGATACCAATCTTGACGACACGATACCACTACAGTGTCGCGATACCAAGATAAGCAATCAATGATACGACACTTGGGGAGGGCCCGATCGTGATACTCAAGTAGTGTCGCGATACCAAAGTATCAAGCGATACGATACCACCCGGTAAGGTGAGGTCGCGATACTAAAAACTTAGGCGATACGACACCACAATGGTGTCGCGATACCAAGTGTTAGTACCAGACGATACGATACCAGGGATCCGATACAATCGCGATACCAACTCAGTGTCGCGATACCGAAATAGTGTCGCGATACCAAAGTAGGTATCCAACGATACGACACTTCTGGCGAGTGTCGCGATACAAGGGAATTTTGGTGTCGCGATACCAAAACTCAACCGATCGCGATACTCAAGCCAAAAGGTCTCCAAACTTAAAAATTTGTGCAGCCCCTTGCACCTCTCACCCTTCTCCTCACTCCTAAGCCTCTGTCTCTCACAAAATACACAATTAATCAAAAATTTTCCCCCCCGCGATACTGCGCATTCTTTTTAATCATTTGTTTGTGCAAGTTTAGAGAGTTTTGGGTATTAAATCTTGATGAGAACTCACCTTGGGTCTACCTAGGTTGCTTCTTGAGCTCTTGCACAAGCTTTGAAGGCCTATTTTGCGCGATACCAGCCCGACGATACCAGTCACTGCTCGCCACGATACTGAAACACTGGGAAGTGTCGTTTGAAATGAAAAAATTTTTTTGGTTTTTATAGTTTTTTGAACAGAACTTGAATTTTGGGTATTTTTGGTGATTTTTGGGGATTTTGGTCTACTCCTACTCCTCTTCTCCTCACTTCTCCTCTCCTTCTAACCTAACCCTAACTCCTTCTTCTCTTCCCTCCTCCTAATCCTAAGCCTAAAACTTATCACACACACCTCGAAAATGAGAAGTGACAAGTGCTGAAATGGTGGACTACTTGCCAATGGACAAATTTGCGTCTACAAGTACGATTCAATCACACTCGCTCTATAACTATCACGAAGGCACCTTGGTAGAGTGATTCCCCGGCAACGGCGCCAAAAACGTGTGTACTTGAGCCACAAAGACTCAAGGACTTGTGCCAATGAGACTATACCTCAATTGCCACACAAGTGCATATAGTGGGTTCTTTAACACACATTTAAATGTCAATCCTAAGGAGCGACTAACCAAGTGTATGAAGACGTGTGCACACGTGATGGAAAAATGAAGTGGTTTAGCTAATCACGCATGAGAAAAGACTACTACCTCTCACACCTACTGAAATACTGAAAGTGTTGCCGCAAGCCTCTTTTCAGCAGTTTTGGTATTTTGAGGTTTTCTCCCAGCTCAGAACTCCGAACATAGGCAATAGGGTACTCGTTTCGAAGCTCTCAACAAGACGCATCCAATGGTGGTGGTTTCACTCAATTCTGATTACTCTGCTTCAAGTTATGGCAAAAACAGTGAATTATGGGAGTCACAAACACCCGCGCCACAGCTTCTCCTAGCTCACGCACGCACTACAGCAGCTCAAAACAAAGGGGAAGGGGTAGACAACAGTCCTACACATGCATTTCAAGCATAACACACACATTCAAGAGCAAAATGAATATCAAAATCAGCAAAAAAGAGGCAAACTCGAAAATTCAGAAGTGCTCCTTCTTCACAATGGCAAAAAGTCTTTTACAAAGAGTCACTTTTGACTTATATACTAGTGCCCTAAGTTTGGTCCTTTCACACAAGAGACCGGCACTTTATTCACTAAAAGACTAATTTCCTACTATTGTACATGGGTAAATCACTAATCTTCTGTGGGGATGCATCTAAAGGACTCCTCTAGTGCATTTACAATGGAAAATATATACAAAAGTGGTTATGATACAAAAGTTGCGTGTCCAAATCCGAAAAATTTTGGGCCCCGTCTTTTTCTCTGCTTTGTGCGCTCTTTTATCTCTGCAATACTCACACACACACACCATCCCCTCTTATGCAAGAATAAAAAAAATTCAAACAGATAGGCACGGTTACGTACAGTCTCAGGTGTTCCATTATAATTCATCTGCTATTTTTTTCGAAAGAGCATGATTTACCCATCAAATGTAGACCCAATCCCTCAAGAAATATGCATCTTTACCATATCTACTTTTTCCAAGATAATCAATGCAGCTCAAATCAGGGTAGAGCATTTAAATTCACTCTATCATTTGCATTTTATGAATAGGAGAATAAATCATCCTTCTAGTAGCACTATATTGAAACCACAAATAGTAAAGTTGCCATCCGTAGTCGCACTAAACAAGATAGTCAAGAGAGTTTAGATTTCCCTCAAACATCCTCCCCTTCGTATGGCGACGGATAGGGAATCCTCGTAGTCTTCAAACAAACGATGGCAACATCGTAAATTTTTATGCAGCTCCCATAGACACGAGCATGGAACCAATGCTCCATCGGACATCAGAGAGCTAATGCTATCACGGATATAGCTCTAGTGAGGTTGCTTCAGTGTGGCCTGAAATGGTTCAAACACAAACCCAAAAGTTCATTGCTTCTCCGACTCTGCAAACCTTGGAATGGATGAACATGTTAGAGGGCAAGTACTCTTGCAATGCTTTTTCCAACTAGTCAATTCAATATTCATCTAGCCATCTGAAAGAAGATAAGAGAGAAACGATCTGTATCAACCCTTGAATAGAACTATCATTAAGGCCACTGCGCCGATGAAGGTACAGATGCGTGCAGCAGAAGCACAAGCACCAAGTCCTGCCCGTTCTCGTGGATCAGACTATGAATAGTTTGTTAGGTACGGAATTGTTCCAGCAAACCAAATAATTGGGAACAGAAAACAAATAAAAAACAACCAGCCAATTCCACATCCAAAGCAAATAAGTGGTTTGTCAAACAGTCCACCATAAAGCTCACTACATCTTCCATCTTCCAAAGCAATGTAGCTCACAGAAATTGGACCATATCTCCAATGATTGTGCCATGTTTTTACTGCTCATCTTTATGATAGAACTCTCAGCAGAAATCACCACAAAAGGCATCTATCGATTTACTGGGCAGTGCTTGACGATCGTGTATCACGGGAGCGATATACTCGTGCAAGGCTAAACATTTCAGCGAAAGAGAGGGCTATATTAATCTCTTGAACACTTGACATCTCACATCTTTTTACATACTAATTCAACATACAATCTATATGTGTTGAACCTTCCTTGTACAGAGTTTGAAAAGAGGTGTGCACGGCAAAATTCAAGACTAATGCATTAGTGCTGTCAGGCGAAAGAAATTAGGTACACATATTCACTTACTCAGAAACATTATACATGCTTCCTTTCCTTTGATCAAGTCCTTCAGCGACCAGAACGTTTAGGCCCTTCAAACCGAGTGCCCGCAGCAATGAGATGGTGGCATAGCTTCCACAGATGTCCCCAATTGATCGTGCCAAAAAGAAAACTCGATCACCCTTGCAGCTTCCCACTTGATTCCTCGAAGATGACCTCCTCCCTTTGCCCTCCTTCTGTATGCTGCCCGTCCTTCATCACCTACACACCAAGAAACTCCCCAGCGGCTGCCTGCCCTCTGGCCGATGCACCAACACCCCCCTTTTCTCCAACTCACTAGGGGATCTCTTTCTGCTCCTCGACACCTGCAAATCTTAGATTTTGTCCGAGCCAAGCGGTGGCGGCACTCACTCTCGGCACCTGCTGAAGCCCCCCATTCTACACTTGTTTGCAGGTCCTCCTCATGAAAAACGTGGGCGCCCCCTGTCTCCAATGGAAAATCCACAGCAAAAACTTTCGGTCACGATTCCTCAGCTCCACTTCCCCCTTAATATTGCTATGGTCTGCTCCTTTCGACACCTGAGAAGATCAAGGGAACCATTCCTTCTCTGTGCTTCCTCCCTCGATTTCCTCTGCGAGCTGACAGTAGCCCTCCTGTTTCTCCACAAAAAGTGGAGCAAGTCCCCCCCAAAAGAACAGTCGTTGCCCTCGACAAAGAAGACCACACACAATCAGCGACCTTCTTTCCACCGATTCCCCCACGAGCAGCGCTGACTCCCTCCCTTCCTTTTTCTGGCGAAAAAAATAGAGAGCATTGCCCCCAGCTTTCGATTTTTTTGCAGCATCACCCCTTTTCACTTCAGATAGGTGCCAAACCCTGTCACGTTGCATGCCATAGAAAATAGGTACGACTTTGGGAGGTGGATTCGTTGTGCCCAAGAGACTCGTATCTTCATGATTTTCACCGGTTTCATCTGGATACGACCTAGAACTTGCAAAATCTTGGCTAGAATTATAATGAACACCTTCAAGCTTTCTATGGCACCATTGATCTCAGATTGTACATCTTTTGCCATAGTCATTCGGTAAGCAACAAAGCACATAGTGCCCTTGGACATAAACATGCTGCTTAAATTGCTCACAAAGTTGCTCTTCGTTTCAGTCCTATGGCAAATGAACTCATCATATTCTTGATACATCATGATATTCTTCCTTGAGCCTCTTAATTTCTCTCTATGCCTTCTTTGAATTCGTAAAAAAAACACCATCGCTTCCTCCTTTGTCATGCATAATAGTCACTACCAACTCTTAGCGTTGAAGATTTTTAAGAGGCTTTTCTTTTTTTTGCAGCAACGTATTTTAGGTGATGATAAACAATTTCTTTGTGAAGCTGAAGCTGCTGGCTTCTTTCTTCTCTTTGGGTCCCTCCACATCTCTGAATTTTTTTTTTTTTTTTTGGTGAGGTGTCGAAGATCAAATTCCAGAAATCGGTTAAACGATTGTATTTGATGGTTGATAAGAAAGCATTCCCCCCTGAAACAAAGCCGCTTCTAATTTCCTCTGCACGTCAGTATTTCCTATGCTCTTAGGAGGCTTGTCCATGCTCAATCCCTTTTCTCCACATCCCTGCAATCAATATCTCCACATACTTCTCGTCAATTATCAAATTCATGCTTCAAGTACCTGAAATCAAACAAATTCCCCTGCCAAATAGAACCACATTAGTGCATAAAATCAACCATTTTCGGAGCTAACATACTCCCCTCTTCTTATTTGCGAACTCGTCCTCGACGAGCCAAATTGTTCCTGCGCT
Organism: Ceratopteris richardii; assembly: GCA_020310875.1. NCBI lineage: Eukaryota > Viridiplantae > Streptophyta > Polypodiopsida > Polypodiales > Pteridaceae > Ceratopteris > Ceratopteris richardii. Next base: position 15,649,363 of record CM035421.1, read on the forward strand.
CAAATCACCCAATATGTGATCATCACTCAATCAAATACAAATCTTTACCTTGCATGCCTATTCTCTTCTTCCTCCATGTAGCACCTGCAATCACCCTTCATACAATCGTTGGTCAGTACCAAAATCCGATCAGTTCACTTACCATCTTTGTCCATCTTCTCGCATCTTCACCACCATGTCAACCTGTCTACAAACTTCATTAAAACATTAGAACCTTTCTTCATCAAATCACAATATGTACAACCAAAATGAAAAGACAATTATATCCTTGATCCACATCACACATATATATTCAGCATACACATCATGATCCGCATCACACATGCATTCTCGTCACACACAACATACATACATGCAAACAGAAGACATATCCACATTCGCTCTCGTCACTCTTCTAGACTGTTCGTTCAACACGTCATGAATCTCTGTTCCACATGCATACTCAACACACTTTCCACACACACTGTATATGATAAAAAACCATTCCCCACTTCTGTTTTTGATACTCTTCCCGGCCACACGATCGTTTTCCTGATTCCTTTTTCTCATTTCTAACCGAGTTCTCTCGTCGATTTTTCATTCCCTTTCTACCTAGGGTTTCCACTACCCATTTTTCTTGTCATTGACTCTATTGCTAGGTCACCACCACCATACGTCTTGAATTGATGGACACGGGGCAAAGACCACTCAAGCCTAACATGAGCTCACTCCGCCAAGATCGCTTATCGTCGACATGATTCGGGACATCGCAAGTAGTTGCACAACCTAAGAACCAAAATGGGCACCTCTCAAGAATTTGAAGACGAACAAAGTAACTAGCACGCTTGGATCCCTCGAGTCCAAATCTCCCACAAACACTTTGAAACCAAAATCCTAGCCGAGCTTAAGCTTCAATTTGACATGTTTCATCGGGAGTCCACACATAACCCAAATCCCCACAACACAAACACATATATTCCCATCCGAGCATCATGCTCTCTCACCTCTCTTATGTCCCCCCTCGAGCGAGGAATTCTTCTCGTTCATTTTTTTCCACATTTTTTTCTTTTTTTCTTTTTCATCATTTTTTTTCACATATTTACTCACACTTGCCGGCCTACGCCGAAGCTGGATGCGACTCGTGGACTCGACCACCCGATCGAGTTTGTTCCACCCATCTACCAACCCAACAAAGCACGCGACACACAGACAACTAGCCCTATGCGAAACCGACATCGGTTCGTGGCTTTGACCACCCGGCCAAAGTGGGTCCACCCACCTATCGGCCCACATAGGCGCGTAGCCACACTCACACATACACAAACATATATTTTTCTCATTTTCTTTTCATTCCCGCATCTCGAGAATTAGGAGACAAAAGAAAGGACTTTTTCCCAACCCAACCAATCACGACACACACATATAGACTCCCTGTGGACATCCCAATAAGACATATCTCCTCTCTGCTGCCACTCAAGCCAAAATCCAGCCACTAATGCCATGGTCAACCCGTCCTCGCAAAACCCGCACATACTAACCACCTCGTCGACCTGAAACCTCTAAAAGTGTCACTTCAGTCCTAAGCGTACAACAGACTTGGTCCATCTGTCCTCACATCTCAGACTTGTAATCTGCAAAGCAAACCCTAGTCAGACTACAGCCGTCCTCACCAACATCCATTGCCTCGTCTATTTTTTTCATCTCCAACCTCTGCCTCGCAGAGATTCCACATGATTTGACAGCTTGCTGATATTGTCCTCTAGCCAGGCGATACGGTCTGGAAGGCCACCATTCATTACTACACCTCTTAATGCCTCGAGCTTCAAAGCTAAATCCCTTATCCCTTCTTCTTTTCGCTCATCACTGCCTTGGAGTCGAAAAATCTCATCATCCACTTGATGGAACCGAACCCACATTTTCTTCTTCTCCTCTTCTAAATGGCTCATCTTTCTTTCTATTTCCAAAGGAACCTCCTCGCTCCTCCCGACTTGGCCAGACAACTTTTCAACCTCTTCTCGAATCGACCTCTCCTCCCAGATTCTACTCATATTTTCTACTTCCAGATCCACTTTTTTCGACAATTCATTCTTCGTTCTTTCTAACTCTGCTCCGAACACATCCAACCTATCCAACACCGCTTTCAGCTCTTCCTCCAATTTTCCTACTTTTGGGTCCTCTACTTGTCCTCGCATCACATCGTCTTTCCGATTCATCCACCTACCAAGCTTGCTACTCAGCTTTGCATTCTCTTTCTCTACACGTCTCATTTTCTCATCACTCTCCGCTTGGGCACTTTTCATCCTTTCTAACTCCAGGTGGAACTCGTCACATGCCTTACCCGCTTGGTCACTGTATCGACGGATTATGCTTTGTACCTTCTCAATTTCATGCTCCATTCCTTCGACTCTCCTCATCAGGTCATCCTCGTCTCTTGAGAGCTCTTCTTCGATCGCAACTCCAAAGCAGTCAGCTACCATCAAGCCGGATCTCAAGTCCCAGACCACGTTTTCACTCTCGGGCTTCACAAGATCTTGCCTCCAGCTTTTGTTTACTCTTTTCCGCTCCTTGTTTTCATTTTTCAACATTCGTACTTGCTTTTCCCAAGTTCGTAGGACCTCGGCCATTTTCACTCGATTTTCCTCTAATTTCTCTATTTTGATCCTCTCGTTATCTCGCTCCACGCGAAGCAAATTGACTTGACATTCCAAGCTCTTTACGAGGTCCATCAAGGCTTGATTCTCGGATTCCCTATCTATGTCCCCATTCACTCTTGCGGTCTCCATCGACGTGGCAGCTCCACTCATGTCAACTTCCACATACAAAGAGGATAAACACCTATCCGATTGATTCGTTGCGACCTTTATGCCAGTCACCTCTTTTGAGCCACACACGTGCTTGCATAGTCTCTTTTTCCCGCAGTCCTCACATGTGGGGACAAAATCCAACGGGGTGCATACACGAGGGCAATATTTGGCTATATGCCCAATCTGCTCGCAACACCAGCATCTCACATAATTTGATATCGGGCCAAATCGCCACCCTCGGTTCACATGATGTCTCATGGTCGGATGAGAATCTATCCATCTCCTATTTTGTCCAAAATTCCCTTGCCTTATATTCGCTTTCTCAAAACTAGAGGCTTGTCTTTGTTGGGCCATTTCTCTAATGAAGATCAAAGCAGATTTGGGATCGACTTGGCCGTGTCACACGATTGGGGCACCAAGCGAACTCGTAGCACTCTCTATGAGATGTGCTAAGCCAATTCCCGGTAGACGCACCAAATGAAAGGGTTCTAATGCCCAAGGAAAAATGATTTTACGAGGCTTTATTTTGTTACTTATCCCTCGAAATTGGTCTACTTGGATTACCTAGAGCCCACAATTATCTCGCAATGGATTCTTCCTATGTCTATGCACTAGCGCATATGATCCCGGCAAACACACCAAAATGATGAGGCTCTAAGCCCCAGGAAAAAGTGATTGTGGAAGCCTTTATTTTGCTTAACCCCTCGGAGTCGGTCCAATTGGATTACTTAGAACCCACAATTGCTCTCGACTATCACATATGTATATACCCGCTTCCACTCGCTTTTCCTTTGGTTCTTTCCTTTTCCCTTTTTACACATATGCACGCACACCCGCAATTCCCTCCCTTTCTTCTTTTCAACCCCCTCCCCCGAATAAAAAACTTTTTAATCGAAGACGTAATCAAAATCCTCACACACATATACCCAAACACACCCACACACATGCACTCTTGCTCACACACACACCATCCCCTCTTATGCAAGAATATAAAAAATTCAAACACATAGGCACGGTTACGTACAGTCTCAGGTGTTCCATTATAATTCATCTGCTATTTTTTTCGAAAGAGCATGATTTACCCATCAAATGTAGACCCAATCCCTCAAGAAATATGCATCTTTACCATATCTACTTTTTCCAAGATAATCAATGCAGGTCAAATCAGGGTAGAGCATTGAAATTCACTCTATCATTTGCATTTTATGAATAGGAGAATAAATCATCCTTCTAGTAGCACTATATTGAAACCACAAATAGTAAAGTTGCCATCCGTAGTCGCACTAAACAAGATAGTCAAGAGAGTTTAGATTTCCCTCAAACATCCTCCCCTTCGTATGGCGAAGGACAGGGAATCCTCGTAGTCTTCAAAAAAACGATGGCAACATCGTAAATTTTTAGGCAGCTCCCATAGACACGAGCATGGAGCCAATGCTCCATCGGACATCAGAGAGCTAATGCTATCACGAATATAGCTCTAGTGAGGTTGCTTCAGTGTGGCCTGAAATGGTTCAAACACAAACCCAAAAGTTCATTGCTTCTCCGACTCTGCAAACCTTGGAATGGATGAACATGTTAGAGGGCAAGTACTCTTGCAATGCTTTTTCCAACTAGTCAATTCAATATTCATCTAGCCATCTGAAAGAAGATAAGAGAGAAACGATCTGTGTCAACCCTTGAATAGAACTATCATTAAGGCCACTGCGCCGATGAAGGTACAGATGCGTGCAGCAGAAGCACAAGCACCAAGTCCTGCCCGTTCTCGTGGATCAGACTATGAATAGTTTGTTAGGTACGGAATTGTTCCAACAAACCAAATAATTGGGAACAGAAAACAAATAAAAAACAACCAGCCAATTCCATATCCAAAGCAAATAAGTGGTTTGTCAAACAGTCCACCATAAAGCTCACTACATCTTCCATCTTCCAAAGCAATGTAGCTCACAGAAATTGGACCATATCTCCGATGATTGTGCCATGTTTTTACTGCTCATCTTTATGATAGAACTCTCAGCAGAAATCACCACAAAAGGCATCTATCGATTTACTGGGCAGTGCTTGACGATCGTGTATCACGAGAGCGATATACTCGTGCAAGGCTAAACATTTCAGCGAAAGAGAGGGCTATATTAATCTCTTGAACACTTGACATCTCACATCTTTTTACATACTAATTCAACATACAATCTATATGTGTTGAACCTTCCTTGTACAGAGTTTCAAAAGAGGTGTGCACGGCAAAATTCAAGACTAATGCATTAGTGCTGTCAGCCGAAAGAAATTAGGTACACATATTCACTTACTCAGAAACATTATACATGCTTCCTTTCCTTTGATCAAGTCCTTCAGCGACCAGAACGTTTAGGCCCTTCAAACCGAGTGCCCGCAGCAATGAGATGGTGGCATAGCTTCCACATATGTCCCCAATTGATCGTGCCAAAAAGAAAACTCGATCACCCTTGCAGCTTCCCACTTGATTCCTCGAAGATGACCTCCTCCCTTTGCCCTCCTTCTGTATGCTGCCCGTCCTTCATCACCTACACACCAAGAAACTCCCCAGCGGCTGCCTGCCCTCTGGCCGATGCACCAACACCCCCCTTTTCTCCAACTCACTAGGGGATCTCTTTCTGCTCCTCGACACCTGCAAATCTTAGATTTTGTCCGAGCCAAGCGGTGGCGGCACTCACTCTCGGCACCTGCTGAAGCCCCCCATTCTACACTTGTTTGCAGGTCCTCCTCATGAAAAACGTGGGCGCCCCCTGTCTCCAATGGAAAATCCACAGCAAAAACTTTCGGTCACGATTCCTCAGCTCCACTTCCCCCTTAATATTGCTATGGTCTGCTCCTTTCGACACCTGAGAAGATCAAGGGAACCATTCCTTCTCTGTGCTTCCTCCCTCGATTTCCTCTGCGAGCTGACAGTAGCCCTCCTGTTTCTCCACAAAAAGTGGAGCAAGTCCCCCCCAAAAGAACAGTCGTTGCCCTCGACAAAGAAGACCACACACAATCAGCGACCTTCTTTCCACCGATTCCCCCACGAGCAGCGCTGACTCCCTCCCTTCCTTTTTCTGGCGAAAAAAATAGAGAGCATTGCCCCCAGCTTTCGATTTTTTTGCAGCATCACCCCTTTTCACTTCAGATAGGTGCCAAACCCTGTCACGTTGCATGCCATAGAAAATAGGTACGACTTTGGGAGGTGGATTCGCTGTGCCCAAGAGACTCGTATCTTCATGATTTTCACCGGTTTCATCTGGATACGACCTAGAACTTGCAAAATCTTGGCTAGAATTATAATGAACACCTTCAAGCTTTCTATGGCACCATTGATCTCAGATTGTACATCTTTTGCCATAGTCATTCGGTAAGCAACAAAGCACATAGTGCCCTTGGACATAAACATGCTGCTTAAATTGCTCACAAAGTTGCTCTTCGTTTCAGTCCTATGGCAGATGAACTCATCATATTCTTGACACATCATGATATTCTTCCTTGAGCCTCTTAATTTCTCTCTATGCCTTCTTTGAATTCGTAAAAGAAACACCATCGCTTCCTCCTTTGTCATGCATAATAGTCACTACCAACTCTTAGCGTTGAAGATTTTTAAGAGGCTTTTCTTTTTTTTGCAGCAACGTATTTTAGGTGATGATAAACAATTTCTTTGTGAAGTTGAAGCTGCTGGCTTCTTTCTTCTCTTTGGGTCCCTCCACATCTCTGAATTTATTTTTTTTTTTTGGTGAGGTGTCGAAGATCAAATTCCAGAAATCGGTCAAACGATTGTATTTGATGGTTGATAAGAAAGCATTCCCCCCTGAAACAAAGCCGCTTCTAATTTCCTCTGCACGTCAGTATTTCCTATGCTCTTAGGAGGCTTGTCCATGCTCAATCCCTTTTCTCCACATCCCTGCAATCAATATCTCCACATACTTCTCGTCAATTATCAAATTCATGCTTCAAGTACCTAAAATCAAACAAATTCCCCTGCCAAATAGAACCACATTAGTGCATAAAATCAACCATTTTCGGAGCTAACAGGCTCATGTACACTTTGTTGATGATAAATGTGTGGTTCATGATTAGCAATGGCGATGTTATCATGATGTCTGGTACATTATGTAATGGCTTGTATTGCATGGATACCTACAAGAAGGCTGGCTTGAGTGCCCTAGTTGCTCATACTTCTTCCATGGGTGAAATGGAGCTTTGGCATGCTCGTTTTGGTCACTTAAACTTCAATAGTTTGCTTTACTTGCAAAAGAAGGACATGGTTCTTGGCTTTCCTACAATTGAGTCCATTGAAAAGCATGCAATGTGAAGGTTGCATTTTTGGAAAAATGCATCGTGCTTCTTTTCCAAAACATAGTCATACATGCACTACAACAAAATTACAGCTTATTCATAGTGATGTATGTGGTCCCGTGAAGAATCTATCGTTTGGAATGCATGTATATTTTGTTACCTTCATTGATGATGCTACTCGCCATACATGGGTGTATCCTATGAAAGCAAAGAGTGAGGTATTTTCTTGCTTCAAAGCATTTTTAGCTATGGCTGAAATTTTTCTTCACAAAAGCTTTTGACTCTATGCACGGATCGTGCTGGTGAATACATGTCACATGAGTTTAATGCTTTTCTTCGTGAAAGAGGTATTTCACACCAATGTACGGTGCCATATACACCTCAACAAAATGGTGTTGCCGAGCGTAAAAATAGAACTCTACTTGAAATGGCATGATGTATGGTTAAAGGAAAGCATCTTCCTTATAGGTTTTGGATGGAAGCGGTCATGTGTGCAAACTATGTATTGAATTGCTGCTCTACAAAAGCATTGAGAGTCGTCACTCCTTATGAGACTTGGAATGGTAATAAGCCTATACTTATTCATATGCATGTGTTTCGTTGTTTGGCATATGCTCTTATGCCATCACAACAACGTCACAAACTTGATGACAAGGCAAAGAAATGTATATTTGTTGGTTATAGTGTTGAAAGTAAGGGATATCATTTGTACCATCCATTAACGAACACAATTATTTTGAGTCAAGATGTGGTATTTGCACAAAATTCAGTTTTCCCTCTACTTGAATGCAAAAAACAACCAACAGTTAGCTCACAAGATGTGTTCGATACACTCATGCCTTTGTTCCAAAATGGTGCGCTTGACTATGGCCATGTAGATCAGCCAACTAAGGCTCAAAGGTCTAGCAAACTCCAGCAAAATAATGCTGAAAATGCAGAGAATTTTTAGGCAAAAATTGTCAAAACTATTGGAAATTTCCAGCCACATATGGCTGAACTTTTGCGTCAACATATGGCTGAAAATGAGCATGAAATTCAGCCCACACATGACGTACATATTGAAGACGTTTTACATAATGAACGCATGTCTATCAAGAGTGCACAAACTATGCCAAGGTGGCTGAAACAAACTTTGCAGGACAGCCAATTGAGTGCATCTTTACTTGGTAGAACAAGATCAAGCTCTCACCATGCATCAAGTAATTTTGTGGATTATTCTCTTATTACTACAGCATGTAATGAAGAACCACTTTCTTTTGAAGATGCACATGACGATCCACAATGGATGAGTGCTATGCAATCAGAATTGGATTCCATACATAGGAATGGTACTTGGGAGTTATGTGAACTCCCAAAAGGAAAGAATGACATTGGTACAAAGTGAGTTTATAAGACTAAGAGAAAATCTAATGGTAGCATTGATGACTACAAAGCTAGATTGGTTGTCAAAGAATATGCACAACAATATGGCATTGATTGTGAGGAAACATTTGCATCTACTTCATGCATGACTACCATTTGTACCATGGTTGCATTGGCTTTCCATCGAGGTTGGAAAGTGCATCAGTTGGACATAAAAACAACCTTCTTGAATGGTGATTTGCAAGAAGAGGTTTATGTGAAGCAACCTCCTAGATTTGCTATGAAAGGGAAAGAGCATATGGTTTTTCGCTTGCATAAAGCCTTGTATAGTCTCAAGCAAGCTCCACATGCATGGTATTACAAAATGCATAAGCACTTGATTGCTCTTGGCTTCACATATAGTCTGATTGAAAGCACGCTCTATGTACACAAAAATGGGGCTGATCTTATAGTGCTTGTTCTTTATGTCGATGACATACTCTTGATTGGGTCATGTAATGCAAAACTTGACATTCTTATGGGTGATTTGCAGCATGCTTTTGATGTCACTTATCTTGGTCTTTTGAGCTACTATCTTGGCATCGCGTTTGTATATGTTAAGGGGGGGAGTTGTTATGCATCAAGCAAAGTATGTTAAAAAAACTACTTCAATGTTTTGACTTTGAGGATTGCAAGCCAGTTTCCACACGAGTTGAGACAGGATTCAGGTTCTCAGTTGAGGATTCCAGTGAGCATTTGATACTTCTCTTTATTAGCAAGCTATGGGATATCTTATATATGCATTCAACACAAGGCCGAATATACAGTATGTAGTTTCCTAGTTGAGTCGATTCATGCATAGCCCTTGCACTAAGCATTGGCAAGCAGTGAAACATATATTTAGATATCTTCGAGGCACTTTGGGCTTAGTTCTCTTTTATGCCACAGATATTCAACCATGCTTGCATGCTTTTACAGATAGTGATTGGGTTGGTTGTTATGATACTTTCGTGTCCACTAGTGGTAATTGCTTTTTCCTTGGAGACTCATGCATATCTTGGTTGAGTAAGAAGCAACCTACAATGGTGACATCGAGTTTTGAAGTTGAGTACAGGGAAGTTTTCATAGCTACACTGGAGTGTATACAGATGACACACCTATTGATGGATCTTTGCATGGAGATTGATGTTGCTATGCTTATTCTCACTGATAGTCAGAGTGCTTTTGCTGCTGCACAAAACTCAGTGTGTGAGAGAGCGCCTTCATACAAGAGATATTGATTTAGTATATGTGCCTACACAAGATAATGTGGCAGACGTATTCATGAAAGCTCTTCCACAGGAAAATTTTGAAGCTTTTCACAAAGCTTTAGGCTTATTACCTTGTGGGGGCTGATCTGTCACTCCTTGTATGTGTTCACGTCATTCGCTCCAGGGGGGTTTGTTATACTTATGTGTTCCTCGAGTAGCTTTGATGTGAACGTTTTCCCTATACTTGGGCACTTTTTACTCTAGTGTTGGCTAGAGGTTTTTTCCCCATGTTACCACATACTTCATACTCTCATATGTGGTGGTACTTTGTACTTAAGGATATTATTCAGCTCTTACTTTAGTTCAGTTCATTGTCGATAGAGAGAGTTATTCCAGCCATCATCTTCTCCATGTGTCTTGCTATGTTTGTGCTCCTTGTGTGTACTTCTCGTGTGTCTCTCACACTTCTACACACACCCAACAGTGGTACTAGAGCAGGTTTAGCTCCTTCTCAAGTTTCAGTTTTTTGCATCGTGGTGCGCGCATGACTTTTAACATTGCAAATCGACTTCGGAGCATAGAATAGCGAATTTCAGCAGCCAAGAAAAATTTTCATCAGGTGCCCTGGGGTTTTACCCGTATTTCAAAGCCATTCATGCAATCAGAATTGCCATTAGAGTGACGGTTTGTGAGCTGAAATTTCAGCATTCATTTTAGCTTTCATCGAAGTAAAGGTTTGTCACATTCTTGTTGTTTCATGAAATGGGGGGCAGCAATGACTTGTTTGGCATGCTTCAAGCTAAAGATAAGCTTGATGGGACCAACCATCCAATGTGGTTTTACATGATGAAGCATGTTCTTGTTGATATACAACTTTGAAACATAGTGGCAGATGTAGATCGAAGACCCGCAAGTCCTTCTACTTCACATTCTACTGTCACAGATGGAGCTTCTTTGAGTACAGTGGTTTCTCCTTCTCCACCTACACAGGAGAAGCTTAGATGGGATGGAGAAGATGCTCAAGCTCATGCTTTGATTGCGCTTTCAGTGAAGCATCATATAGTTCCACACATTCAGTCACGTTCTACATCGAGACTCTTGCTTCTTTATATGCCGTGCGTAATGAAGCACGTGTTGCATACTTGAGGAAGCAACTTGAGGATGTATGTATGGCTGAAAATGAGTCGGTGGATGTGTATGTGACACACATCAAGGACTTGACAGAGCAATTAGCAAACATAGATGAGATTATTCCATATGCATCACTCATTTCTACATTGTTGAAAGGATTATCAAAATCTTTTCAAAGCTTTGCTACTAGACTCCGTTTGGCTGCAAAAGGGAATCCTAATATGTATGAATTTGATGAGTTTGTGTCTCTTCTTTTGCAAGAAGAGCAATCTAGAGTGAATATGAGTGGTTTGATTGAGGGAATGCAAGCACTTACTATCTCACAAAAGGGGAAAAGCAAGTATGGTTCACCTTTGGGTTCATCAAACCCAAAGCCTCAATCTTTCTCTTTCACTCATTCCTCTAATGATGGTGACTTGCAAAAGAAGAAGAGATGCAAATATTGTCGGAAGGATGATCATACTATTGATAAGTGTAGAAAGCTTGCTAAATGCAATGAAAAAAAGAAGGAATCCGGCACGTCTATTGCTAAAAATTCAGCAAATGTAAAGAATGATGAAGCTAACATGGCTCACGATTTTTGTGCATGTGTTGTTACATGTCATTATGATGCTTCTTTGCATTCTAAATGTATGGTTGTGAGTGAGGCTGATTTGGATTGGTTCTTTGATAGTGATGCTTCAAAGCACATAACATCATGCAAAAGATTTTTTCTATCATTGAAAAATGCACCCAAAGGAGGACATGTGGTGTGTGCAAACAATGCCTCTTATCCTATCATTCGAGTAGGAGAAATTGAGCTTACGGCTGCAAATGGAGGTGTGATTCTCTTGAAAAATGCATTATATGTGACCGGTATAAAGAAGAACTTAATTTCAATTCCGTTGATTGCCAAAGATGGACTTCATGTACACTTCGTTGATGATTAATGTGTGGTTCATGATTTCAGCAATGGTGATGTTATGATGATGTCCCGTACATTATGTAATGGCTTGTATTGCATGGATACATACAAGAGGGCTGGCTCGAGTGCCTTAGTTGCTCATACTTCTTCCATGGGTGAAATGGAGCTTTGGCATGCGCATTTTGGTCACTTAAACTTCAATAGTTTCCTTAACTTGCAAAACAAGGACATGGTTCTTGGCTTTCCTACAATTGAGTCCATTGAAAAGCATGCAATGTGAAGGTTGCATTTTTGAAAAAATGCATCGTGCTTCCTTTCCAAAAGATAGTCATACACGCACTACAACAAAATTGCATCTTGTTCATAGTGATGTATGTGGTCCCGTGAAGAATCTATCGTTTGGAATGCATGTATATTTTGTTACCTTCATTGATGATGCTACTCGCCATACATGGGTGTATCCTATGAAATCAAAGAGTGAGGTATTTTCTTGCTTCAAAGCATTTTTAGCTATGGCTGAAAATTTTTCTTCACAAAAGCTTTTGACTCTATGCACGGATTGTGGTGGTGAATACATGTCACATGAGTTCAATGCTTTTCTTTGTGAAAGAGATATTTCACACCAATGTATGGTGCCATATACACCTCAACAAAATGGTGTTGCCGAGCGTAAAAATAGAACTCTACTTGAAATGCCATCATGTATGGTTAAAGGAAAGCATCTTCCTTATACGTTTTGGATGGAAGTGGTTATGTGTGCAAACTATGAATTGAATTGTTGCTCTACAAAAGCATTGAGAGTCGTCACTCCTTGTGAGACTTGGAATGGTCCTAACCCTATACTTAGTCATATGCATGTGTTTCGTTGTTTGGCATATGCTCTTGTGCCATCACAACAACGTCACAAACTTGATGAGAAGGCAACGAAATGTATATTTGTTGGTTATAGTGTTGAAAGTTAGGGATATCATTTGTACCATCCATTAACGAACACAATTATTCTGAGTCAAGATGTGGTATTTGCTCAAAATTCAGTTTTCCCTCTACTTGAATGCAAAAAACAACCAATAGTAAGCTCATAAGATTCATTCGATACACTCATGCCTTTGTTCCAAAATGGTGCGCTTGACTATGGCCATGTAGATGAGCCAACTGAGGCTCAAAGGGCTCGCAAATTCCAGCAAAATAGTGCTGAAAATGCAGAGAATTTTAAGCCAAACAGGGCTGAAATTTTTCAACCAAAAATTGTCAAAACTGCTGGAAATTTCTAGCCACATATGGCTGAACTTTTGCGTCAACATATGGCTGAAAATGAGCATGAAATTCAGCCCATGCATGACGTACATATTGAAGATGTTTTACATAATGAACGCATGTCTATCAAGAGTGCACAAACTATGCCAAGGTGGCTGAAACAAACTTTGCAGGACAGCCAATTGAGTGCACCTTTACTTGGTAGAACAAGATCAAGCTCTCACCATGCATCAAGTAATTTTGTGGATTATTCACTTATTACTATAGCATGTAATGAAGAGCCACTTTCTTTTGAAGATGCACATGATGATCCACAATGGATGAGTGCTATGCAATCAGAATTGGATTCCGTACATAGGAATGGTACTTGGTAGTTATGTGAATTGCCAAAAGGAAAGAATGACATTGGTACAAAGTGAGTTTATAAGATTAAGAGAAAATCTGATGGTAGCATTGATCGCTACAAAGCTAAATTGGTTGCCAAAGGATATGCACAACAATATGGCATTGATTATGAGGAAACATTTGCATCTACTTCATGCATGACTACCATTTGTACCATGGTTGCATTGGCTTTCCATCGAGGTTGGAAAGTGCATCAGTTGGACATAAAAACAACCTTCTTGAATGGTGATTTGCAAGAAGAGGTTTATGTGAAGCAACCTCCTAGATTTGCTATGAAAGGGAAAGAGCATATGGTTTGTCGCTTGCATAGAGCCTTGTATGGTCTCAAGCAAGCTCCACATGCATGGTATGACAAAATCCATAAGCATTTGATTGCTCTTGGCTTCACATGTAGTGTGATTGAAAGCACACTCTATGTACACAAAAATGGGGCTGATCTTATAGTGCTTGTTCTATGTGGATGACATACTCTTGACTAGGTCATGTGATGCAAAACTTGACATTCTTATGGGTGATTTGTAGCATGCTTTTGATGTCACTTATCTTGGTCTTTTGAGCTACTATCTTGGCATCCAGTTTGTGTCTGTTAAGGGGGGGAATTGTTATGCATCAAGCAAAGTATGTTAAAAATCTACTTCACCATTTTGACTTTGAGGATTGCAAGCCAGTTTCCACACTACTTGAGATAGGATTCAAGTTCTCAGTTGAGGATTCCAGTGAGCATTTGACACTTCTCTTTATTAGCAAGCTATGGGATATCTTATATATGCATGCAACACAAAGCCGAATATACAGTATGCAGTTTCGTAGTTGAGTCGATTCATGCATAGCCCTTGCACTAAGCATTGGCAAGCGGTGAAACATATATTTAGATATCTCTAAGGCACTTTGAGCTTAGTTCTCTTTTATGCCACAGATATTCAACCATGCTTGCATGCTTTTACAGATAGTGACTGGGTTGGTTGTTATGATACTCTCGTGCCCATTAGTGGTAATTGCTTTTTCCTTGGAGAGTCATGCATATTTTGGTTGAGTAAGAAGCAACCTACAATGGCGACATCGAGTTTTGAAGCTGAGTACAGGGCAGTTTTCATAGCTACAGTGGAGTGTATACAAATGAGACGCCTATTGATGGATCTTTGCATGGAGATTGATGCTGCTATGCTTATTCTCACTGATAGTCGGAGTGCTTTCGCTGCTGCACGAAACTCAGTGTGTGAGAGAGCGCCTTCATGCAAGAGATATTGATTTAGTATATGTGCCTACACAAGATAATGTGGTAGACATATTCACAAAAGCTCTTCCACGGGAAAAGTTTGAAGCTTTTCGCAAAGCTTTAGGCTTATTACCTTGTGGGGGCTGATCTGTCACTCCTTGTATGTGTTCACGTCATTCGCTCCAGGGGGGTTTGTTACACTTATGTGTTCCTCGAGTAGCTTTGATGTGAACCTTTTCCCTATACATGGGCACTTTTTACTCTAGTGTTGGCTAGAGGTTTTTTCCCCATCTTACCACATACTTGATACTCTCATATGTGGTGGTACTTTGTACTTAGGGATATTATTCAGTTCTTACTTTAGTTCAGGTTCATTGTCAATAGATAGTGCTATTCTAGCCATCGTCTTCTCCATGTGTCTTGTTGTGTTTGTGCTCCTTGTGTGTGCTTCTCGTGTGTCTCTCACTCTTCTACACACACCCAACAATTCATAAGAAATTGGCTCCTTATCACCCACAAGCCAATGGACCAACAAAAAGTTCCAATAAGGTGTTGTGTACCATTTTAACCAAGATTGTGAATAATAAACGATCAGATTGGGATAAACAATTACATCATGCCATTTGGGCTTTTCTAGTTGCTTATAAGACCGCTATAAGAAGAACACCATTTAATCTTGTGTATGGTCAAAGATGCAATCTTATCAATCAATTTCTTGATTCCTACTCTCTGAGTAGCTAAGAAATATGAATGGACTGGACACGAGTTGTCCCAACAATTAGATCAAATTAAAAGATTCATGAGACTAGATTTCAAGCGGTTGGAGGTATTTATGTAGCCAAGAGATGACAAAAGGCCTACTATGATGCCCACATTAAAGATAAGGGACTCAAAGAAGATGATTTAGTCCTAGTATACACTTTGAAGCAACACGCAAAAAAGTTGCAAAAGCGAGGACATGGACCGTTGGTAATCAATTGTATTTCTTCCAGTGGAGCAATAAACCTAGCCACCTTGGATGGAAAAATCCTACCAAATTACATAAGTGGCTGTCGTGTGAAGAAATATTTAGAAACCTTAATGGAAGAAATGATGAGTAGACTACTAAAGGCAAGGAACGGAAAGGAAGAGGATGAGAGAATTAGATAAGAAGCAAGACGAAGCATTGGAACGCATATGAAAGCAAAAAAAGTGGATAAGAGAAAGAGATAAATGATATCGCCAAGGAGAGGAACCAATTCCCATAGCCAACTATAGGGCAGCAGAATCTACAACTCTAAGACAACAAGTCAGACAACCCTACATAAATCTAGGAGTCGAAACGGAGGAATACCACTTATTAGATGCATTGATTGACACCGGGGTGGCATTAAGTTGCATATGTTTTTCATTAGTTAGACAGTTAAATGTGTCACTTAATCCAAGTAAGGCCTACATGGTGGGCATAGGAGGAAACATCATTGAATGTGTAGGGGAGGTCATCCTATCTCTACACCTAGGTGACAAATCAATGCATCAAAAGCTTCTAGTTTGTAAACTTGATGACCTATTGGAGGAACTAGTGTTGGGTCAAGATTGGATATACGAATTTGAGGTAACAATCCAGTTAGCCTTAGGCTACATATCTGCAAAGATTGGACACAGAGAAGTCTTTAGCCTACTAGATGAGAAGCCTCTAAAGACATTCTATCTGAAGTATAACGATGACGAATGTGTTTCTGCATGTGAATCTACACCAATGTCAAACCCTAATGAACTATTTTCCACTTCAGTCTCAATCTCAAAAACCCCTACTCTCATTACTCATGATGTTCAACTCAGCCCGTCATCTCAATTTAACCAATCAGAGGGAACAAGTGAGGATCTTATTATAGACAAGCGACTCCAAGCCCAATAACCAAAAATGGATTTACCACCAATTCATTCACTAGTGAGGAAAAGGATGCGGCAAATATGGGTACGCAAGGATTAGTTAGACAACTATAAATCTCAAGTAAAGGAGAACCAAAAGGAATTCAATCAAAGGTCACATCAACCTAACCAGCCAAAGATAGGTCCACACACGTAGTGGGAGTATGGATACCAAAGATATTGAAGGAAGCTCAAACTTCAAGGAATCAAATATGGATACCCAAGATGGCAATCAAGATCATCAAAGAGCAGCCACCAAATTTATTGAGATATAATGCAATACAGGCAACTCTTTAGGAGACAAAGAACTCCCATGAAACAGGTGCCACCAATGGAACAAGCAGAAACTCCTACTAAAAAGCGGTACGAATGGAGAGTAAAAGTACAACAAAACCGACTACCTCCAGCAAACGTAAGGAGATCCTAGAAGGACATTCAAAGCACCAAAGCTAGAAAAATGTGGATTCCAAAATCAAAAATAGCATCACCGATTATCAGAGCAAGAAATTCTTCTTGCACTCATGATGAGTCTTATGCACCTCAAGTAATCATAATAGAGCCACATTACAAGGCCATGCATTCGACACAACAGAATCTCTGTCCTACTAAGTACACACATTTCCCTCCTTGGGAATAGGAAACACCTTGTACAGTAAAATAATAAATAAAATTGCCTTGGCTATGTCACTAATACTTTTTGTTGCCATTGCAGCTTAAGAATAAAATAATAAGTTTATAAATAGGCCAGGTACTGTTGATATATTTAGGTAGTGATGTGCGTGAACACTCTAGGACCGCCGAGGCACTTTTTTCCCTCTTTAGGAGGTTTTTTTCCCTCGGCTTGTATATACGCCTATTTCCCTAATGGGCTACTTATCTTTGTACATTCTCTAGTAATACATTCAGTCTTGTGTGTTGTGCTCCAAGCTTCTTCTTATTCCTTGTGTTGTTCGCGTGCTTCCGCAGATGTCTAACTCCAACAATTGGTATCAGAGCAGGATGCCGCTTCATCTAGGGCATCGTCGACACTCCTCCGGTTGCAGTCTTAGATTCGCACGAAATTTGGTGAGCATACTCAGGGTGTTTCGGCCTCCGAACGCACTATCGCAGTGCTTGTGTAGGCTATTTCATCTTTTTGTGCCAAAGGTATATACCTGTTTTGATTCGCCAGTATAAGCATCTCGAAGTCTGCTATAGGTTTAGCAGAACTCTCTAGGTAGTTCCATTCAACTTTTTGAGATACAGTCGATTTTCTACATCAAGATATTTTAGTCACCGGCCATGGCTGAAAGCAGTGATGTATTCCGTATGTTGGCTGTTGAGGATAAGTTGGATGGTACCAACTTCCCATTATGGGCTTATATGATGCGACATGTATTGGTTGCAAAAGGACTGTGGAACATTGTGCAGGGTGTTGAAAGACGTCCTGTTACACCTGCGACTACAAGTACTTCAAATACAGGTGCTGAAGCTGATGGAGATGGTGTCAAAGATGATATTCTACAGATTCTTGTTCATGTTGTTGTTTCTGTTGCACCTACTGTAGAGCAAATTCCTTGGGATGGTAGAGATGCTCAAGCATATGCATTGATAGCTTTGTCTGTCAAACATGCTATTATTCCTCACATTCTCTCTTACAGAACAGCAAAGGATGCTTGGGATACACTTACCACATTGTACCAGGCTAGGAATGAGGCTCGTGTTGCTTACCTCCGAAAATAGTTGGAGAGTGAGCACATGAATGAAGGTGATTCTATGGACAGTTTTCTAACAAAGATCAAAGACTTGAAGGAATAGTTGATTTCTGCTGATGAGGTCATACCAGATAGCTAACTTGTGCAGACCGTTCTGAATGGTCTTCCTGATTCATATTAGAGTTTTGCTTCTACTCTTCGATTGATGATGAAAGGCAATCCAAATGCCTTGTCATTTGAGGAGTTAGTCTCTGTTCTGTTACAAGAAGATCACTCCAGGCAGAATAGGTCCATTATGCGTGTTGCAGATCAAGCTTTCCTGGCTAGTCAAAAGGGCAAAGGAAAATGGAGCTCTTCTACTAGTAAGCAGAAATCTGCAAATGCTGCACATTCGAAGAACTAGGATAAAGATAAAAAGAAATCAGAAAAGCAGAAATTGTTTCGCAAGTACTGTAAAGGGAATGATCATATCATAAATGTTGGTGTATTTCAAGCCTTCACACATTGGCTTGGAACCTTGGAAGATTAGCTTGGACAAATTTCATCAAAGCCTCACTTGAAGGAAATGGCATAGGAACCCATACCTATGTTTTATTACTTTTACTTCCATTGTAAAAGTCTTTAGTGACTTGGCATCTACATGAAACCACTTACCTACTTGATTAGTCATGGAAATTGAATGATGTAAATGGAGAGAATATCTCCATACTTTTAGAGGAGAGATTCTAGGGAGCCTAGATTTGAATTTCAAATTCAAATGATCACAAAACTTCTATAAAAGATGAAGTGGAAAAGTCGCATGTGTGTCACTCACTTCAGCTCACTCCCCGAGGCATTTCATTATTGTAACTCATTGTGTGTGAGTGCTACTTCATAGCCTACACCACAATACCTCATTTAGCTATGCTTGTCATGCTAATGAGATTGTACAAACACATTAATCAATAGAAGTATACACATTCATCATATCTGTTTCTCTGTGTTATCATCTCCAAGTCTGTCAACTTCAAAGGAGCATATCTCAGGATCTATTGAACCAAATCAAGTGATTCAAAGCACATTGAAACTAGCTCCAAGTCTACTATACACCTACAAAGTTTCAAATCAATTGGATCAGCCATCTCGGAGAAATCTTCCTCGAAGTGCACACTGGTCTGTGTCTGCAGAATTCCTAAAAAGTCGGGGGTACACATAATTTTGCTAAATTGATTTCTCAGTGAGTAGTTTATCATTTCTTCTCATTCCACTTGCAAATGGTAGCTTGTTAAGCTAATTTAATATGTCCAGAAGGAATTAGATCAATTGTTAGTGTGCTGGTCACACTGAGTGAAAGACTGAGCAGGTGTCACTATAGAAATAGAAAGTTTTTCTTGATTTTTGAAGTGCCAAGTTATCTGTTTTGATTTGGTCATTACACATATCATTTGCAAAGTACATATATGCTTTCTTGGTATCATTTGGAAGCTCAAGGTGTATACTAAGCATATCTGGAATCAAAGGAGGGCTGGTGTGAAGCAGGTATAGCAGCACCAACTCAATCTTGAGTGCATCCAACCATCACTCCCAACAGTGGTATCAGAGCAAACAAGGTAACAATGGGAGATGGATTTCCTTCATTCATTGACAAATTGGACAGGAACAATTACCAAGCTTGGTCTCTAAGGATGAAGACCTATCTACAAGGAACGAGCTTGTTTGGATACATATCAGGAGATGAGGAATTGCCCTCATTTAAAACTAGAGGACTACCCACAAAGGATGAACATGAGAGGCTCAACCAATGGTGTGCAAAAGATGCTTTGGCAAGGTCTTACCTTCTAAACTCTATATCTGACTTTCTTTTACCTCATGTAAGGAACTGTAAGACTTCCCAAGAAACTTGGGAAACTCTGTCAACATACTTTTCTTCCAACACAAGGGCTAGGAAGAATCAACTGTGGATTGAATTCACAACCCTTAGGAAGCAGCCCAAGCAATCAGTCTCAGAGTATGTGACAAAGATTAAAGATGTGGCAGACCAATTAGCAAGCATTGGAGAGGAGATTGAAGAGGAGCAAATAGTCAGGCAAGTAACAAATGGACTCAAGGCAGATGATAAGTGGGAAAGTTTCACCACTGCAATGGACCTCTATATGGACATGCATACCCCAAATCTCACAACACTCATGGGCCAACTATTCACACATGAAGCAAAGTTTACAAAGGCAGGAGATCAATCAAAAGGTAACAACCCCTCTGCTCTCTATACTGATAAGAAAGTTAAGGATAAAGGTAAAGGGAAGAAACAGGATGAAGAAGGCTCTACCTCCCAAGCTAATTATGCAGGGAGAGGTAGATCATCAAGAGGCAGGGGTAGAGGAGGTAAGTCAGGTAGGGGGAGACCCTACAACTCATCACCATGCCACAAATTCCAATCATACCACAGATGAATGCTACAAGAACTACAAGAATCAGAGAGGAAGAGGCTACTCAAGAGGTGGATACTCTCAAGGGAGAGGCAGATTCAACCAACATCAAAGCTACAATGGATACAACAATCAATACAACAACAATTACAACCACAACCACAATGGTAACTACCAAGGTGGATTCAGAAACAGAAGGGATTACAACAACTACACAGAGGAGCAAGATGACTCCCTATTGATCATGAATATGACCTCCAAGGCAGGTACAAATGATGATCATTTATTTTATATTGACTCAGGATGTTCTAACCATGTAGCTGGCAATGTGGCACTACTCTCTGATTTGGAAGAACCCAAGGGAAAACATCAGGTACAAACAGGTGATGACACTAAACATTTTGTTGTTAAGATTGGAAATGTGAAGACATGTGATGGTAACCAGAACCTATTGAGCAGGGTACTCTATGTACCAACCATCACCAAGAATCTAATGAGTGTTGGCCAGATTGTGGAGAAAGGTTTGCAGGTCAGATTCACACAACATGGAGCATATGTGGAGGACCCAAGACATGGATTCAGAAGGATAGCCAAAGGGGAGAAATCGGGTAGATTGTTTACTTTTGAGCTAGAAGACACCAAGAACATTGCTTTGTATAATTACAAGGATCAAACACTTTCAGAGTTAGAAATATGGCACAAGAGGTTAGGTCACATAGGTGAAAGAACTCTAAAGCAAATGTGCAGGGATCAATGTGTGCTTGGGAAACCTAATGTGTCCAAGCAACACATGATTTACAAGTGTGGAGCATGTCAGTTTGGTAAGTCTCACAGGTTGCCCTATTCAAGGAAAGGTTTCATGCATGAAGACTACCTAGACTTGGTACACACAGATGTTTGGGGACCTAGCAAGGACCCTTCCATTTCAGGCTCAAGGTATTATGTGTCCTTCATTGATGATTATAGCAGGTGGACCATCTTATACTTTATGAAACATAAAGATGAAGTGTTTAATTGTTTCAAGAGGTATCTTGCACTTGTTGAAAACCAAACAGGAAGAAGCTTGAAGAGGCTAAGGTCAGATGGTGGAGGAGAATACTTCTCCAATGAGGTTGAAGATTTCTTGCAGGAAAGAGGCATCAAAAGGGAGATTACTACAAGGTACTCACCTGAACAAAATGGGGTAGCTGAAAGAAGGAATAGACTCATTGTAGAAACAGCTAGGTCTATGCTTAATGAAAAGAAGTTACCTAATTATCTTTGGGCAGAGAGTGTATCCACTGCCACCTATCTTATTAACAGATTGCCATCCAAATCACTTGATGGCATGACACCATATGAAGCTTGGCATGGTAAGAGACCATCTCTAGATCATTGTAAAATCTTTGGTTGTGTAGCATATGTGCATATTCCCTCACAGGTTAGGGGAAAGCTAGACCCTAAAGCTGAAAAATGTATCTTCATTGGTTATTATTTGAACCAAAAGGGATACAAATTCTACAACCCAACAAACAAAGGCTTCAAGGTAAGCAGAGATGTCATCTTTGATGAGAATGACTCTTGGTATGAGAATGAATGCAGGAAGGTTAGTCTACCCTATGATATGGAAGAAGATTTCCCAAAGCTCACCAAGGAGGAACCAATCCAGAAAGATGAATCAAGCTCAGATGATGATGATACAATAAATCTTGAGGAGTTCAAGGCTTGGAAGTCCAAAGGAAAGATGAAGATGAAAAAGCTAGAGGATGCACCAGAATCCTCAACTCAAGCAATGAGGAGATCTCAGAGAGAAAAGAAGAAATCAATCAGATTTGGGTATGACACATCACTTGTAACTAAACATTCTGTATATCTTGCAAAGGATTTGTTGAATGAAGAACCAGGTACCTATGAAGAAGCAATGACCAAGCCAGAATGGAAAGAAGCTATGGATGAAGAAATGAAAGCTCTCAAGGAGAGTGATACTTGGGACTTAGTACCCAAGAAGGACTCTATGAAGGTGATAGGATCCAGATGGATCTACAAGCTAAAGAGGAATTCAGATGGAACAATAAACAGGTACAAAGCTAGGTTGGTAGCCAAGGGTTTTGCACAAACCCAAGGCATTGATTATGAGGAGACATTTTCTCTTGTGGCTAAGATGCCAACTATCAGAATATTGGTGAGTGTAGCTGCATCCAAAAATTGGAACATGTACCAATTAGATGTCAAGAATGCTTTCTTGAATGGATGGATATCTGAAGAAGTCTACATGTCACAACCACCTGGCTATGAAGACCCCAAGAAGGTAAATTATGTTTGTAAATTGAAGAAGGCTCTATATGGTTTGAAGCAGGCACCTAGAGCATGGAATTACAGGTTGACAACCTAGCTCCAAGACCAAGGATTTGTGATGAGCAAAGCTGATACTTCTCTGTTCATAAAGAGAAGTAGTACAGAGGTAATCTACTTGTGTGTTTATGTTGATGACATCATCATTACAGGCAATGATGTCAATGGTATTAGACACATCAAAGGACAGATGATGAAGGAACTCAAGATCAATGATCTTAGATTATTGAAGTACTTCTTAGGTCTTGAGTTAGTCTACACCAACTCAGGTATATACATCACTCAAAAGAAGTATGTACAGGATATGGTCAAGAAGTTTGGTTTGCAGGATGCTAAAGTATCTACTACTCCAATGGAGGTCAACCTAAAGCTAAGTGCTCATGAAGGGGAAGAAGTCCAAGACATCACAGGATATCAAAGCATGGTAGGTAGCTTGAATTATGCTACCTTGACAAGAATTGACATAGCATATGGAGTAAGTGTGCTTAGTCAATTCATGCACAAACCAAGGGTACCTCACCTAGAGGCAGCAAAGAAGATCTTGAAGTATTTGAAGGGAACTCAGAATCATGGTTTGTACTTTCCTTATACATCAGATATTGACATTAAAGTTTATTCAGATGCAGATTGGGCAGGATGCAAGGATGATAGGAGGAGCACATCAGGCTACATTTGTTTTGCAGGAGATAAACCTATTTCTTGGTCAGCCAAGAAACAACCTACAGTGGCATTGTCATCCACTGAAGCAGAGTATAGAGGGCTTGCCAATGCCACCCAAGAAGCTATCTGGTTGAAGCTTCTATATACAGAGTTAGGCCTATATACAAGGCCACCAATCATATTTGGAGATAACACAAGTTCTCTTCACCTTGCAGCTAATCCAATATATCATGCTAGAACAAAACACATAGAGGTTCATTACCACTATGTGAGAGAGAAGTTGCTTAGCAAAGAGATTCAATTGACTTATGTGTCTACTAATATGCAATGTGCAGATTTACTCACTAAAGCATTGGATGGAAACAAGCTATGCAGATTTAAATCCATGATTGGATTGCAGGATGTGATTGAAGACTAAAGATGAAGAAGATGAAGACTTAAGCCAAAGTGTTTGGCTTGAGGGGGAGCTGTTGGTGTATTTCAAGCCTTCACACATTGGCTTGGAACCTTGGAAGATTAGCTTGGACAAATTTCATCAAAGCCTCACTTGAAGGAAATGGCATAGGAACCCATACCTATGTTTTATTACTTTTACTTCCATTGTAAAAGTCTTTAGTGACTTGGCATCTACATGAAACCACTTACCTACTTGATTAGTCGTGGAAATTGAATGATGTAAATGGAGAGAATATCTCCATACTTTTAGAGGAGAGATTCTAGGGAGCCTAGATTTGAATTTCAAATTCAAATGATCACAAAACTTCTATAAAAGATGAAGTGGAAAAGTCGCGTGTGTGTCACTCACTTCAGCTCACTCCCCGAGGCATTTCATTATTGTAACTCATTGTGTGTGAGTGCTAATTCATAGCCTACACCACAATACCTCATTTAGCTATGCTTGTCATGCTAATGAGATTGTACAAACACATTAATCAATAGAAGTATACACATTCATCATATCTGTTTCTCTGTGTTATCATCTCCAAGTCTGTCAACTTCAAAGGAGCATATCTCAGGATCTACTGAACCAAATCAAGTGATTCAAAGCACATTGGAACCAGCTCCAAGTCTACTATACACCTACAAAGCTTCAAATCAATTGGATCAGCCATCTCGGAGGAATCTTGCTCGAAGTGCACACTGGTCTGTGTCTGCAGAATTCCTAAAAAGTCGGGGGGTACACATAATTTTGCTAAATTGATTTCTCAATGAGTAGTTTATCATTTCTTCTCATTCCACTTGCAAATGGTAGCTTGTTAAGCTAATTTAATATGTCCAGAAGGAATTAGATCAATTGTTAGTGTGCTGGTCACACTGAGTGAAAGACTGAGCAGGTGTCACTACAGAAATAGAAAGTGTTTCTTGATTTTTGAAGTGCCAAGTTATCTGTTTTGATTTGGTCATTACACATATCATTTGCAAAGTACATATATGCTTTCTTGGTATCATTTGGAAGCTCAAGGTGTGTACTAAGCATAGCTGGAATCAAAGGAGGGCTGGTGTGAAGCAGGTATAGCAGCACCAACTCAATCTCTTGAGTGCATCCAACCATCACTCCCAACAATAAAGAACTGTCCAAAACTGGCTGCAAAAGAGGCAAAGAAAAAGGAGGCTGGAATGGTTGTTGCAGAAGCCTCTACACCAAAAACAGAGTCTGCTAATCTTGTGCAGGAAGAAGAATGGGCGTTTACTACTGTTTGTAGTTTTGACCCATCTTCTCATGAGTAGTGCATGTCTGCAGTGGACTCAGATGTTTGGTACTTTGAGAGTGGGGCGACCAAACATATTACTTCGCAGCACAGTTTCTTCACTTGACTCGAGCCTGCCCCTACAGGGAATACTATCACATGCGTCAACAACTCCTCTTATCCTATTATGGGAGTTGGTAAGATCATTCTGACTACTGCTGATGGTAGTTCTTTCACCTTGTCAGATGCTTTATTTGTGCCAGGGATCAAGAAGAATCTGTTATCAGTTTTTGCATTAGCCAAGATTGGCTTGGTTGTGAAATTTGTTGATAACAGATGTACAGTTCATGATCTGTCAAATGGTGATGTTATTATTGCTTCTGGCATTTTATGCCGTGGGTTGTATAAGCTCATAGACTATGAAAGATCTGTGAATGATTCGGCATGTGCAGTTCATGATTCTCAGGCTATGTCAGATGCAAAACTTTGGCATGCACGCTTTGGTCATCTAAATTTTGCTAGTTTGCTACGCCTACAGAAATGTGATATGGTGTCTTCTTTGCCCACGCTTGAGGCACCTGGAAAACATGTATTTGAAGGCTGTATTTTGGGCAAAATGCAGCGTTCCTCGTTTCCAAAAGATGGTTCAGTTCAGGCTACGCAGAAATTGCAACTTGTACATAGTGATGTCTGTGGTCCTATGCAGACACCTTCTTTTGGAAACTATCTTTACTTCGTGACTTTCATTGATGATTTTTCCAGGCATGCATGGGTATATCCATTGAAGGCAAAGTCCGAAGTGTTTTTGTGCTTCAAACAATTTTTGGTTTTGCCTGAAAATCTGTCGGCATGTAAAATGGGAACCCTCCGTTCGTATCGGGGGGGGGGGGGGGGGATATATGTCTTCTAATTTTAATGCATTTCCGGTTGAACGTGGGATAAGACACCAGTGTACAGTGCCATATACACCTCAACAGAATGGAGTTGCTGAACGGAAGAACAGGTCACTCATGGAGATGGCGAGGTGTATGGTCAAGAGTTAGGCTTTACCATATAGTTTCTAGCTTGGGGTTGTCATGTGTGCAGCATATGTACTTAACAGGTGTCCCACTAAAGCGTTGCAGTCTATCACTCCATATGAGGCTTGGCATGATCGCAAGCCATCTGTTGCTCATCTGTGGGTTTTTGGTTGTTTGGCATATGCACCAGTGCCTGAACAACATTGCAGAAAATTGGATGATAAGGTAGTAAAATGTATTTTTGTTGGGTAGAGTTCTGAAAGTAAAGGCTATCGTCTCTATCATCCACAGAATAAATGCATTCTAGTTAGCCGTGATGTTGTTTTTGTGGATGTTGGAAGAAGCCAGAGGCACAGACAACGTGGAAGCATGTAACAACGGAGCAGGGAGCCAGTCAAATCTTTTTTCAAAGAATCATGTTCTAAAAATACTTTTCAAAAACCTCCAACAGTGATTTTTATCACTATTGTAACATATGTAACATAGAAAACCCCATTTTGTAATCCATAGCTCCATTTTGTGCAAATCGAGGAGTCCTCGAGCTTGAGGAGCTTAGGAAGAACAAGCGTAATTTTCGTTATTTTCAGACATCGTTTACCCTTCCAAATAGCATCTAGGACCTAATTTTTAACTATGCCGGTCACTAGATGTGAAACCGGTCAAAACTAGTCTAGAAACTATAAAAAGAGCTAGAGAGCTCATTTTTGAGGTTAGCGTGTTTGAGGTTAGAGTTCTTTTGAGCTTGTAATAGTGTTCTTGAGTAATAGAGCTAATTTCCCACCTTCCATTGTGTCTTGCTTGTCTCTTCATTGTGTGTGTATGTGTGTGTGCATCTTGGTGCTTCTCACCTTCACTCTCACTTCATCTCACATTCACGATCTTCATATCACTCCTATCTCTTCCGCGGATTGACAATTAAGGAGGTGGAGCTTCTTAACGTGGTTCTCACCATTGTGCTAGAGCAACACCAAATTTGGCGCCGTTGCCGGGGATCGAGTCTAGGACGAATGTGTGATGGTAAGAGTATAGCAAGAAGTAGCGTTGGAAGGTAAAAATTTCAGTTTTTTGTTGTTGTTTTAACTTATTTTTTAGTGTTTTTCACCTCCCCCACACTCCATCTTCATCACCGCATCATCATCTTCATCTCCAAAAAAATCAGAAAATTCACCATATCCACCCATTCTCCTCATTTCCCCTCATTTGTGCATGCGAGAGAGTGAGAGAGAGCTTTTGTGCTTGTGTGTGCTTTTGCTTTCTTGAGTTTTCTTGCAGGTACAGTACTCCAGTGCATCAGGAAGGCTGCAAAAAGGTAAGAAAATCACCTTCTGTCAGAAATTTCCGAGTGTGTCAGACCATCACGATGGTCTGCAAACTTCGGAATTTGAGGTAAGCGACCACACAGGCGTGTAGGCGACACCAGCGTCTCTAGGAATCCACACTTGCATTTGCAAAATCATCAGTTTGGTGGACCATCGCGACGGTCTCAGACCATCGCGATTGTGTCACACCATCGCGATTGGCTCACGCCATCGCGACGGCTCGGCCGGACCATTGCGACGGTCTCACACCATCGCGACGGTTCATTTGGACCATCGCGATTGTTCGCGGACCATCGCGATTGTTCGGTTGACCCCACACCATCGCGATTGGCTCACGCCATCGCGTCGACGGTGCCACGTGGCAAGCTAGACCATCGCGACGGCTCGCACCTCACACCATCGCGACAACCCGAAATTTTGGACCATCGCGATTGGCTCACGCCATCGCGCCCAGACCATCGCGATTGGCTCAAGCCATCGCATCTGTGACCATCGCGACGGTTCACTTTGGACCATCGCGATTGTTCACGTTGACCGTTGATTGACGCCATCGCGATTGTCCGCCCGATCGAGCCATCGCGATTGTCCACTTTCATGCCATCTCGATTGTTCACCCTCACGCCATCCCGACGGTCCCAGACCATCGCGATCATCTCAGACCATCGCGATTATCTCACACCATCGCGATTGTGCACCCCCATCGCAAATTTTAGGATTTCATTTTTTGGCCAATTTTGAAGCTATTTTTGGGAAATTTTTGGGTGATTAGACTCATAGGAGACCCCTTAGCTCATATTTGGAGAAAAACCTATTTTTAGATAAGCTATTTTGAGGTTGACCTAGTTTGGGACTAGAAAGCCAGGTGGCAAACATTGAAAAGTTGGGCAAAAGGGAAGGGACTTAAAAGGTGTATATACTCAAGTGCTTGATCATCCAACTGTGAATTGGTCTAATATTGGATTTTTCCAGGTCTAGCAAGGGCAATCGAAGGCAACCAAGGCAAGGCAGTGAAGGGCATAAAGCTTGGGAAGCGCGGCTTCTTGGGCATCAGAGCAACCAGAAAAGCTGACTCGAGGTTGGAAGATTACTCAACCCCCTCAGTCAATTCTTAGCTTAGGATAAACGTTAGCATTGTGGATTAAAGACGATAGGAACGCCTCAAGTTCAAGAGAGTTAAGTTTATCAAATTCAAGACTAAAGTAAAGGTGTGTGACACGAAAACCTAAAGGAAGGAACCTAAGTCTGACGGAACGAGAACTCAAAATTATAACGGAAAGTCGAATTCCTGACGCATACATTAAGACAAGAATCTAAAGAAATTTAAAAAGAATCAAGAAAGTAATAACAAAGAATCATTGACGATCTGAGCGTGTACTGAGTGTGCAAGGAAGAAAATTAATGAACCTTAGATCGGGCAAACATATAGGCAAGTCAGACCGGCGAAGCCTTAGATCATCAGAGGCAAGTGTAAGAACCACTGCACGATCGTGGGCTCAATAGTTGAACACTAGTTATCCCTACGAGAGCTCAGATACCAGCGAATCAGAAATGGCATTTAGCACAGAAAGACCAGAAGGAGGGTCGAATGTAGCCTATTTAGAAAAACCAGAAGGACCCTATAGAACGCAACTAGAGTTTCTCTGAACCAACCGATTAGGTGCTCGCATCTATGAGGATGGTTTGCGAAGGCAAGTGGTGCAAATGCACAACCCCGATCAACCCATTGGATTGGAACATCCAGTGGTGAAATTCGAGAGAGACGCATACATAGACAAGGAAGGAACGATGTACATCTTAAGTACGCAGCCAAACAATACCAACAAGTTTGGCGTGATTCAACTAGAGACGGAAGCAAAATCTCAAGGAAAAGAACCATTAGAAGAGCCTAGAACACCTAGAGGGAAATCTGTACTGACACGAGTACTAATCCCGGAATGGATCCCTCAAGACAACAGAAGCATAGAGTTGTTTGTAAATAAAGAAACTGATGAAGCCTTTTGGAGATACAAGACCGAAATACTTAGTGAAGTAGGAATCATCACGATATACGAGTTCAAGGACCCGGATACACCTGGAAAGGTTGTATACCTAGATGAGACTTCAAAAAGAGTCTTTGTGCCTGACTGCGCTAAAAACACATACACATGGAGAGGTGAATTGGTATTCCCTCTATCTAGAACAAACATGAATACAAGTCAACAAGGGGCACGAACATCCTCAGCCCATGGAAATCAAAGAGAGGGAAATAAAGAGAGACCGGAAGTAAGCTTTAATCACCCCATAAGGAGAGATAGAACAACCACAGACACTAATAGAGCGGATAGACAAAGAGATCATGGAATACTAGGTGGTAGAGATGATTTTCCTCTACCTAGACCACGCGAACACGCAAGAATATTGAGACCCACACAGTTAGTAAAATCAATGAAGAATTACTTTGATGGGACAGGAGATCCCTATGACCACGTCGCAGAATTCAAGCAAGTATTAAGAGCCGAACAAGTTGAAGACATGTTCACGCAATACAATGCATTTGGACTAACGTTAAAGAATACCGCTTTAACTTGGTTCCAACCTCTGCAACAAAGGCAATTTAGAGACATCCATCACTTTTTAGAGTCATTCATCACCAAATTCTCTAAAAGTGGGATTAGACATGACACGTCTTCGTTGATTCATAGCTTTAAACAGACCCCTCAGGAAACCGTAAGACTGGCAGGACGTAGGTTTAGACAATATGTTGAACGATGTCCAATGCAAGAGCTACCCTCACAAGCTAAGCAAGTGTCATTGTTTCTAGATGGCTTGTTGAGCTCTAAACTACGCTCCTACGTGTACCTAAAAGAACCCAGAACGCTAGAGCAATGTGTAAGAATTTGTATAGACATTGAGGACAACTTAGGAGATGAGTTGGAACTCTCAAAGGTCTATAAGGACTCAGACTGTTCATCTCTAGCATCCACAAAATTGTCTAGCTCAATAGAAGACCTTGCAGAAAAAGTGGCCCAGAAACTAGGAGTTTCTAGCAAACCTAGGGTACTAATGAACAAGCGCTGTTACACCTGTGGTGGTGACCATATGGCAAATGTGTGTCCCAATGCACCACAACCTCAAGCCAACCCTAGTGGCCAATACTGTACAATTGAGAGAAGATACACGAATCATACGGCTCAGGACTGCCCATACAACAAACAGACCGTGAGACAGAACTACCCGCAAGCATACCCGCAGCCAGGTAGGTATCAAGGCCAATACAATGCTCAGCCTTATTACTATAGGCCTCCTCAGAACTACCCATACCAGGCTCAACAGAGACCTCAACCTGTCTTAGCTCAGCAGCCACCCCCACCAGTGAATGTCATCTCAGTCAAATACGCTGCTGCAGAAGAGAGCCTAAGTAGGGCCTTAGTGCCTTCTTCACCTTTGATCACGGAAAGTGACCCGAACTCAAACAGTTTTGACTCTACGCATGTAGATAGTCCACCCGCATATTACACAGAGTCACCAGAACACGTAGAAACATATCATTATGATAGTCCACCAGTGGAACCTAGTTGGGAGCCCGACTACGCTCATGTGATGTACACAAACCCAAATCCACAGCCCCAATTGAGACAACAAAGACCACAGGGCCCTAGAGGACCATGCTTTAGGTGCCAAGGAGATCATTTCATAAAGGATTGTCCACATCCCCCGATAGCAGGACAATCAGAGTACTATAACATCCAAGGCTTTTGTGCTGATTGTGGTAAAGAGCACATAATCAAAGATTGTCCTAAGAATCCTGTTAATGCTTCGAATGTGACACCGATCAACGTGATAGGTATTGTAAATAACGCAGATGGATCCAACCCTACATACGTGCCTATCCAAGCTATAACCAGAGCCCAGGCGCTCTTACAGAACCAACAGTTTAATCAAGGGAAAGTAGCCGAAACCAGTGAAGTTGCAGAATCTAGCAGTAAAAAGACAAAATCTTGGAAAGATTCTAGAGAAATAATAAAGAGAAAGTGGAGTAAAAAGATAACGGAGTTGGAAGGAAGTTTAAAGGAATCTAGAGCCAAAATCCAAGAATTGACTTCACAGGAATTGAATCAAGAGAATCCAGCTCAGAAATCAGGATCAGTTTTAGCGGAACCCATACCAGAAAATCTAGACATGATGTTTCGTGCATATTAGGCTAGATTAAAAGAGGGACCTCAGGTAGCTGAAATGAGCAAAAACTACCCTCGAGCTGATCTAGAAATTGAGAGAACTAAACTTTGCATGAAGATGGTAGAATTAGCACAAGCTTTGTTTGAAGCCTCTAGATATCTTAATTGGAACAACATGGCAAAACCGGAATTACATTTTCAAGGACTAATGGAGAGGCTAGAATACTTGATAGAGAGCAAAGAGAAAAAGGATCAGCATAGGAACCCTATTGTCCCAGAGACACAGGAAAGGAATGCACCATCCCTGTCTCAAGTACCCAATACAGAAAGTCAAGACAATTTGTCTTCCATACATAAATATTCACATGAATTTTTGAGAGAAATCCAAGAAGAGAAATGGAGAAAGGAACAAGGAACCCATCCTCCTATTCAAGAAATAGATGACTTGCAGGAACAATTTCCCCAAGACATTCCCTCTATTTACGATGGTGTAGAGGAAGAACAACTGAGTGAAAACACAAGATTTGGATCTAATTCTTTACAAGAATTACCTCAGTTCACAGGACCTTGGGAAGCAAAGTCTATTAGTATGAGAGCACCCACGATAATAGTGAGGAATGAAGAATCAGTAATC
Organism: Ceratopteris richardii; assembly: GCA_020310875.1. NCBI lineage: Eukaryota > Viridiplantae > Streptophyta > Polypodiopsida > Polypodiales > Pteridaceae > Ceratopteris > Ceratopteris richardii. The sequence continues at coordinate 15,681,758 of CM035421.1, forward strand.
CCTAGAAACACGGAAGTGATCAAGAACACTAAAGTACAATGTAATCTCACTCTAGAGGAGTTGTTAAAGGTTAAACCAGAATTGTGGAAGCATGTAGCAAATCAATTCCCCAAGCTTGCTACTACTCCCTCACAAATAGGATCACAAAATAAGGTACCAGAGATACCCGTAGAAAAGATCGGAGATGTAAGCGAAGGAGAGGAAGGTAACACGTATCTTCCGATAACCCATCAGGGCTACACCACGAAAGCCATCTTAGATTCAGGAGCCGGAGTAGCCATCGCTACCACCGCTTTATGGAAACGTTGGGGTAAGCCAGCATTAAGACCCACCAGGATGAAGCTACAAATGGCTGACGGACACATAGAAAAACCATTAGGCTTACTAGAAGGCATATCTCTCACCACTTGTGGCGTAGAATTTGAGCATACCTTTGCCATTTGTGACTTTGCAAAAAACCATGCTTATGAGATGATATTGGGACGACCATTCATGCGTCAGTTGCAAATTGTACAAGTTTGGGGAACCAATTCGTTGTACTTGCAACATTTAGGAGTGACTACCAAAGTCAACCTTAAAGACTATTCACATCAAGATGTACCCCCAATACAATGGAATACCATCCATAAGACACCAGTAGAAACAGAATCCGTGCACTCATTAGAATCATATCCTTCTTGGTTGCATGAGGATACTCATTTATGGATGTGTAAAGTAGCCAAACAAGAGGAAGAAAGATTAGAAGCAAGGACCTTAGGTGCAGAACAACATCCACGAACCCTTCAAGACCCAGCCTACGCACCTGTAGTCTTCCCTGACGAAGAGTTTGAACCCCATGGTTGGGCAGAAATCCTAGCAACCATGGATGTAGCCATCAATGAAAAACAATGGACACCCCACTATGACGAGGATGGCTATGATATCTTAGTTTTCACGATAGAGCCAATCATGTGCGATGCAATTTTAGAAGAGTGTGAACCTAAAACTGATGCATTTGAGGATGCAAGCGATTTCGATTTAGAATCAATTATCATGGACCCACCCTTTGCATCAGAGGAAGAATATTTTTTCGAGGTAGAGACTGACCCTCAGAGACACGAGGAAATTACGAATGAGGTAAGGTTAGCCACTCAAGTGACTACTAAAAGTGAAGGCAAGAAAAGAAAGAAGAGAGAAACCATGTCAAAAAAAGAAGAATCTTTGTTTGAAGTACCCGAGAATTTCAAGAAATATGAAATCGAAGATAGAAGAATCATGGTACGAATGCTTAATAGAAAGGCGAATGACGGACAAGTATATTATAACCGAGAGAAAACCAAGAAAATAATAGTAGCCATAGAAGGAGAAGAAGAGAAATGTACATACATAGGGCATGATTTGATGAAGGAAGAAGAAGAAGAGCTCGTTGCCCTATTGCGCGAATATAGAGATGTTTTTGCTTGGAGTTACAAAGATTTGAAAGGAATAGATCCAGATATATGTTCTCATAGAATCCCTATGACTCCAGATGCAAAACCGACAAAACAGAAACCTTACACGTACAATGATAACTACGCTGCGAAGATTAAAGAGGAGATAGATCGCTTGATAGAAGCAGGATTCATTTACGAAATTGAGCATACCGAATGGGTATCACCCATTGTGGTTGTGCCCAAGAAGAATGGAAAATTGTGTGTGTGTATTAACCTTAAAAAAGTTAATGCCGCAACGATTAGAGATAGTTATCCTCTTCCTATCACGGAACATCTATTGGAAAGAGTTGCGGGCAAGGAAGTTTACAGCTTTCTTGATGGATTTTCAGGCTATAATCAAGTAGCCATTGCTCCAGAAGATCAACACAAGAGGGCATTTGCCACTGAATGGGGCATATTTGCATTTCGTGTGATGCCATTTGGCTTAACAAATGCACCCGCCACTTTCCAGCGACTCATGTTTCATGTTTTTAAGGAATTCTTACGCAAGAGTTTGGAAGTTTATGTCGATGACTTATGTGCTCATTCAAATGTAAGACAGACGCATATCCCAGAGTTAAGGCAAATATTTGACAAATGTCGAGAATATCAGGTTTGTTTGAACCCAGAAAAATGCGTTTTCATGGTCAGACAAGGTAAAATTCTAGGACACATTGTGTCAAAAAATGGAATCTCTACGGATGAAGAAAAGGTGAAGGTAATTGCAGATTTACCTAGACCAACTAATGTGAAAGAGGTACAGGCATTTATGGGCCATTGCGGATATTATAGGAGATTCATACACATGTATGCAATCATAGCCAAGCCTTTGTACTCTCTTTTAACCAACTTTGAATGGACAGATGAATGTGAAAATTCATTCAATGAACTTAAACGACGCTTGTGCTCAGCACCTATATTGACTACACCAGACTCGAGTAAGCCATTCCATGTACATGTGGATGCATCCAATTATGCCATAGGATGTGTGTTAGCACAACCCACGAATGAAGGTAACATAGATCTCCCAATAGCTTACGCGAGCAGACAATTGAACGTAGCAGAAAGAAATTACACCACGACGGAACGAGAAGGATTAGGGATGATCTACGCAGTAAAGAAGTTTAGGCACTACTTGTTGGCCAACAAATTCAAGTTCTTTACAGATCATCAAGCCCTATTGTATTTAGTCAACAAGCCATGTAACACAGGATGACTGATACGTTGGTTTCTATTACTCATGGAGTATGATTTTGAAGTAGTAGTTAGGAAAGGAAAGACACATCTTAGAGTTGACCACCTTTCGAGATTAACCTCAGGAGAAGCTCCTCAAGGAGTAGTGGATGATCTACCAGACGCATATTTGTTTAACCTTGAGATAGCACCAGAATGGGCTAAGCCTTTAGTCCCTATTCTCACATATGGACCCAAGAATCCTAGGATAAAGATCAAAGAAGGAGAGATTACCAAGTCTCAGAGATACCAAATAATGGCAGGAAGCATATATAAACAGGATAATCAAAAGATTCTTGCTTGTTGTGTGGATGAATCAGAACATGCGAATTGGTTGCAATTAGCACATGTAGGTGCACTAAAGCAACATCATTCAAAACATCGAACATTACAGACTCTGCATAGACTAGGAGTATATTGGCCTTCGATGGAAGCAGATGTCTACAAGTTGTGTAAAGAATGCCACGTTTGTTGTGAAAGACCACTAGTAGAGCATGCTACATTATATCACGTGTCTCTCACACCAGACTGGAGTGAACAATTAGTGACATACTTGAGGACGAAGACATTCCCTCCAGGAATGACTTTAGCACGACAATGCAGTCTAGAGCAGGAAGCTCAAGATTATTCACTTATTGGTGATAACCTATACAAAAGAGGACGAGATGGATATCTAAGACAATGTATTCATGAGAGCGATTATCTGAGCATACTAGAGACTGCACACCAAGGTGTTGCAGGAGGTCATTTTGGACCCGATAGGATAATCAAAGCCATCCTCTTTGCAGGATTATGGTGGCCCACTCTTCACATGGATGCTCATACCTATGTAAAGAGATGTGATGTGTGCCAAAGAACTCAGTTTCCTACTCGCAGAGATGAAATGCCATTGAAACCCATGATGGGCGGAGGTGCATTTTCTAAGTGGGGTATAGACTTTGTAGGACCCATTAACCCCACTGCAAAAGGTACACATGCGGAATACATTATTGTTGCCATAGATTATCTGACGAAATGGGTAGAGGCAAAAGCCACGAAAAAGAATGATGCACACACAACTGCAAAATTCTTATTTGAGAATGTCTTTACAAGATATGGATTGCCTATAGAGTTAGTGAGCGATCGAGGCACTCACTTTCTAAACCAAGTCATTGAATATTTGTTACAGGATTTTATGGTGATTCACAAGAAATCCGCACCATATCATCCTCAGGCCAATGGTCAGGCTGAAAGCACTAATAAGATCCTTTGTAACGTACTGACGAAACTCGTGAACAACAAACGTTCAGATTGGGACAAACAGTTACACCACGCTGTTTGGGCATATCGAGTGGCCTACAAGACCGTACTCAATGCAACTCCCTTTCAGATGGTTTTTGGTCAGAATGTTGTGCTTCCTTTGGACTTCTTGATACCGACCCTTAAGGTTGCACAAGAACATCAATGGACCGGCCATGAATTATCAGCAAGAATAATGGACTTGGAACGATTAGGAGAAACCAGGCTAAAGGCAGCAGCAGGAATATATGCAGCGAAGAAGCGACAGAAAGCATATTTTGATGCACATGTGAAAGATAAAGGACTAAAAAAAGGAGATTTAGTTCTAGTATATACGCTAAAGCAACACGCACGTAAGTTAGAAAAGCGAGATTATGGACCTATGATCATTAACAGACTCTCAACAAGTGGAGTAGTACAATTAGCCACTTTAGAAGGAGATATAATGCCTAATTATATTAGTGGCTGTAGAGTCAAGTTATATCAGGAACCTCTTACTGAGGATATGCTTAGACGACTCACGTTGGCAAAGAAGCGCAAGGAGGAAGAAAATAGAATACGAGCGGAAGCTCAGGCAGAAGCAATAGAACGCATTAAACGCATGAAGTTAAGAAGACAAGGACTAGGGAGAGAACATTATAACCATCTAGAAACTACACCCAGATACCCCATGGCCATGTGTCAAGTAAATTCAAACACTCATCCTAGTATAGTGGACAGGAGACCATTCATTACAGTCAGGCTAGAGCACGGCAACCCTTGCCAAGAGCTCAGGGCTTTAATTGACTCAGGTGCTGCGACTAGTGCGATTAGATGGTCCCACTATAAGGACTCAAGAATAGAAATGCGGCCAATTGAGGCATACCTCATAGGCCTAGGAGGCATGGAAACCCCTTGCATGGGTGAGGTGGACCTTCCTATCCTCATTAAGGATGTGACCATGACAGCGAAGCTACTAGTGTGCCATGATGACGACCTGATAGAACCCCTAATCCTTGGCCAAGATTGGCTATACGATCACTCAGTGGACCTAAATCTTAGACAAAGCTCCTTACAGATTGGAACCTTAGAACAGAAGCGAATGATACCGCTTGACTTCCCTAACGCCATTCCGATTGAGGTTTGTAACCCTAGACCCTATGAAATGCATGCGACAGAAGACCGGGAGATCTTGGGTCAGATCAGTCACGTTACATCTCCACCAACCCACTCGGGCTTGGCTAGGGACAATTGTCAATCAGAAGGACGACAGGAGATCTTCCCTGGAGCTTCCTGCAAACTAGAAGGGGCAGCTACCCAACCGCTAGGGCAGTTGAACACAATCAGCGGTTAGGTGGGTTGCATCAGCGGCCAAATGAGCACAACACCCTGCGGTGCTCATCCTTCCAAACTTGCTGCGGGCTGGCCTAGATTAAAGATAAAGAAGGAATCACTTCCTAATGGGCAGGTCACGCAAGTGTTGGATCTCCCTTCTTTTCCAAAGCAGAGCGTCCAATGGACCTCTTAAACCCTACCACGAAGGAGTCAACCACAACAGAGGAACCCAGACCGACGACACCACCAGACAAGGCAAAGAAAGCAGCAGTATCAACATCACAGAACAAGTGGCACGAAACAAATATGGGTGCCAAAAGGACAGCATCCACAGGCTATTAGCAACACTGCAGACGAGAGCAGGACAAAGGTTCAACAGAAGCAGAGTCAGCATCCAAAGTCCCCTCGATCTTCTTCCCCAAGTACAAATACTCGGCAGATTTGGATCGCCAAGAAATATCTTATCAGTCGACCAACACCCACGCAGATTTGGGTACCCAAGCAATGTATTATAGCCAACTCTCTAGCCATGTAATATATACCCCTCCGAAATCTTTTCATCCTTCAATACCACCAAACCCGATACCGCTTTTTGTCCCTCAGCAGAAACATACTACCCACTCCAAGACTCTTAGGAAATGGATACCGAAACGTATCCAGACGTCTTCTTATACCCCCTTATCTAACAATTCTCCCACCCCGTTTAAACTCCACCCTTGTAATAATTCACCCTCAACCAAACCTTGTATAAATTCATACACCCAAACCCCACATCATGCATAATAAAAGCTCATCAAGAATTGTAGGCATAATCTGAACCATGTAGGTGTCTAGAGACCTGCATTAGCTCTGCAAAAAGATCATTGCATCAATCACTTCACGACACTTGGCTACACGGGTTACACATCGGTTATGGAAAAGGATTGCGGTCTCACCTTAATGGGATCATAATTAATTTCCATACTAATGTGTTAATCTTTTGTAGCATATCTTTTCCATTAGATCATCAGTCATCATGCAAACCGAAGCAGAACCATCAGAAGCTGGCCCAAGCACACCAATGGCCAATATTGGAGAATTGCTCGCGGAATCTTATCCTACAATGCAACCACCAGAGTTTCAAGGTTTTCCAGGACCCATGCCAATCGATGATCCTCCTAGAGGATATACTGAGAAGATTCATCATAATTCTCATTGGTTCCAAGGCCTAGCAGGACCATTAGCAGACGCTGATTTCATATTTGAGTCCAATTTGGCATTTGATCTTCGCACATGGGCCAAGTACCAGTTCTTTTCAAGAGAATTTGAAGGACTGCAGAATACACAAGATTTAACGCACGTTTGGGCACGAGCGGGATTTACAGAATATTTTAGTGACCCTCTGCCTAAACCCGATTTTTACAGATGTTTTTACTTGGTAACTACCTTAACAGCTTCAGAGAACAAGGATCTACCTGGCACATTCATGTTACCATCCTTGGTAAATGATCCTCCATTCAGAAGGTTTTATTTGTCTAAAGATTTAATTCACGCAGCTCTGAAAATACATGGAACGCACACTCCGACGGAGAGAGAACGGCTAGTCCCAGAGCAGATGAAACGTGGTGACGTAACTAAGTGGGAGGATATTTCTGCTATAACACCTGAGCTCTCTAAGCCATTGCGGATATGCATGCAGCATTTTGCTTTCCCAGCTCAGGATCGTTTTACCATGCCTCACAAGAGAATCTGGTTTGGTTTGTACTTAGCATGTACTGGACCTCAAACGGTTGACCTAGCCAACTGGATAATTGATCAGCTCTATTTGGCACAACATAGATGGGAGCGAAAGAAGGTAATCAATGGGTGTTGCGCCCTCACCAGGATCATATATATGTGCTTGGCGTATGACTTACCAATTGAGCATGCCATGACCAGTGAGGAACTGAAAGCATTCAAAGGGACCACTAGGAAGGCTAGAAAGTCTAGCAAAGGCAGAGCCGGAAAACGCATGAGAGGAACCATCCCATGCCTACAAGTCCCAGAATCACCCTCGCCACAACCATCTCCAGAGGAGTCACCAACAGCAGCCACTCCCACGGTACCACCAATTCGTATACGGTTATCAAGACCAGTTACGCCGGAGGGCACCACCAGTACTGTTGCACCCCAAGCAGCCACAACCACAGAACCTATCACCACAGCAGCTGAACTTCCCACCACTATTGGTGCGGAAGCTTTCTCTTTTCCCATACCCCATTTAGAACCACGACAAGCAGAGCCACTGGACCAAACTTTTGATTTTGAGATGCCCGATGCATTCTCCAATGAGTTCCAGTTTTCAGAAGGACAATTGTTTTCTCAAGAATTTGAAAGGCCTAGCTACCCTACCACACCCAGGGATCAGCCACAAGGACAGATCGTGTCCAGCTCTAATGACGAAAGAACAGCAACCGATGACGACAAAGGAGATGACGAAGCTAGCCAGGGAACACAGGAATCCCAAGAGCATGAACAGACAGATGGCCAAGGCCAACAAACAGACACACATGGTGATACAAGTACCCATGAAGATGAAACTTACGAAGCAGCAGCTTACACACTAGCTATCAAGAAGCTGTATAGAACTATGGAAAAAGTTTGGGCACGCAAAAAGCTGACAGAGGAAGAGAGTCAAACAATAATAGAACAAGAACTTGTCACAGGCGGATTCGAAGACGCATACATCAAAGGATTCAGAGAGTTAGTCAAATCAGTAGGCTCCAACGAAGCACTCAGGTACTTGCAACGAAAGCCACTACCACAGTTTGACCCCCGCAGAGTACGACTACTTTCAAAGCCCGACGAATACATTCGTGTACCAACAGGAGCCCAGTCTTCTGCACAAGCTAGGGAGGCACGCCTCGTCCCCGAAAGTTCGTTGGCTGTAGAAACCATCTTTGTAGATTCCCCACCCCGCGCAACAACTGTACATACCTCAGTAGTCACTGAAGTACCGACCACCCCAACCGCTCCTCCATCACCGCCAGTCCATCCACCCTCCCCTCTTCACCCTCCTTCCCCCAGACCAACATCTTCATTCACCGGTGGTGTTGCAGAAATTGTCTTTACGACCACTAACCCCACAATTCCCGCACCCATTAGCCCTAGTCTACCCCCTCCCACACCCACCTTTCTATCCAACCCATTCCTTCATCAATCTTTTCCATCTTTCCCCACAACTCCAAGACCCCTTTTCCCATTCCCACCGCCATTAACCTTCTCCCCCGTCTCACCTCCCCGACCCACTGTAACCCCTCTCTCCCCTTTCTACCAAGCTGCTCCAGCCAACCCCCCTGTAAATTACCCCTCAACCTTTGTAAATCCCGTATTTACACCAGCACGAGCACCCACGATCACACCCATATTCACGGTCACCGCACTAGATACGTCCACTGACATGGACATCTCACCACCCACTGCACCATCACTCACTTCACTCACGGCACAAACATTTTTAAGCACATCACAATTTTCAACAATCACTACATCATCCACCTTCCCACCCCCATTCCCCATTCCCGTTGCATCTACACCAACTGCATCTTCATTTAGCACCCCATTAATACTATCACCCACTGTAGATAATGCATTCCGACAGATGTTCATGTGTATGACGCAAGTAAGAGATGAGTTCACATCTCTTGGTGATAATTATCAGCAGCTGCAGAGGACAACCAATGACTTACAGTCGCAGCTTAATTTATTGTCTATTGAGAATGCCTCTCTGAACACCCGCTACCAGGAATTACGCGAGGCTTATCACAAATTGGAACTAGAAAGCGAAGAAAAGACCAAGGAAGCCACTGCTGACCTGGATAACTTATTAAGAGCCCAGACAGTCTGCAATGCAACGCTAAGAAACATGGGCTTACTACAAAGACACCTAGCAGCCGCCAAGGAAGAAAACCAGCGCTTACAGGATCAGAACCGAGAAGACTTAGAAGCAGCGCTCGACCACCCAGACCAACCACTCAGTCCTAGCAGGTTCAAAGCCATTCCCTCAAACTCGATGAGGATGCTGCTAGACGATCATGTAAGATTACTAGATGAATACGACCGCATGAACGAGGAGTTACAGAAACTCAAAGAAGATTACAAATTACTCCAGTTACAAGAACCGGCACACCAAGACATACCAGCACCTGTGGACCCCTCTCTTGACATCTTAGAGGAACTCAACGCATTACGGGCCCATGTATCGAACCTTGAATCAAGGATTGCAGTATATGAAGCACCACCAAGGCCAGATTCCCCACCTGAGCTTCCAGCTGAGGAAGAAACTGTTACCATTTCGGTGGAGGAAACGTTTGAAGAGGCGTACGAGCCACAACCCATCCCAGGCGGACGCGTCACGGCCGAAGGCCAGATGACTTACGAACTTCCGACCCCCGCGTGGATGAAGACTATTGAGGAACTTGGAACAACGCACTCAGCTAGAGTAGAGGCACAATTGCATGCCATGGTGATGATAGAAGAAAGAATATTACAGTCTCCATTCTTTGCTTATTTGGCCCCACGACAATACATATCTGGGCATGAGCTACAGTATAAACCGTATTTTATGTTAATGGCCGAATACCAGTTAGCCATTGAGAAAGAGACAGGTAAGAAACCATCCCATGCAACTCAATTCGAGGCGGATGATTTGCCACTAGATGCACAGCAAGGAAGGATCTATCAACCAGAGTGGCGAAAAGATTTACTACAACAGTATCCAGAGATGATGAGTACATGGGTAAAGGCACCTTTGCATTTGAAGTACAACCCGTGTTGGGGACCAGTGCCACGACGCCGCTCCTGGACTGCCTTTGCTATTAAGGTACAAAACAATAAGCAGTGCCAAGACTGGTTGAATTACCCCTATTTTAAGCCACCCATTGAGTTACCAACTGTTGGCTACATGATGGCTACAATTCGCCACTGGCTCCCTAGATTAAAGCATATGGATGATATAGCGGCGCAGATTACTGTCAAAATCTTTGACATGATGCAAACGATTTTTAAAGTCTTCCGACGCGTCAAGGCACCACATGTCAACACCCCGGGCTTTGAGCATGGCAATTTCGATCTGGTATACGATATGAGTACAACCCCATCGCTACGGGTGTGTTATGCCTGGCATTGCAGAATCAAGTACTTACCGGCGTGCTACAAGCAGACGTTCGAAGAGATGTTCACAACCGGCTTCTGGGAATACCATTCAGAGGTATTCATAAGCAGGCCTACACATTTATTACACTTATTTGCCTGTGAACGAATGGTCTATTCCACACACTATCAGCTCTCGCCACCGGAAGAACCGCAACCAATCGACTGGGAGAAACTCGAGGCAGATCTGGCCCGAGGCATTCGTATCTCCGAGCACACCCTCGCTCAAGACCTCCTACACAACTATATCCGGCAGACCTCACAACAAGGTTCTGTTAGGGACGACAGAAGCGAGAGGGAGGGGGGTGTTGGAAGCAGCCAGAGGCACAGACGACGCGGAAGCATGTAAGAACGGAGCAGGGAGCCAGTCAAATCTTTTTTCAAAGAATCATGTTCTAAAAATACTTTTCAAAAACCTCCAATAGTGATTTTTATCACTATTGTAACATATGTAACATAGAAAACCCCATTTTGTAATCCATAGCTCCATTTTGTGCAAACCGAGGAGTCCTCGAGCTTGAGGAGCTTAGGAAGAACAAGCGTATCAATTTTCGTTATTTTCAGACATCGTTTACCATTCCAAATAGCATCTAGGACCTAATTTTTAACTATGCCGGTCACTAGATGTGAAACCGGTCAAAACTAGTCTAGAAACTATAAAAAGAGCTAGAGAGCTCATTTTTTAGGTTAGCGTGTTTGAGGTTAGAGTTCTTTTGAGCTTGTAATAGTGTTCTTGAGTAATAGAGCTAATTTCCCACCTTCCATTGTGTCTTGCTTGTCTCTTCATTGTGTGTGTGTATGTGTGTGTGCATCTTGGTGCTTCTCACCTTCACTCTCACTTCATCTCACATTCACGATCTTCATATCACTCCTATCTCTTCCACGGATTGACAATTAAGGAGGTGGAGCTTCTTAACGTGGTTCTCACCATTGTGCTAGAGCAACAGTGGAAGATGCTATTCAGCCATTGCTTTCATGTACTAAGGTGACATCTGTTAGCTCCAAATATGATACTTTGATGCCTCTTTTTACAGGTGGACACTCTACTGCTGGTTTTAATGAGGCAACTTCTCAGCCTTTGCAGGTTTCGTGTAATGATGCAGATCATCCCATTTCTGATGCAGATTTACATGATGCACTTGGTAATGAGAGAGCTGATATTGAGGAGGCAAAAACTATGCCAAAATGGCTGGTGCAGACTTTGCGTGACAGTAAATTAGATGCACCTTTGTCATATCGTACTTGTTCAGGCTCTCATAGTGCCTCTTTTGCATTAGATTGCTATGCTATGGCTGCATCTAGTCTCTGTGATGAAAATGAGCATGTTTCTTTTGATGAAGCACAAAATTCAGAAAATTGGATGGCTGCTATGCAATCTGAATATGATGCTATAATGAAGAATGGTACTTGGTCTTTATGTGACTTGCCTCCTAGCAAGAAAGCCATTGGTACTAAGTGGGTATACAAGCTGAAGCCTAAACCTCATGGTACAGTTGACAGGTATAAGGCTAGGCTTGTTGCAAAGGGTTATGCACAAGAAAGAGGCATTGATTTTGATGAGACCTTTGCACCCACATGTCGTATGACTATTGTTTGGAGCATCTGTGCACTTGCAGCCCATCATGGTTGGAATGTACATCAGTTGGACATTAAAACTGCATTTCTGAATGGTGACTTGCATGAAGAAGTGTATGTTTTCCAGCCCCGTGGTTTTGTCCAAAAAGGGCATGAAAACTAGGTGTGCAGGTTAAAGAAGGCATTATTTGGTTTAAAGCAAGCACCACCTGCTTGGTATGAGAAGATACATGCCTATCTGATTGCACATGGTTTTGTGAACAGTCCAACTGAAAGCACCTTATATGTCAAGCGTGCTAATGTTGTGCTTCTGATCATTGTTGTCTATGTTGATGACATGCTGCTCACTGGTCCTATTAAGAAGCATGTTGCTGATTTTAAGGCTGATTTGCATGCCTCATTTGAGATGTCTGATTTGGGGCATTTGCATCACTATTTGGGCATTCAGTTTATGCAAGTTGATGGTGGATTGGCTTTGTGTCAAACGAAATATATTGACACATTATTGCAGCGTTTTGGCCTTGAAGATTGTAAGCCTATTGCCACTCCTATGGAGACAGGTTTACGATTGAGTCTTCATGATGCTCGAGATGCATTTGATGCTATCCTCTATCAGCAGGTTGTTGGATCCTTGATTTACTTATGCATTACTCAGCCAGATATTCAGTTTGCTGTCTCACAAATGAGCAGGTTTATGCATTGCTCAGATCTCAAGCATAGGCAGGCGGTTAAGCGCATCTTTCGCTACTTGAGTGGTACTCGGCTACTTGGGTTGTTTTATCCCAAGGGGGGATCACTACCGCCAAATTTGCATGCTTTTTCTGACTCAGACTGGGCTGGTTGCTATGACACTCGTGTGTCCACTAGTGGCTTTTGCTTCATGCTTGGCAGCTCATGTATATCTTGGTTGAGCAAGAAGCAGCCTACTGTGGCCACTTCCAGTAGTGAGATTGAGTATAGGGCAGCTTTCACAGCTACTGTTGAGTGTGTATGGCTCAGACGCCTTATGGCTGATTTCGGTGTTGGTCAGTCCTCTACCACCACCATCTTCACTGACAGTCAGAGCGCATTAGCAGTTGCGAGGAACCCCGTGTTCCATGCTCGCACTAAGCACATTGAGGTGCATTATCATTATGTCAGGGAGAGGTTCTCTGCTGGGGAGATCAGCTTGGCATATGTGCCCACGCAGGACACATTGTAGACCTTTTCACGAAGGCTCTGCCTAGGGAGAAGTTTGAAGCTTTCCACAAAGCTTTGGGCTTACTTCCTTTCGTGGAGTGATTTCCACATAGCTTGGCACTTCCTTATACATGAGTGCCAGCTCCTTGTTCACCGCATCACTCCTTGGGGGGATTTGTTGATATATTTAGGTAGTGATGTGTGTGAACACTCTAGGACCGCGGGGGCACTTTTTTCCCTCTTTAGGACGTTTTTTCCCTCGGCTTGTATATACGCCTATTGCCCTAATGGGCTACTTATCTATGTACATTCTCTAATAATACATTCAGTCTTGTGTGTTGTGCTCCAAGCTTCGTCTTCTTCCCTGTGCTATTCGCATGCTTCCGAAGACGTCTAACTCCAACAGGTACTATGTTCTCTATACACTTTGTGAGTGGGGACGCAACACACAGAGTGAATGATTGAAACACAATGACAACTTACTTCAAGTTTGACACTAATCATTATATCCTTCAATTGCAGATGGCTTCCTCTAACTCTAAAGCTACACAAGAAGCATCCTTTGATTCTGAAGCCACTCAGGAGAATGAAATATTAGAGTTTCCTATGGAATCACCTATTAAGGCTTGAGGACACTGGTTCAGACCTAGAGCATGGTATGAAAAGATACATACATATCTTTTGTCCATTGATTTCCATAACTCAGATGTAGCTCCAACTCTTTATGTCAAAGCAGAAACAGGTAAAATGATTATAGCAATCATTTATGTGGATGATATTATAGTCATAGGTCCTAAAGATGAAGATTTGCATATGTTCAAAGAACAATTGAAGCAAACAATTGATGTGAATGATTTAGGCAATTTGCATTATTATCTTGGGGTTCAGTTTCTGTTTCGAGATGAGTGTATCTATATGACACGATAGAAGTACATTGAGAAACTTTTGGAGAGGTTTCAGATGGTTGATTCTAAACCTATGCAAACACCTATGGATCAGAACATGTCTTTACAAATGGTAGCACATGCAGAGCCATTTGATGTTACTCTATATATTCAATTAGTTGGTTGCTTGATATATCTTTGTAATACACGTCCTGATATACACTTTGCAATTTCTCAAGTATCAGGGTTCATGCAAAATCCGACGGTGTTACATTGGAAAGCAGTAAAGCGGATCTTTCGATATTTGAAGAGAACTTCAATTTATGCTATGGTATTTTCGAAATCTACATATTTGTTACTAAAAGGATTTTCAGATTCTGATTGGGCAGGTGATAGACACACAAGAAGAAGTACTATTGGATATTGTTTTTATCTTGGATATTGTCTTATCTCATGGCTTTCGAAAAGACAAACCACTATTGCCACTTCATTGTGAAGCTGAATATCGTGCAGCATTTACAGCTACTCAAGTATTAATACGGTTGCAGAAGATTTTTAGTTATCTTGATGGGAGAGTACATGAACCCATTCATATATTTTCAGATAGCCAGAGTGCTATAGCTATAGCTAAGAATCAAGTGCATCATGCAAGAAAAAATCATATAGAGGTACACTACCACTATATTGGAGAACAGATAGCTAAGAAGCACATTGAATTGGTTTATGTTCCTTCTAGTGAGAATGTTGCAGATATATTTACCAAAGCATTGACTAGAGATATTCATGAGAAGATTTACAGGTTACTGAAGCTTGTACCATTGTGACATTGAAGGAGGGATTGTTGGAAGACAATGTCCCATGGTCAAATTGCTCAAGTTCTTTAGGATGTGTAGTTGTTCTGTATAGATCTTGTACAAGCAAAAGCGTGGGTGCCTTGGATAGCACAGCGATCTCCCATGCAACCCACTAGGGTTCTAATCCTGGTAGCCAGCGATGAAGAGTTTTTTTTTGAAAAGCATCTTTTGAAAAACAAAAGCAGACGGCGTTGATTATTTGCAAATTTAGCTTTAAGATTTCTCGCATACGGTCACGTACGATTTTGCTTTATTGGATGTTATTCGCTATGCCTTTCAATGGATACACAAACTATATAAAGAGGTTCTTGGCTCATTGTTCACTCACTCACTCAAAGATTTCAAGCTAGAGTTTGAAGGTCTTCTTGAAGAGAGAGTGTTCACACACTCTTGAGGAGGTGGAGTTTTGGTGAAGGAGAGGCTACTCTCTTGGAGCAAGAATTCTTCTACAAGGTGGTGGTAATTATCTTTTGTGAGTTAACCTTATATTTTGTTTTTAGGGTTTCTCTACCCTAATCTCAAAATTATGGTTGGTTGATTTACAATTTTGTTACACTATTTTGTGAGAATAAGGTTAGCGTCATTGCTCATTCACTTCACACACTTAGATTATTTCAACATAATCTAAATTTTGTATTATCATCTTCTTGGATATTCTTCCATTAGTGAGTGCACCACTTTATATGGTTGAGTAGTACTCCCATGTTGTAATTTGGACATCTATTTCTTAGTGAGTAAGCATCCAGCTTACGTTCCCTATCCTTGTCTCAAGATCTTTCTTTCTATCTCTCACTTATCATCTTAATTAATTAAGTGTGTATGCTCAAAAGGTTTTAGTTTGGAACGATCTTGGGGCCCCAAATTCCAACAAGAAATGCTCCTCCAAAGCATTCCATATGTCACTTGCACTTTCAAGTCCTCTAATATGAGGTAGGAAGTAGTCATTGGCTCCCATGTAGATGATGCTCCTTGCTTGAGCATCCTTCTTCATCCAAGTCTTCAAATCTGAGAGTTCATCCCTAGTTGGAACACTAGGATCTCTGAACTATGGTTTTTCTTCTTCACCTGTGATATAACCTATCAGGTCTTTGCTCATGAGATGAGATTCCATCCATTGACCAAGCTAGATAGTTTTCTCTATCCAATTTCTCTATCTGAAGAGAATCTCCCATCCTTTCTTCACCTGTGTATTAAATTCTTCAACCTTTATGAGGAATAAGTGTACCTTTAGTTTGAATGAAGTTCCTTTTGATCTTCTTGATAGCTTCTGACCTCCTTTTCAAGCTTTTCCCTTAAGCTTTCACCTTTTGAACCTTCAAATGTTGATTTTTGTATGATTGCGGGAGTCGGGGTCCTCCTTTCTTCTATTTTGATGAATCTTGCTTGGATACCACTAATGGAGAGTGTTAATCTCCAAAAGAACAAGTTCTCCTTGATGTTTGAGCACCTCTATATCAAGAATAACTCAAAACCTTTACCAATTTGGAGGATCAATGCCAGATTACCAAAATTTTGAACTAGCTGTGAAGAGAGTCACTACTTAGAAAAGTCTGTTGCACTTAACTCACTCATTGCCTAACCAAATGTGTAAAGTTTTCAATGAAACTTTGTATGAAGTGTCACCTAATGTCTGCGCACCTTCTCCAAGTTCTCAAAAGACTTAGTAGATCCTGATAAATAATTCAAACAATACACCTATGTCTAAAACTATAGTTCTCTACAGTCGACTTTGACACGTGTTACTTTTAATGCATAGTTCTCTCAAAGTACAACCCATTTATTCAAATTCTTTTAGCCATAGGTAGCTTACCTTCCAAATTAAACAATGAGTGCTTGCTTGCTCAAAACTTTACACTGTGCAAGGAGAACTGACCAAAATATTAGTATCGAATTTTGCACCTGTTGCAACTTCACTTCTTCACATTTACACATGTAAAGGTTCCTACTCTCAATTGTCTCAGCATGATCACAATTAGGATCTGAAAACTTGTACAAAGGTCAATCAACTATAGACTTAGACTTGTACAAAATCATTTCACAAAAGATTAAACACAGGAGTAATCAGCAAAAGATCGCGTGCAATTTTTCTTCTTCTCTGAAAAGTTTTACATATGAATGATGAGAGAGATCTTCCTCACTTCTAAAATGTCGAATGACTCTTAAAACTTCTAATTCTTCTCATCTCATGGTCTCTCATACTTGCCCCAACTTTTTACTTGTATATATAGGCATATATGTACAAGCTCATGACCATAACAAAGGTATAAGTGAGCTAACTATAAGTTTTAATGTACATATGTATACAATTCTTCATTTTCTGAATATGCAGGCTAATCCTTTCTTCAATCTTTGACTTCAATCCTTCATCCAAAACATCAATTGGTGGTTGACTTGCACCAACAATATTTTTATGGATGAAGTGGTACTAGATCTCAATGTGCTTGGTCCAAGCATGGAAGATTGCATTCTTGGCAATCGCAAAGGCTAACTGACTCTTGATGCAGATGTATGTAGGAGTTTGCTACAAAATATCAATTTCAAATGACAAAATTCAAATCCATATGGTCTCACATGCTACAAAACAAGATGCATGGTGCTGAACCCTTGTGGATTAAAAGGATTTATAAGCTTCATCTTACTTGCCCAAGAGATAGGTCTTGAGTCACTCAAGAATATATACCGAGAGATAGAATGTTGAGAATTAGGATCACCAGCCAAATCTGAATGAAAATATTGAGCAAGATCAATTCCACCTCTATATCAAAGGTCATGGTGGCATATGAGGCCAAGGTAGTGAAATAATCTTTGAGCAAGTTTCTAGTGTGTTTGTCAAGGCTGATGGGTGAACTAGCTGAGAACACCAACTACATATGTGATGTCAAGTTTAGAGTTGTCAAAAATCATGCATGTCCCGAATTGGTGATTTATACTCAAGTATGAGCTTGATGTTGGGATCAAGAGGTGTAGAGATTGAGTGACACTTGTCCATGTTATATCTAGAAATTACATCAGAGCATTACTTCTTTTGAGATAGAAAGATTCCTTCCTTAAATTTCTAGATTTCCATGCTAAGAAATTAGTGAAGCAAATCAAGATCTATCATAGAATACTCAAGGTGAAGATGATGAATGATAAACTTGATATGATCATCATCTAATCCTATTAAGATCAAGTAATCAACATAGACAATGATGATGGAAACTAGAGACTCTTTTTGATAGATGTAGAGATTGGAATCAATAGAACTTTGATCAAATCCTTTGTCTTAAAAGAACTTATGGATTTTCTCATACCATGCTTGTAAAGCTTGCTTGAGTCCATAGAGTGCCTTGTGTAACTTGTAGAAATGATCTTCTTTAACTTTGTTTTAGAAATCTTCAAGTTGTTCCATATATACTTCTTCTTGAATATCTCCATTTAAGAAGAATGTTTCACAAAAAATTGATAGATGGCCCATCAAAAATGAGTGCTTAGTGAAAGAATTACTTGAATTGTTATAAAACTTGTTTTGGAAGCAAAGTTCTCCTCATATTCTATCCCATGCTTTTGCTTATAGCCTTTTGATACTTGTCATACTTTACACTTATCCAAAGTTCCATATTTTTTGTACTTAAATTTGTAAAGCTATTTTCCTTCTATGACTTGATGATCTGATGGCTTAAGTACAAGTGACAAAGTCTTTTTTTTGTGAACTGCATTCATTTTCCAATCAACTTGGCCTTGATCTTCTATAAATATAGAAGGCTTAGGAACTTGTTGAAGTTGATGTATGAGTGCATAGTTGAAAAAATGACTTTGGTCTTTTTCTAATTTCTCTAGAAACCTTTGGGATCCCCTAGGCTGTTGGGAAGTACTTGCTTCTAAATTGTTCTTGGAAATAACTATGTCCCCTAAAAGTGTAGATAGGTGGACCATAGCTTGAACTTGGATCATTGGTGGAGTATTTAGAAGACTCATCAAAGATAACATCCTTTGAGATGGTGATTGTGTGGTTTTCCATATCATATAATCTATATACCTTAGATTGTTCATTGTACCCAATGAAAATATGTACAATGAAGATATGCTTTTTAGACTTGGAGAAGAGTTTGTGTCATTCTTCCTTCAGCACATGAACAAATGCATCTCTATCAAATACTCTGAAATAGTTCATATTAGGCTTTCTTCCAAATTAAGCCACAAAAGTTGTTCGATGTGGAGTGCACTTGTAAACCCTCAATTGAGTACATGCATGGTAGTCTAAATAGCTTCAGCCCATAAGTTGAAAGATAAGTCTTTGTTATCTAGCATAGTTGGCCATATCCATGATATTGTGGATCTTTTTTCTTTTGCAACCCCATTTTGAGATGGAGTAGCAGGTTGTGTGAGTTATCACTTGATGCCTTTTTGCTTTAGAACATTATCGAAGTCGTGGTTTGCGATCTCACCACCACCATCTTATCGGATAGTCTTGGATCACATGGATGCTTCATTCTCAACTCGATAGATCCACTCTCTAACCTTGGAGAAGATGTCAGAATTTGACTCAAGAAAATACACCCAATTGTATCTTGTGTGGTCGTCTGCTAAGAAAAAGAAGTAAAGCAATCCACGAAGGGATGGTGTATTCGTGGGTCCACAAAGATCCATGTGAACAATGGATAGAGGATTCTGAGCTTTGATTGATGTCTTTTTTGGTTTAGAACCTTATGCTGTTTGCCTTCAATGCATGCTTGGAAACCATCTTGAATTTGGTTCATCTTTGGCAAATCTTTGACTAATTGTGATGATGATATTTTGATAGGATATGATATATGCTTATATCTTTAATGCCAAAGTGTTGAGAGGGATTCCTTAGTGATGAAATATGATAGAATGTATAACCCTTTATCTTCTATACCTTGGGCCATGATATCTTGAGTGGTTGGGTCAACCACCTTGATGAAGATATTCTCAAATAATAATTGCTTGTGATGATTGGTGATAGCAAAGATGAAGTAAAAATAGTACATGGATCAAAGCTTTGCATTCTCCTTTATGATTGTTGATTCTAACTTTATCTTTGTCTTCGATAGGGAGACTCTTGTTATTGCATAGGTATGCCTCTCTTGTGTGCTCTTCTAGTTCTTGAAAGGATTTAGATCCTTGTACATGTGCAAAGTGGCACTATTGTCAAATATGCACTCTTGGGAGGGGCTTGAGATAATCAAGGTGTTAGCTTCAGTTGATATGAATACGTTTTTTTTTTACAATGTGACCTACATGTTGAAAACTTAGAGTTATTTTTTGTTGTAGATGCCTTTGAACTAGTATTTTTCTTGTAGTAATACTTCTCTATATGTCCTTGCTTCCAATAAAAAATACAAGTGAACTTCTTCTTAGAAGAATTGTTAAAAGCTTGCTTATGAGTACTACTAGATTGATGGTTAGGGTTCATGGAGTTAAATACACCTTTGGCTTTCATAGTTGTTTTTTGAGATGAAGAAGAATTTGTGGATGAATCATGTAAGAGCAAATGTCTTCAGACTTCCTCCCAGTTCAATGCCTATTGTATGTTGCTGAGGGTCATAACAAATATATTTCCTACGACTTGGGCAGCTTGTTGCATAGCCTTATTGGCCGTGTCTTCACTAGGAAGTTACCTTCCATACAAGGCCAGCTTGAGTTGCAAGTCTTCAAAATTTGTAATGACTTTCATGATAGGATCATGTGGCCTAATGAATAAACTTTGGAACTTGGTTTCTAGGGCATACATTTAGATGGATTTTATCTTCGTATAAGTATTAAAGGGTCTTTCATTCTTTATTTGATTTTTTACTTGCGGTAATATGACATTTGGTTAGCTCATCACATGCTAACAAGAGTTTTCCTAGGGTGCACTTATCCTTAACATTCACACATTCCATGTGCCAGGATCACTAGCCTTGTTGGGTTTTGGATTGGTGGCATATGTTAATTCATAGAGGAGATTCGCATATAAATATTCCTTGATTTTATCCTTCCATAAGTTAGCCTATAAGTGTTCCTCTTTAGTCATAAACATGGGCATGAATGACGGTAAATACAATGTGCCGATAATGAAGTGTTGGAGATCGTAGACATCTTATAGCCCAAGAAACTTGAACTTTACAAGATTTTGCAACACAATTACAAAGAGATAGATGGACCCAACACATAAGGTTGGAGGTTGGAACCCAATGTGCGCTTGGAGACCCTTTGATGGCTTAGAATAACCTACCCATTCAAAAAAGGAACTTTCTCTTTTGATTATTGTTGAGTTACAATAGTGATGGTACTTAGTGCGAATTGATTGCTTAGAAAAACTAAGGTTCTTTTTTAGTGTACAACTTTAGGGACAAATATCCTTGGCTCAATGCAAGAATAATGCCTTGGTGGTTGAACACAATAGTGGGTACTTAGTGAAGTGTTACCAAAAAGGTGCAATTTTTCAAAAATTTTAAAGGCTAATGGAACTTTTGGAAGATTGGCTTGAATGAAATAATATCCTTTGAAAAATTTGAAGAAATCCAATGTGATCCTCTTCAAATGTGTTCTCTTTAAAAAAATATATGGAGAAAATGAATTAAAGTCGGCATATATGTGGCCACTATAAGTGCATTGCACCAGAGTTGATATAGCTTTCAAAGATGCACGTATGTAATATTGTGTTTGTGGACACTATGGACCTAATAAAAAGAATCAAAGGTTTGATGATATCATAGGTGATCCTCAAGTATAATTATTGAGATGTAAATGAAAATACATGGAGATGATGGAGGACTTCAAGGACTACGAGATAAGTACATTGACTAACTTGAAAGTCAGTGAGAGCTTAGCTACATCCCAAGACTATTCTAGTGAAGTATATATAAGCTTTTCTCCTTGATTTTAGTAAATATCTATTGATTGATTCTACCTAAATATTTCGCTCAATTTTTTATATATATTTGAATTTGAATTCGATATGACTTGTGTCTTTTGGCTCTCTTTAGACTTAATTTAACTCTCAAATATTTATCCTAAAGAAGGACTTTTACAAAGATAAAAAATGTAGTGAAAAATTATCCTTAGAAATGAACTAAGGATATGTGTATACATACTGCTTCTTGTAGCTCAATGTAATCCACAGAGATGGTCAACCACTTAGGCTTTCCATATGCACCAACAACTCCCCCTCAAGCCTAAGATGCTTGCATCTTAATTCCTTTCCAATCCCTTGAAGTCCAATCATTGATTTGAATTTGTTTATCTTTACTCCATCCAAAGATTTAGTCATCATGTATGCACATTATTGTTGAGTTGAGATTTATGAAAGTTCAATATCCTTTCTTATAATCTCCTCCCTAACATAGTGATAATGGACCTCAATGTGTTTGGTCCTTGCATGATAAATAGGTTTTGTTGCAAGATGCAAAGAACTCATGCTATCACCAAATATGTGAGGATTAGATGACGTTATCCCTAAATCAGTGTACAGTGTCTTAATACACATGGATTCTTGAGTACCATTGGTCCATACTTTATATTCATCAATTACTACATCTCGACTTACTATGAATCCTTTAGTGCTAGGATTAAAAAGCCTATCATCAATTTGGTTTAGGTCATAATCTATGAAAACACATTGTGTTTCCTTGGATTAAGTTTCCCCCTAATATGTGATGGTATGTGTGCATATGCAATGCATCTGAATATTTTGCAATGATCCAAGACTAGTCTTCTTCCATTCCAAGCTCCATAGGGTGTCATAACTTCCAAAGACTCTGAGAGAAACCTATTTATAAGTTAGGTTGTAATGGATACTACCTCTCCCATAAATAACTAGGTGATTTCTTTTCATTAAGCATTGACCTGGTTTATTCCAAAATGGTTCTATTTCTTCTTTCTACTACACCATTCTGCTTAGGTGTATACCTGATCATAATTTCTCTTTTTATTCCTCTTTCTTGCAAGAAGTCGAACTCCTAGAAGAAATACTCTCCCCCTCCAACAAACCTTAGCCTATTCAATGGTTTACAAGTTTGATTCTCTTCAAGTGCAAGATACTTCTTGAAACAAGAAAACACTTCATCCATGCTCCATGAAATAGATTATAGTATATCTGCTATAACCATCAATGAAAGATGCATAATACATTGACCTTGAGATACATGGTTCCTTGTTGGCTCCCCATACATCATTATGGATGAGATCCAAGATGTCTCCATGTATATATCCCTTCTTTGTGAAAGGTGTTGACATATCAAGCTCAACATGTGATGGTCAAGGATGACACGTATCACTTTTTCATTTCTATGACATGTATAGTGGTCATGCCGGTATATGTCAGGGATAATTTAGTGAGCTTTACTAGATTCATCTACCAAGAGTGATGGCACACTTGTGTCTTGCCAGCTCACTCATTTGCAGACATTAGGTTTTTCCTTATGTATTGTTCTTATATATTGTTTCTTCCCAGCTCACTCATTTGCAGACATTAGATTTTTCCTTATGCATTGTTCTTATATATTTCACTAGTATATTCCTTTTACGTAATGGAAGAAGAAGATCATTTTCTTCCTTGCCTCAATCTGTGTGTGTGCTCCTCTTTAAGTGTGAGAATGTGTGAGTGAGATCTCTTCCTTATCCCCTTCCTTGTGACATGGTATCAGAGCTAGTGTGGTTGTAGAGAGCTCATGGAGAAGGCTGACAGTGAAGAGTACGCGAGAAAGCATAGAGAAAGCCTGATTCACAAATGACCTCAGATTGCTATGAAAACTGGCATGAAGGTAGAAGGCATCAAATTTGTGTTTTAGATCCATCTCAACTTCTATTTTGAGCCCACAAGATGGGGCCCATAGAAAAATTGGTTCAATTTCCAAAACTATAACGTGTGTTCTGTTCGGAAACATTCAAATATTCCAGATCTAGAATCTCAAGCGATTATGTCTACTGTTGATACATGAGAATTGTGTTTTTTTTATCGAACTATCATGTCATAATATGACCATATTCAAGTAGAGGTACTACTTCTAGTGTTTTTGCAATGTTGTGAATTGTTCTAGAAATGGAAAGTGCAAATGAATGAGTCATCTTATGAGCAATAAGCTAGACAAGAACACCTTCTATGCTTGAAATGAAAAATTTCATAATGGGAAAAGGCTACTGGAAGTACACTCAAGGAGAGAACAAAAACACTCCGTAGTTACCAGAGATAAATCAGACTACAGACTAGTGAAGAGCATATAAAGAATGGAATAAAGGAGCAAGAAAGGTAATGTATTGGTTATATGTTAGCATACAGGATAGCATGATTGGGCACATACAAGATGCCAAGACTCTGAAAGAGGCAATAGTTTGTTCACATTGTACGAGACAAATACAAAGGCACAAAAATTGCAACTCAAGAGCAAGTTGAATACAGTGGAGAAAAAGAGCATGTCCATAAGTGACCACACCTTGAAAATCAAAAGCATATGTGAGTTATTGGCATCTATTGGCATGAATTTAGATGATGATGAAAAGGTGGAAGTGTGCCATCATGGTTTAGGAACTACATATAAGCGATTCAGAATTTCTATTCAGACCAAGGAAACTATTCTAAATTTTGTTCATCTTGTGTCCACGTTGATTATTGAAGAAAAGAATCTTGGTGAAGACTTGAACTCCCAAGGAAAACCTAGTTCTGAGTAGGTATTTTACTCTACTGGAGGAAGAGTCAAAAGTTCCAGAAGTGGAAGAGGAAATAATAATCAAGACCAAGGTCAACATCATAATCATGCAGGAGGTAGAGGACAATTTTGAGGCAGGGTGAGCAAAAGAGGCCTCAAAAATTTCCAAAGAAATGATTCAGGTAATGACAGTAAAGGATGCTTGAATTGTGGTAAACCTGGAAACTTTGAACGTGATTGCATGTTGAAGAATCAAAATAACAGAAGGTAGCAAAACAAGTATGCATCCACAAGTGCATATGATTCTGAGAAGTTGTTCATGGTCCAACATCACATGATGAATACGATGCCCGCTCATGGTTCAAAATCGAATGGTAATGACTAGTATGTTGATTCACGTGCTTCAAGTCACATGATCAATCATGCGGAATGGTTTAGTAGTTTGCAAAAATTGTCAGTTCTTGGATATGTTGAAATAGGCAATGACACATCACATCCTATCAAGCATACACAAAATATAGCACTCTCTATGGAGGATAGGAAGGTAAAACACCTTGTTGATGTGTTGCATGTTCCAAATACAACAAAGAATCTAGTTTGTGTTGGACAAATGGTTGACCAGAGATTACAAGTTAGGTTCAATGCTCATGGGCTATATATAGAAGAGTACAAACAAGATGAAAGATTGATTGCCAAAGGAAACAAAGTGGGTAGGATGTTCATCTCAAATGTGAAATTTCTTGAAATGAATGCACCCATATTTGCAAAAGATGTAAGAGTTATTGTTGATATAGAGATCTGGCACAAACAAATTGGACATGCAAATTTGCAAAGGCTGAAATTGATGTGGTCAAAGGAGATTGTCAATGGAGTACCAAACTTCAAGGTTGCAGAGATGTAAAAGGTATGTGTAGCATGTCAATTTGGTGAACAATCAAGAGCATCATTTCCACATGACAAGCATGTTAGTAAGAATGTGCTAGAAATAGTACATACAGATGTTTGGGGTCCTGCAAAGACCACATCTATGGGTGGTTCCAAGTTTTATGTTACTTTCATTAATGGCCATACACGAGAAGTATGGGAATATTTCATGAAAGAGAAGAGTGAGGTGTTCAATCAATTCCAAAATTTTAAGGCTATGGTGGAAAAGAAGACAGGAAAATACATTCATAAATTAAGATCTCATGGAGGAGGTGAATACATGTCAAATGAGTTAAGTAGCTTTCTAAAAAGTCATGGAATTCGACAATAGTTTTCATTAAGGTACACACCACAACAAAATGGCATTGCCGAATGCAAAAATAGACATATTGCAAAACTAGCAAGAGCCTTGATGGCAGAGAGGAATATGCCTTATTGTTATTGGCAAAAAGTTGTGCACATCATTGTATACATCATGAACAGAACTCCAATTGTTGCTTACACCCAAAGAGAAATTTACATGTGAAAAGTCAAACTTATCACATATTAAATTATTTGGATGTATTGCATATGTACATGCTCTAGATGAGTTGAGGAGTAAGCTTGATCCAAAAGAAAAATATTGTATCTTCATTGGGTACTCCATTGAGGAAAAGGTATATAAATGTTATAACCCACTCACACAATAAGTGAAGGTAAGTAGAGATGTGGTGTTTGATGAAATGTAAAGATTCTATGCAGATGCCAAAAAAGGACTTAATTTTGAATGGAAAAACACAAAAAGCTAAACAATTCTTTGTTTTATACACTGATAAAGGTAGAAGTAATGATGTTAAAGGTAAAGGGAAGAAGTTTGAACAAGAAGCAAGTACCCCTCAAGATAACTTTGTAGGTAGAGGGAGAAGTTCAAGAGGAAGAGGCAGAGGAGGTAGAAAAGCCAGGGGGAGATCTCAAAGCTCCTCACCTTATGTCATATGTGGAATAAAAGAATCATATCTCTGAACATTGCTTCAAGAACCGTAGAAACGAGAAAGAAAGAGGATACAAATGACAAGGATATGGAGCTCCTGGAGGTGCATATAACAAAAATATATGGCTACAATGGAAACAAAAACTTCAATAAAAATCATGAAGGCGGCTACGAAGGAAGAAGAGATTACAACTACACTGACGATCAACCACAAGAAGACTCTCTTCTACTTATGAAAAAGACTATGAAATTATGTAAATCAGATGAACATGTATTTTGTATTGATTGTGGATGTTCAAATCATGTGGTAGCTAATGTAGCACTACTCTCAAATTTGGAAGACCACAAGAACAAGCATGAATTGAAAACAAGAGATGGCACAAGACACCATGTGGAGAAAATTGGAAATGTGAAGACATCAACATGAATTTATTGAGCAGAGTTATCTATGTACCTAGCATCATTAAGTTTTTGATATGCGTAGGACAGATTCTAGAAAAAGGTTTGTAGGTGAGGTTCAAAAAGTATGAAGCTTATGTAATACCAAGGGTACAAGAAGATAGTAGAAGGTGAAAAGATAGTTAGACATTCACCATTGAACACCAAGACACAAGGGACATAACATTGTTCAATTATAGCACATAAACCCTATAAGAACTAGAGGTTTGGCACAAAATGTTGGCTCATATTGGAGAAAGAACCTTGAAAAAAATTAGTGGATATCAAAGTGTACTTGGACTCCCTAATATCTCAAAGCAACATATGATTTACAAATGTAGTGCATGCCAATTGGGCAAGCCTCATAGGCAACCTTTTGTCACCAGGAAGGAGATAAGGAAGAGAGCTCACTCACACACTCTCACACTCAAAGAGCAGCACACAAAGATTGAAGCAAGGAAGAAAATGATCTTCTTCTTCTTCTTCTTCTTCTTCTTCTTCTTCTTCTTCTTCTTCTTCTTCTTCTTCTTCTTCTTCTTCTTCTTCTTCTTCTTCTTCTTCTTCTTCTTCTTCTATTACACAGAAGGAATATACAAGAATGACCTAATACAACAATACAACTAGTGAAATATATAAAGAACAGTACATAAGGAAAAAACTAATGTCTGCGAATGAGTGAGCTGGCAAGAAACAAGTGGGCCATCACTCTCAGTAGATGAATCTAGTAAAGCTCACTAAAGTATCCTCGGCATATACTGGCATGACCACTATACATGTCAGAGAAATGAAAAAGTGATACATGTCATCCTCAATCATCACATGTTGAGCTTGATATCTCAACACTCCTGTTGGCAGCAGTCAGGGAACCGAAGGAGCCACAAGACGAAGAGAGTCAGAGCGAAGGGACAGCACAAGCAGACATGGCAGTCAAAGAAGATCTGGCAAATAGGCCAGTAATTTTTCTCATAAAGAAACAAGTATGAGCATTCACGCAAATCTAGCACTTAGGCAACCCTTTAACTTTTCAAAAACCCTTACACCAATTAAAAGTGATTCTCATCACTAAACACCATTGTAAATACCATTTCATATTTTTATAGCTCCATTTTGTGCAAGCCAAGGAGTCCTTGAGCTTGAGGAGCTTTAGAAGTATCTACCTGCCAATTTTCGTAATTTTTAGATCTCGTTTGAGCCCTCAAATAAGCCCTGGAACCTAATTTTTAACTAGGCCGGACACTAGGTCTGAACAGGGCCAAAGCTAGTCAAAAACTATAAAAGGAGCTAGAGAGCTCATTTTTGAGGTGAGATTGTAATTGAAACGAACTTGTAAGAGCTTTTTGAAAGTAATCTAAAAACTCTCATTGCTTCTCACTCTTTGTCTTGTCGTGTGTGCACGTGTGCGTGTATGTGTGTGCATGTTTGTGTGCTTTTCACTCACGCACTTGTGCATCCACTTGCTCGAGGTCTTCATACCATCCTCACGTCTTCCCGGATTGACATTAAAGGACGTGCTACTCATCACTGAGCTACACCAAATTTTGGCGCCGTTGCCGGGGACGAGCTTTGAGGACGAGCGTGTGATGGTAAGACGTAGAGTTGACGCGTTGGAGTTGTAGGTAATTTCTTTATTTTTCCTATTTTTCTCCTTCTTACCTCACCACCATCATCACCATCATCATCATCACCATCTTCCACCTCCATCTCCATCATCACGAAAATTTCTGTTTTTTGAGTATATCACCATCTCCACCTCATTTCCCTCATTTCACTTGTGAGAGAGAGCGAGAGAGCAAAATTGTGTGTGCTGTTTTTGCGTGTTTCTTGAGCTGTCTTGCAAGTACAGGTCACATCATCGTCCCCAGCACTCTGCGCAGGTACGGATTTCGAAGTAACTGTCTGTGTGTCGTCGACTTCTGTCAATCGCGACCGACAGAAAAAACGCTCAAATCACCAAACAAAGTGCAAAACCATGATCTACAGGCCTAGAGCTTCCCAAAAATGTGTTTAGTTTTTTGAAATTCCTCAGATTTCTGTCAATCGCGATCGCTCTATCAATCGCGACCGACAAACCACGACGGACAGATCTGTCAATCGCGATCGACATGTCAATCGCGATCGACAGCCCACGACGGCTCTGTCAATCGCGACCGACAGAGTCAACGACCGATTGACCACGACCGACTGACCATCCGCGTGACACGTGTCAATCGCGATCGAGTCATCAATCGCGATCGACTCATCAATCGCGATCGACACAGTCAACGATTGTTTGACCACGATCGACAGACCCTCGCGACTGACCTGTCAATCGCGATCGACCCATCAATCGCGACCGACAGAGTCAACGACCCTTTGACCATGACCGATTGACTTTTCGTAACCCCTGTCAATCGCGACTGACCAGTCAATCGCGACTGACAGCCACGACGGACCTGTCAATCGCGATCGACACGTCGATCGCGACTGACCTGTCAATCGCGACCGACAGACTTTGCGAACGCGTTAGAAGGGCAAATTAGGTCAAATTTTTAAGGCAAAAAAAAGGGGTCTAAATTTTGGCCAAGTGTGGGACAAACATTAGGGTGTAGCATTGCATTACGAGGGCACGACCCAAGTAACTCGAGAAATTCCTGTTTGCCTGATAACCTAGTTTAATCCTGTTTTAGCCCCAAAACCCTGAACTGGCATAACTTTCTCATACGAAATCCGTTTGCCGTGATTTTTGTTTTGTTGGAAAGCTCGTGGGGAGCACAACCAAAACATTGACTGGTTATAGTTACATTAAGATCAAGAATATTAGCTAAGGTATTTTGAAGTTGACCATACCCAGGGGGAACAAAAATTCAGGGGTCTCTAGAGTTGTGTCCAAAAAGTCATAGTGCAAATTGGTGAAGTGTTACATGAATGAAAGTGATTGGTTCTGTCTTTTGAATTTAAGTCTTGAGCTAACAGTGGGCCTTTTACAGGTCCTTTGAGAGAAGCAAAGGGTACGCAAGGCAAGAGTAAGTGCAAGCTTGGGAACGCGCGTCCTGGTCACACCAAGGCAACACCACAAGGAAAGGAACTCAAGGTTGGAAAACCCACAACACCCTCTGTCAATTCTTAGTTTAGGCTAAGTGCGGGTAGTGTTAGAAGTAAATCCAGGCAACGATAGGCATGAGATAAATCAAAGACTATCTAAGAAATCAAGTGCAAGTCAAGAGATAACCTATGTGTGTGTGAACGACAACTCTAAAGAAAAAGAACCTAACGTGACACGACCAAATTCAATTGCGAAATTAAACTCAAGTATTCCTACGACGTGATATCAGACAAGAGTATAAACACGATAATCAACATAAAAAGAACCAAGTGACCGATACAAAAGGACTCAGAAACATGGTTGTACCTGGAAAAAATTGGGCTAATCAGTTAGGCATATGAACCTTAGATCAGGACGACACCTAGTAAGAGAGAGACAAAGCCTTAGGTCTTCAGAGGCTAGTGTCAATCACACTGCAAGGTCTTGGGCCCAACAGTTGAGTCACCACTCTAATTACCCTAGCTCTGATACCAGTGAATCAGGGATGTCTCAAGGCATGGAAAGACCTACGGGAAGTTCAGGTGTGCCATACTTGTACAGGGTAGAAGGCCCTTACAAAACACAGTTGGAATACCTTAGGACCAACCGATTAGGTGCTAGCATCTATGAGGACGGCCTAGGAAGATCCGTGGTCCAGATTAAGAATCTTGATCAATCCATTGGACTAGAGCACCCAACGGTCAAGTTTGAAAACGGAGCATACTTGGATAAAGAAGGAACCATATACGTAGTCACCAGTCACCCAGATACGACAGATGAATTTGGGAACGTAATCTCAGAAGCGGACTTAGGTGACTTGGAACAAGGAAACATGGGTGTAGAACCGAGAACCCCCTGAGGCAAATCGGTTCTCACTAGGATTATAACACCAGATTGGATCCCCCAGGATAATAAGAGCATAGAGTTGCTTCTCAATCGAGAAACTGACGAAGCCTTTTGGAGGTATTAATCTAATCAGCCAACTGATATAAGAACTATCATGATCTATGAGTTTAAGGATCCTGATAGCCCAGGCAGAGTGACCTACTTAGATCACGCTTCGGAGAGAATCTTTGTGGTGACAGAAAATGATAAGCATGCTTACACTTGGAAGGGTGAATTCATTTTCCCCCAACCAAGATCGAATGTATCCTATGGTCACCCTGGAGCTGGAACATCTCAAGCTCATGGATTGCAAAGAGACAGAAGTAGAGATAGACCAGAAGTAAGCTTTGCCAACCCAGTGGGTAGAGAAAGAACGAGGACGGAAACGAATAGAGTAGAACCTGAGATACTTAGAGCTCATAGGAATCAAAGAAATGCGGAGGAGTTCCCTCTACCACGACCTAGAGGGCACACAAGGACTTTGAGACCGACTCAGCTAGTTAAGTCCATGAAGAACTACTTCGATGGCACTGGAGATCCATACGATCATGTGGCTGAGTTTAGGCAAGTCTTGAGAGCCGAACAAGTGGAGGACCTATTCACGCAATACAATGCCTTTGGTCTGACCCTTAGGAACACTGCCCTGACATGGTTTCAGCCACTAAATGAGAGGCAGTTCAGGAGCATAGACCAACTCCTAGAGGCTTTCATTATTGAATTCTCTAAGAGTGGCATAAGGCATAATACCTCCTCGCTGATTCACAGCTTCAAGCAAACCCCGCAAGAGACCGTGAGACTTGCAGGAAGGAGATTTAGGCAATATCTTGAAAGATGCCCTGTTTCGGAGTTACCCACACCAGCCAAGCAAGTGGCTTTATTCTTGGATGGATTGCTAAGTACCAAATTAAGATCATATGTGTACTTGAAGGACCCTAAGACCATAGAAGAGTGTGTACGCATGTGTATTGACATTGAGGATAATATAGGGGAGGAGTTAGAGCTTTCCAAGATATACAAAGATTCAGATAGTGCCTCTAGCCTCTCTTCCACGCAATCCACATCAATTGAGGAACTTGCAGAGAAAGTAGCTCAGAAATTAGGCGTAACTAGCAAACAAATCCCAAGGTTTGCCCCTGTGAAAAGGTGCTATACTTGTGGCGGAGACCACATGGCGAACGTATGTCCCATTATGGCTCAGCCCCAGGTAAATCCTAGCAGCCAGTACTGCACTATAGAACGGAGGTACACCAATCACACCGCACAAGATTGCCCCTACAATAAGCAAACAGTTAGGCAAACTTATCCTCAACCCTATCCACCACAGGGAAGATACCAGAACCAGTACCCTCCACAGCCATATGGCAGGCCACAGCAACCTTATCAGCAACCATATCAAGCCCAACAAAGGCCTCAACCTGTGTTAGCACAACAACCCCCTGCCCCAGCCAATGTGATTCCGGTAAAGTATATTGCTGCAGAAGAGAACCTGAATAGAGCTATAGTCCCTGTAACATCCTTGCTTTCTGAAAGTGACCCCGGTGACCATAGCTTTGATTCTACACATGTCGATAGTCCCCAGGCGTACTATATGCAGTCTCCAGAACATGGTGAGTCCTATTACAGCGAAGAGCCAAATGAACCTAGTTGGGAGTCAGATTACACAAACATCATGTATGCAAACCCCAACCCTAGGCCTCAACCTAGGCAAGTAAGACCTCCATTCCCAAGAGGACCGTGCTACAGATGCCAAGGTGATCACCTCATTCGTGATTGCCCCTTACCTCCACCTACACAAACCCAGTCAGTGACGATCCAAGGCTTTTGCCAAGATTGTGGAAAAGAGCATCTCTTACGAGATTGCCCAAAGAACCCCAATAATATGCCAAAAATCACTCCTATCAACGTTATTGGGTTAGTGGTAGACTCCACAGGAAGTGTCACTTCCACTGCTCCCGTACAGGTAGTCACTAGAGCTCAAGCATTGCAGCAGAATCAAGGGGTAAACCAGGATAAGAACCCAGAGGCTAGTGAAACCGAGAGCGTGACAAAGAAAAGGACTAGAGCGTGGAAAGATAGTCGAGAAAGAATGAAGAGACAATGGGCTAAAAAGATGAGTGAGCTGGAGGAAAGCATAAGAGAAACCAAAGCGAGGATAACTGAACTCACATCTCAAACTCCCTCTCACACTATTCCACCACCACCATTCCCATCGCCATCCGACCAACCACCTTCCAACCCACCGCATATGATTCCACCACCCCCTAGAGTAGGATCAGTATTAGCTGATCCCATTCCAGAAGACATAGACATGATGCTTAAAGCATATCAGGCCAGAATTCAAGAAGGGCCAAATGTCACAGATCACGACAAGTGTTACCCTAGAGCTGACCTAGAGATAGAAAGAACCAAGCTTTGCGCGAAAATGGTAGCATTGGCTCAAACTATGTTTGAAGCCAGTCGCCTTTTCAATTACTCGGGCTCAGCTAAGACACAATTACACTTGGATGGACTTCTAGAGAAGTTAGAGGGCATAATCGCTAGATCTGCCAAGGAAGAAAAAAATCAAGAAAGGGAGAATGTAAGTAAAAACATGACCCATCCCCCACCGAAAGCTTATGTGCCAAATTCCACTGAACCAGACAACCCCCCCTCCCTAGGAAGAATAGAGAATCTAATGGCACAATCACAAAGGGAACCAGCCTCTCAACACAAGGGCAAGGCAAGTGAAAGAGTAAGCATTCCTGCTCAAGAAACCTATGTGCCTGAAGCCTATGTGCCTAACTCTACGGAGCCGGACACATCATCTTCTATGAATCGGTTCACACCAGAATTCCTACGTGAGATTCAAGAAGACAAATGGGCTAAGGAAAGTGAAGTCCCTCCTCCTATTGAACTTGTGGATGAGGCACATGACCAATTCCCACAAGACATTCCATCCATTTATGGAGAGCAGGAGAGTACCCAATCTCAAGAAAGATTAGACTTCGAGTCTAATTCTTTACAAGAACTACCCCATTTCACAGGACCATGGGAAGCGAAGTCCACCTGCATGAGAGCACCTACAGTCATGGTAAGAAATGAAGATTCAGTCATACCTAGGAACACAGAGGTAGTAAAGAACACTAACGTGCAGTGCAATCTCAAGTTAGAAGAGCTACTCAAGGGTAGACCTGAATTATGGAAACATGTCGCCAAACAAGTACCAGAAATAGCCAAACCTCGTTCCCAGGTACGATCCCATAGGACAGTGCCAGAAATTCCCTTGGATAAGATAGGAGATATGTGTGAAGGTGAAGAAGGGAACACCTATCTTCCCATCACCTACCAGGAGTACACCACCAAGGCAATTTTGGACTCAGGTGCAGGAGTTGCAATTGCCACTACTTCCCTATGGAAGCGTTGGGGCAAGCCAGCACTCAGGCCAACGAGAATGAAATTGCAGATGGCAGATGGTCATATTGAGAGACCCTTAGGATTGCTAGAAGGAATAACTCTCACCACTTGTGGTGTCCAGTTCGAGCATACATTTGCTATATGTGACTTTAGCAAAAATCATGCCTATGAGATGATTTTGGGAAGACCATTCATGCGACAGTTGCAAGTGGTACAGGACTGGGGAACCAATTCTTTGTACCTGCAACACTTAGGTGTTACGACCAAAGTCAATCTCAAGGATTACTCTCATAGAGATGTCCCTCCTATCCAATGGAATCCCATCCATAGAGCCAAAAATGATACAGAATCGGTGCATTCCATAGGGTCAAGATCCTCTTGGATGCATGAAGACACCCACTTATGGATGTGCAAGGTAGCAGTAGAGGAAGAGAAGAGAGAGAAAGCCAGAGAGGTAGGTGCGAAAGAAACCCATAGATCAATCCAAGACCCAGCCTATGCACCTGTAGTTTTTCCAGACGAAGAATTTGAACCTCACGGTTGGGCAGAAATCTTAGCAACAATGGACGTAGCCATCAATGAAGAACAATGGACACCTCATTGTGATGAGGATGGCTATGACATTTCAGTCTTCTTCATAGAGCCAATCATGGGAGAGACAGTTCTAGAAGAATGCGAACCTAGCCCTGATGCATTTGAGGATGCAAGTGACTCCGATCTAGAGTCAATCATTATGGACCTACCATTTGCATCAGATGAAGAATACTTCCATGAAGTAGAATTTCAACCCCAGAGGCATGGAGAGATTACAAATGATGTAAGATTAGCAACACACGTGACCCCGAAAGAAGAAGGGAAGAAACGGAAGAAGAGAGAAGTCTCACCAGAAGAGGAAGAATCTTTGTTTGAGGTCCCAGAAAATTTTAAGAAGTATGAGATAGACGACAGGAGAGTTATGATAAGAATGCCTAAACGAGAGGCACAATCAGGAGAGGCCTATGATAACAAAGAAACCACCAAGAAAATAGTAGTGGCCCTAGAAGAAGGAGAGGAGAGATGCACGTACATAGGCCATGACCTAACAGAGGAAGAAGAGCATGCGTTAATTGCCTTGCTAAGAGAATACAGAGATGTATTCGCTTGGAGTTACAAGGATTTGAAGGGTGTTGACCCGGACATATGCTCACACACCATCCCCATGACTTCAAATGCCAAACCTTCTAAGCAAAAGCCCTATACATATAACGATAATTACGCTGCTAAGATCAAAGAAGAGATAGACTGTTTGAAGCTGGATTTATCTATGAAATTGAGCACACTGAATGGGTATCCCCCATCGTAGTGGTGCCCAAGAAGAATGGCAAGCTGCGTGTGTGCATTAACTTGAGGAAGGTTAATGCAGCCACAATTCGGGATAACTATCCGCTTCCTATCACAGAGCATCTCTTAGAAAGAGTAGCAGGCAAGGAAGTGTACAGCTTCCTCGATGGATTTTCGGGCTACAATCAAGTAGCCATAGCTCTAGAAGATCAGCATAAGACGGCTTTTGCCACAGAATGGGGCATTTTTGCCTTTAGAGTAATGCCATTTGGGCTTACCAATGCACCAGCTACCTTCCAGAGGCTGATGTGCCATGTGTTTAAGGAGTTCCTGAGGAAGAGTTTAGAAGTCTATGTTGATGATCTTTGTGCTCATTCCAATATTAGACAAACCCATATTCCTGAACTCAGACAAATCTTTGACAAATGTAGAGAATATCAAGTCTGCCTAAACCCAGAAAAATGTGTTTTCATGGTCACGCAAGGCAAGATCTTAGGGCACATAGTGTCAAAGAATGGCATATCTATTGACGAAGAGAAAGTGAGAGCTATAGCAGAGCTACCTAGGCCAAAGAATGTCAAGGAAGTACAAGCTTTCATGGGGCATTGTGGTTATTACCGAAGATTCATTCACATGTATGCTGTAATTGCAAAGCCCATGTACGGACTTCTGACTAACTTTGAGTGGACGGATGAATGTGAGAATTCCTTCCAGGAGCTCAAACGAAGATTATGTTCAGCACCAATCTTGACCACACCAGATTGGAATAAGCCATTCCATGTTCACGTGGATGCATCCAATTATGCCATTGGGTGTGTACTTGCTCAACCTACTGGTGAAGGTAATATGGATCTTCCAATTGCCTATGCCAGTAGACAGTTGAATGCAGCTGAACGAGATTACACCACTACGGAGAGAGAAGGCTTAGGCATGGTATATGCAGTCAAAAAATTTAGACACTATTTGCTTGCAAATAAGTTTAAATTTTTTACTGACCATCAGGCATTGCTATACCTCGTAAATAAGCCATGCAATACAGGAAGGTTAGTGAGATGGTTTCTCTTGCTAATGGAATATGATTTTGAGGTGGTGGTAAGGAAAAGGAGGACTCATTTGAGAGCAGATCACCTCTCTAGGCTCACATCGGGAGAAGCCCCACAAGGAGTGTCAGATGACCTTCCTGATGCTTACTTGTTTAATTTGGAAGTGGTGCCGTAGTGGGCTAAGCCATTGGTACCAGTATTGACATACGGGCCTGTCACTCTAGCACAATGGTGAGTACCAACGTGAGGAGATACACCTCATAAATGTCAATCCGTGGAGACGTGAGGACCGGTATGAAGACCGCGAGCAAGTGATGGCACAAGTGCGTGAGTGAAAGCACACAAGCATGCACACACATACACGCACACGCACACAAGGTAAGAGCAAAGAGTGGAACAATGGAAAGCTTCGATTACCAAAGAGCTCTCTTACAAAACTGAAATCTACAACAAGCTAACCTCCAAAATGAGCTCTCCAGTCCTTTTTATAGTTTTTGAGTGGTTTTGGCCCTGTCCAGACCTAGTGTCCGGCCTAGTTAAAAAATAGGTTCCAGGGCTTATTTGGGGGCTCAAACGGAGTCTAAAAATCATGAAATTTGGTAGGATGGTAGATCTAATACTCCTCAAGCTCGAGGACTCCTCGGCTTGAACAAAATGGAGTTACAAAAATGGAAAATGGTATTTACAATGGTTTTTAGTGATAAAAATCACTATTTTTGTAGGGATTTCTTCTGAAAATTTGACAAGTGCTTCTTGGAGCTCCCTACTTGCTCCTTCTTCCTGTGTGTCCACTTCCTTGATGCGCTTCCATGCTTTGTCCTTGACCTTAAGCTTCAACACTCCCCCCCCTCTTGAGTCTGTCGTCCCTGACAGACCCTTGTTGTATTGGTCGTTCCATGTAGTACGTTGAGAGGTAGCGTCCTTTGCGTCCAACAGGGGCGATCCTTCTTCCCAATGTATCCTGGTTGTTTGTCTGGTTCTTCACTTTGCCACTGTTATCTCTTGCAGTTTGTAGTCCCTTTGTACGTACTTCTGCCTTGTATTCCATCTGGGTGGTGCATTTGTGAGTTTTCCAAAACTGCTAGCTGCTCAAAGGATGTGGTCAATGTTGATTGGGAGCAACTCTCGGTGGAGGATGGCGTCCTTGCTCTTGTTGTTGTCATCTTGATGTCGTCTTTTCATAGTTTTCATGCCAAGTATTTGTAACCCATAATGAATGGTGGGTAAGTGCATTAGTGCATGGGTTGAACCAAATATGTGCCTTGTGCATGGCCTTGTAATGTGGCCCTACATATGCGTACTTGGAAAATGCATGGCAAGAAGTATGGTGCAAGAGATTGGGTCTTGAGCTAAGTGCTCAAGGGTATGCTGACGAAGAGGTTTCCTAATCTATCATGGTTATAGTGTTGTTGAAACATACACGTCTTACCATGGTGAAGGGTCTGTTGGTCTTCATCTCTTCGTGTTGTGGTTCCCTCATGATGTTTGATCGTCGGCTTGTCCTTTTTGTTGAGGGATGTCCTTGCTGGAAGTTCGCTAATGAGCACTTTCCAGCACATAGTCTCTTTTTTTTTTTTTTTTTTTTTTTTTTTTTTTTTTGGAACAATGGCATCAAACAAGAAGAAAGAGGTTAGTATCAATAACATATTTTTCATGTGAAAATTGTGTCTCATGTGCCTGGGATTTCTCAATTGTGTCTATGCACGGCCATGTAAGGTGGCCCTATATTGATGCATACTTTGGAAATGCATGACCTGAATGGTGCAAACGACTTGGTTATGCCAAAGGCACATGGTTGCTGCTGGTCGAGGCTTTTGAGGTTACTTGTATACTTGATGAATTCTTTGTTTGGAGGTGTCGATTGGATCTCGAAATGATGTAATCCTCCTAATGGGAACCCATTTCCGAATAGTATTTGGCCCTGTAGAGATCACCTCAGGCCAGTTCTTCTTTGGATGCTTTCCAAGCTTTGGTATCCAGTGTGGTTGACCCCTTGGTTTTGTGGATGTTGCTTGTGCTTTTGGCTGCCAAACCCATATCCTGGGTGAGTGCCTGCTTATTTTTGTAGAAGGGTTAAGTTTATCTTCTTTGGGTCTTTGTGCTCTGTTCTTATCCTTTGTTTTCCTTGGCTTCTTTGTTGAGACCTTTTGCATGGTGGGGAGCATAGGCCGTTGCGTATGTAAGAGCTTCTTGGGTACCCACATCTGTAATCGCCCGTGTTGAGCTGTAGCTAATTTTTTAGGCACCCAAATTTGTACCTTATTGTGGTCGGCCTTCATCGATTGTTTCGGTACCCAAAGTAGTTGGATTTCTCGTGTTTGAGCCTGTCGTAGGTGCTTGGTCCTTCTGTTATCATGGTCGATCTGGTTGGGTGGGAGTCTTTGAGGCAACGTCGATGGTTGCACTCCTTTCTTTACCCAGATCTGTGTCATGCCCAACACTTCTTTCTTCTTGAGGGCTCTTTGTCTATTTGATAGACTGGCTGTCTTGCACTGTTTTGCTTGCTTCTGAGGTTGAGCTCCTGTGGATGCTTTGCTCTTTAAAAAACAAGAAGAAGGTTCATCTTGACTTTGCGACTGTCCTTCCGTGCTTGCGTCCGTCTGGATCATAGAGCTTTTGACATCTACAACATCTTGTTCAAGAAGATTAGCCTTAGAGGAACAAAGAGAGTGTGTGGTGTCAGTTTCAGTGGGCATGTGATTCTCCAATTCTAATGTAATGCATTGATTATATACCCACACTTGGAGAAGTTGACTTCTTAGGTTCAAGTTGACAGCATGGTCGTAAATCCAATCTTGACCCAAGACAAGTGGTTCTGTGAGGTCCTCATCATGACACACTAGCATTTTGACTTTTATTGGAACATCTTGAAGGTAGATGGGAAGTTCCACTTCGCCCAAACAGGGTGTTTCCACGCCTCCTAATCCTATGAGATAGGCTTCTATGGGCTTGATGTCCAAATGCAAGTCTTGGCAGTATGAAAGTCTAACTGCACTAGTTGCTGCTCCTGAGTCGACCAATGCTCTCACAGTTCTTACACTCTTTCCTTGTCCTACCTCTATAGTCACAAAGGGCCGTCGATCAGTTATTCGAGAAGTAGTCATGCCCGATTTTTGGCACATGTCCATGTGATATTTTGGAGCTTTTGTGTTGACATCTAGGCCTAGCCGTCGTAACTTATTTCTTCTGATACGCTCTCTAGCTTCTGCTTGTGCTTCTTCTCTAACCCTTAACTCTTCTTCTTTTCGTTTCTTAGCAGTGTTGAGTCTCATGAGCATTTCCTCTGTAAGAGGTTCTTGATATAACTTGACTCGGCATCCACTAATATAGCTTGGTAGGATATCACCTTCTAAAGTGGCCAATTGCACTGCACCGCTAGTGGAGAGTCTATTAATGATCATGGGTCCATATCCTCGTTTCTCCAATTTGCGGGCATGTTGCTTTAGCGTGTAAACCAGCACTAGATCACCTTCCTTCAATCCTTTGTCCTTTACATGGGCATCAAAGTATGCCTTTTGCCTTTTCTTTGCAGCATAAATGCCTGC
Organism: Ceratopteris richardii; assembly: GCA_020310875.1. Taxonomy (NCBI): domain Eukaryota; kingdom Viridiplantae; phylum Streptophyta; class Polypodiopsida; order Polypodiales; family Pteridaceae; genus Ceratopteris; species Ceratopteris richardii. Next base: position 15,721,903 of record CM035421.1, read on the forward strand.
TGCTGCGCGTAGCCTCGTCTCACCTAAGCGTTCTAGATCAAAGATCCTGGAAGACAACTCATGTCCATTCCACTCATGCTCTTGTGCTACCTTCAAGGCTGGGATTAAGAAGTCCAATGGTAGCACGGCATTCTGTCCAAAGACCATCTGAAATGGGGTAGCATTGAGTACCGTTTTGTAGGCAACTCGGTATGCCCAAACAGCATGATGAAGCTGTTTGTCCCAATCAGAGCGTTTATTATTTACAAGTTTCGTCAATACGTTACATAGGATCTTATTCGTGCTCTCGGCCTGTCCGTTAGCTTGTGGGTGATAAGGGGCTGACTTCTTGTGTATCACCATGAATTCTTGAAGGAGATGTTCAATGACCTCATTCAAGAAGTGCGTACCTCTATCACTAACCAACTCTATTGGTAACCCATATCTAGTGAACACGTTTTCGAATAAGAACTTAGCCGTCGTTTGAGCATCATTCTTTGTCGTGGCTTTTACTTCCACCCACTTTGTAAGGTAATCTGTGGCTACAATAATGTATTCTGCATGGGAGTTTCTAGCTGGGGGGTTAATAGGACCAACAAAGTCTATACCCCACTTTGAAAATGCACGTCCTCCCATCATTGGCCTCAAGGGCATCTCGTCTTTTCTTATCGGATATTGGGCACGTTGGCATGTGTCACATTTCTTCACATAAGTATGTGCATCCATATGAAGAGTGGGCCACCAAAGTCCTGAGAATAGGATGGTCTTAATTACTCTGTCAGGCCCAAAGTGTCCACCTGCAGCACCGCTGTGTGCAGTTTCTAAGACTTTCAAATAGTCTGATTCATGAACGCACAGTCTTAGGTAACCATCCTTGCCTCTTCGATATAGGTTGTCTCCTATCAAGGCATAGTCTTGAGCCTCTTGCTCCATGCTCCGTTTTCTTGCAAGACTAGCCTGATTGGGTAATGTTCTCGATCTCATGAACTCAACCAATGGAGCACTCCAATCTGGGATTAATGACACATGATAAAGAGTGGCATGCTCCACTGGGGGTCTCTTCTGGCACACTGGACAATTTTGGATCCACTCCTGTATTTCTTTGTCCATGCTAGGCCAATACACTCCTAAACGTTTTAGATTCTGCAATGTTCGTTGTTTAGAGTAATGATTTCCTAGCAGTCCCTCATGGGCTTGTTGCATCCAACTAGTATGTTCGTCGTCCTCAACACAACAAGCTAGTACACCCTCTGGATCTTGCTTGTACATACTTCCGGCCAATATTTGATACTTTTGTGATTTTACAATTTCTTCTTTGCTTGTTTTCACATTCTTATTTGCAGGCCCGAAGGTTAGGACTGGCACCAACTTATTTGCCCATTTAGGAACAACTTCTAAATTGAACAGATAAGCATCGGGCAATTCATCAGACACTCCTTGCGGTGGCTCTCCTGAAGTGATACGAGAAAGATGGTCTGCCCTAAGATGGGTTCTACCTTTCCTGACAACAACTTCAAAGTCGTATTCCATTAGTAAGAGGAACCATCTTACTAAGCGGCCTGTATTGCAAGGTTTATTGACCAAATATAGTAAAGCTTGATGATCAGTGAAAAACTTGAACTTATTGGCCAATAGATAGTGTCTAAACTTCTTCACGGCATATACCATACCTAAGCCTTCTCTCTCTGTTGTGGTATAATTTCGTTCAGCTGCATTTAATTGCCTACTAGCATACGCTATCGGCAAATCTAGGTTTCCTTCACCTGTGGGTTGTGCTAGCACACATCCTATTGCATGATTGGAGGCATCTACATGGACATGAAAGGGTTTGCTCCAATCCGGAGTAGTCAATATTGGTGTTGTGCACAAACGTCTTTTCAGTTCGTTGAAGGAATTCTCGCATTCCTCGTTCCACTCAAAATTTGTTAACAACCCATAAAGAGGTTTAGCTATGATGGCATACATGTGGATAAACCTACGGTAATATCCACAATGGCCCATAAAGGCCTGTACCTCTTTAACATTTCTTGGTCTTGGTAATTCTGCTATCGCTCTTACCTTGTCTTCATCTGTTGAAATTCCATTCTTAGAAACAATGTGACCTAAGATTTTACCTTGTCGTACCATGAACACACACTTCTCTGGGTTCAGACACACTCGATAATCTCTACACTTGTTGAAGATTTGTCTGAGCTCACGGATGTGGTAACTTCTCTGTTGGGAATGCGCACATAAATCATCCACATATACTTCTAAGCTCTTCCGCAAGAATTCTTTGAAGACATGACACATGAGCCTTTGGAATGTTGCAGGTGCATTGGTGAGCCCAAATGGCATCACACGAAATGCAAAAATTCCCCATTCTGTGGCAAAGGCCATTTTGTGTTGATCTTCGGGGGCAATGGCTACTTGGTTGTAACCTGAAAATCCATCAAGGAAGCTATAAACTTCCTTGCCTGCAACACGCTCCAATAGATGTTCGGTGATTGGAAGTGGATAACTATCTCTGATCGTTGCGGCATTAACTTTTTTAAGGTTAATGCACACTCGCAATTTCCCATTCTTCTTGGGCACCACCACAATGGGGGACACCCATTCAGTGTGCTCAATCTCATAGATGAATCCAGCTTCAATCAACCTGTCAATTTCCTCCTTTATTTTGGCTGCATAATTGTCATTATATGTGTAGGGCTTTTGTTTGGTGGGCTTGGCATCAGCGGTCATCGGAATCGTATGAGAGCAAATCTTTGGATCTACTCCTTTCAAGTCTCTATAGTGCCATGCGAACACATCCCTATATTCCCTTAATAGAGCTACAAGCTCTGCTTCTTCTTTTGCACTTAGGTCATCTCCTATGTACGTACATCGTTCTTCGTTCTCTTCAATGGTCACTACAATTTTTTTGGTCTTTTCTTTATTGTCATATGCTTCTCCTATAATGGCCTCTCTCTTAGGCATTCGTACCAAAATTTTTCGGTCTTCCACTTCATATTTCTTGAAATTTTCTGGTACTTCAAACAACGATTCTTCTTCTTCTTGTTTTACTGCTTTTCTTTTCTTTTTCTTTTGACCTCCTTCACTTCCTTCCTTTGAGTTTATCGTTTTAATACTCGTGAGGGGTTCTTCTTCTTTTTGGGTTAACACTCCTATGTCTTCTAAATAGTGTTCCTCTGAGTTAAAGTAAGTATCCATCACAATGGATTCTAGGTCATCGTCATTTTCTTCTTCTTCTATGAACTCACTAGGATCACACTCTTCCATCAGAGGCTGACACATGAATACTGAAATATCATAACCCTCCTCATCACAGTGAGGTGTCCATTGTTCTTCATTGACTGCTATGTCCATGGTAGCTAAGATTTCTGCCCAACCATGAGGCTCAAATTCCTCATCTGGAAATATCATTGGTGTATAGGCTGGGTCTTTTATTGGTCTATCTCCTGGGGGAGTTCCTTCTTCTCTCGCTTTTAGGTGCTTTTCCTCTTCCTCTGCGACCTTGCACATCCACAAGTGAGTATCTTCATGCAGCCAGGATGGATCAGGTGAACTTCCAGAATGCACAGAGATTGAATCTTCTTTTGCTTTGTGGATAGGATTCCACTGTAGGGGTGGTACATCTCTGAAGGTGTAATCCTTCAGATTAACCTTGGTTGTGACCCCTAAGTGTTGTAAGTACAAGGAGTTGGTTCCCCAATCCTGTACTATTTGCAATTGTCGTAGGAAGGGTCTTCCTAGGATCATCTCGTAGACATTATTTTTCTCAAAGTCACATATAGCAAATGTATGTTCAAACTCTACACCACAAGTGGTTAGAGTTATCCCTTCAAGCAATCCTAGAGGTCTTTCGAAATGGCCATCTGCCATTTGAAGCTTCATTCTAGTTGGTCTTAATGTGGGTTTGCCCCATCGCTTCCACAAGGAGGTGGTCGCAATAGCAACACCAGCACCTGAATCTACGATTGCTTTGGTTGTGTAACCTTGATAGGTGATTGGAAGATAAGTATTACCTTCTTCACCCTCGCTCATGTCCCCTATCTTGTCAAGAGGTATCTCTGGAACTTTTTGCTTAGAGCCTACTTTTGGCATATTGGATTCAAGTTCTGGAACCTGATCCTTCACATGATTCCATAGCTCCGGTTTTGCCTTGAGCAGCTCCTCTACAGTGAGATGACATTGAACCTTAGTGTTCTTCACAACATCAGTGTTTCTTGGAATCACTGAGTCTTCATTTCTTACCAATATTGTGGGAGCTCTGATCTGGAGAGATTCAGATTCCCATGGGCCAGTGTAATGAGGCAACTCTTGTAAAGAATTAGATTCAAAATCTAATCTTTCATCTTCTTGTTGCTCGGCTTGGTCTCCATAGATAGACGGAATGTCTTGGGGAAATTGATCTTGAAGATCATCAATCTCAGGAATAGGAGGGGAATTACCCTTCTCCTTGGCCCATTTCTCTTCTTGTATTTCCCGCAAGAACTCTTGAGAGTACTGTTGAATTGAAGGAGGTATTCCAGCATCTGTGGAATTAGGAACATAAGCTCCCATTGGTGATGAGCTTCCTCTTTCAATAACTGGTTGAGCCTGTGGAGGTAAAGAAACTTGTGGTTTGTTTACCAACTGCTCTAATCTTTCTAGTAAGCCCTGGAAATGCAAATCCGATTTGACAGAGTTTGTCTGATTGAACTTTTGACTAGTCTCAAGTATAGCTTGAGCTTGTTCTACCATTTTCATGCACATTTTCATCCGTTCAATCTCTAAATCTGCTCTAGGGTAACTTTTGTCTAGGTTTGCAGTTGTTGGCCCTTCCTGAAGACGAGCCTGGTAGGCCTTGAACATCATGTCCAAGCCTTCTGAGGTTGGATCTGCAAGAACAGACCCTGGTTGTGGATTATTTACAATGGGTGTTGGGGTGGAATGAGGTGGAGTGGATGGAGCTTCGGCATGCGAGGGGCTTTGAGACGCGATGTCTTCTATTTTTGTTTTGGTATCCCTTAGGCTTTCTTCTAGCTCGGATAGCTTTTTGTTCCACTTGCGATTAGCCTTCTCTCTGGTATCCTTCCATGTTCTTGGTTTCCTCTTACTAGGTTCTCCTGCCTCACTTGACTCCGACTGCTCAGATGGTTTTGCTTGTTGTGCAGCCTGTGCCCTAGTAACTGCCTGTACAGGAGCCACATTATTGCTACTTGAACTTGAATCTGCCACTAAGCCTACCACGTTGATGGGTGTGACCTTGGGTGCACTAGAGGGGTTTCTCGGACACTCTCTAGGAAGATGTTCCTTGCCACACTCAGGACAAAAGCCTTGTATTGTGATGTTTTGTCCTAGTCCCAGAGCTGGTTGGTGGGGACATTCACGAATGAAATGATCACCCTGACATCTAAAGCATGGTCCTCTAGGGGCTTGTGGTCTTACTTGTCTCAATTGGGGCCTAGTATTTGGATTCGTATACATGACATTGGAGTATTCTGGCTCCCAATTTTGTTCCATAGGTGGTGCCTCATATTGACAGTGAGAAATCTCACTTTGCTCAGGTGACTCTATATAATAAGCCTGTGGACTATCTTCATAGACGTAGTCTGAACCATGAGTGTGAAAATCATTTTCTGAGACCAATGGGGTTAGTGGCACCAATGCTCTACTATGGTTCTCCTCCGCCATCGTATATTTAACTGGGATCACATTGGCAGGAGCTGGTGGTTGGTTTCCTAGGACTGGTTGTGGTCTATATGGTGCTTGATATTGCTGCTGGTATTGAGGTTGATATTGTTGTGGCCTATAATATGGCTGTTGGTATTGATTCTGATACCTACCCTGCTGGTAAGGTTGCTGATAATTTTGTCTAACAGCCTGTCTGTTATAGGGACAATCTTGGGCCATATGATTTGTGTATTTTCTCTCAATGGTGCAATACAGAGCATTAGGGTTTCCTTGGGGTTGAGTCATCATTGGGCAGACATTAGCCATGTGATCTCCTCCACACGTATAACATCGCTTCACTGAGGTGACCCTTGGCATTTGTCTATTTTGAACTCCTAGCTTTTTGGCCACTTGCTCAGCTATCTCATCTATCTCAGTGGAGGCTCTAGAGGTATGACTTGTAGAACTATCAGAATCCTTATAGAGTTTGGATAGTCCTAATTCCTCACCCAAGTTGTCTTCTATGTCAATGCACATCCGTATACACTCTTCTATGGATCTAGGATCTTTCAGGTATACATATGACCTTAATTTTGTGCTCAATAGGCCATCTAAAAACAGTGCCACCTGTTTGGCTGATGTGGGTAATTCTGGTACAGGGCATCTTTCTAGGTACTGTCTAAACCTTCTTCCTACGAGTCGCACTGTTTCTTGGGGTGTCTGCTTGAAGCTGTGGATCAAGGATGATGTGTTATGCCTGATACCACTCTTGGAAAATTCCACAATGAATTCTTCTAACAGTTGACCTATCTCTCTATAGTTGCGACTGTTTAGAGGTTGAAACCAAGCTAAGGCAGTACCCTTAAGAGTCAAGCCAAATGCCTCGAACTGGGTGAATAAGTCCTCAACCTGTTCAGCTCTTAGCACTTGTTTGAACTCCGCCACATGATCATAAGGATCTCCAAATCCATCAAAGTAGTTCTTCATTGTCTTAACCACTTGAGAGGGTCTAAGAGTTCTTGAGTGTTCTCGTGGTCTAGGCAATGGGAAATCCTGATCGTCTCTTTGATGTCTATGAGCTCTATGTCTCTCCCTTTCAAGTCTTTCCGTTCCATATCCTGATCTGTCTCTGCCGATAGTGTCTGCAAAGCTTACCTCCGGTCTCTCTCTAGTTCTTTCCCTCTGGGTTTCATGAGCCTTGGATGATCCGGCTCCCCGGAGGCCCTGGGAAACATTAGATCTTGGTGGAGGGAAAATTGATTCACCTTGCCAAGTGTAAACATGTCTGTCATGATCTGATACCAAGAATAATTTCTGAGATGTGTGATCTAGATAGACAACTTTCCCTGGTGTCTCTGGATCCTTGAATTCATAGATGGTGACTACTGGGTTGGGTTGATCCGGCCTAAACCTCCAAAAGGCTTCCTCCGTTTCTCTATTCACGAATAGTTCTATGCTTTTATTATCTTGAGGGATCCATTCTGGAGTGAGCACTCTGGTTAAGACTGACTTACCTCTAGGGGTCTTGGGTTCTCTTCCTAGGTCTCCTTGCTCTAGGTCTCCTATCTCATTCTCAGGAATGATATTTCCAAACTCATCTGTCCTATCTGGTAAGTTGGTAACCACATACATGGTTCCTTCCTTATCAATGTAAGCACCCTCTTCAAACTTGACCACTGGGTGTTCAAGTCCAAAGAGTTGGTCAGGATTTTTGAGTTGAACCACTGATCGTCTTAGACCATCCTCATAGATGCGGGCACCTAATTGGTTGGTCCTGATATACTCCAATTGGGTCTTATAGGGACCTTCTGGTGTCTGTAAATAGGCAAGGCCTGAGCTGCGTGTGGGTCTTTCCATGCCAAAAGACATTTCAGAGTCACTGGTTTCTGAACTTCGTGTGTAAGGATAACCACTAAGCTGTTGAGCCCAAGACTTGGCTGTATGGTTGACACTAGCCTCAGATGACCTAATGCTTTGTCTATCCTTGCCTAAGTGTCTGCCAGATCTCAGGTTCATAAGCCTTGGCTTCTAGTCCCAAAGTTCTCTTATATTGCTCAAAATCCTTTGGAACACCTTGATTTTCTAGTTTCCCTGAGGGTCAACTTCAAAATACCCTATCTAATAATCCTGGTATTAATATTAACATAACCAGTCGATGTTTTTGTTGTACTCCTCACGAGCTTTCCAACAAACCCAAGATCACTCCGAACGGATTTCGTATGAGAAAGTTATGCCAGTTCAGGGTTCTGGGGTTTAAAACAGGGAAACTGGATCTCTCTGGGATCTCAGAACAGGCGATACGACACCAGATTCTCCACGATACGATACCTCTTTCTTACACGATACCACTTTAGACGGCACGATACCACCGGGATTACTGAAATCACAATACCAACATCACGATACGATACCAAGGGTTTGCCACGATACGACACCAAAAATGGTATCGCGATACACTTCCTGGTAAGGAAACGATACGATACCACTAGTCTTGGCGATACGATACTATTTCAAGTGTCGCGATACTACCGTGGGAAGTAGGCGATACGATACTGCTAGGTAAGGTAAGATCGCGATACCAACTTCAGGGCACGATACCGGGATGGTATCGCGTTACCAAAATAAGTACCCGACGATACGATACTGCACAATCAACGATACGATACCAAGAATGGCACGATACGATACCTGAATCTCAGGCGATACGATACCACTTGGTCAACGTTACGATACTGTGACCGTCGCGATACGATACCACCAGGGCGACCGCGATCGCGATACCAACACTTGACGATACGATACCAGAATGGTATCGCGATACCTCAAGTGGGCATGTACGATGCGATACCTCGACAAGTATCGCGATACACGGGAGTTCTGGTATCGCGATACCAAATCTCAACCGGACACGATACTTGGAGATTTTCACACCCAAATTCAAAAATTTTTGCAGGTTTGTGTACCTTGTGTCCTCCTTGTCCCTCCTATCAGCCTGTGGATGCAAAGTCACCCTCCAAAATCACAATATGATGCTCGCGATACCAGGCGCAGGTCGCTTCAGTCCGCGCGATACTGAATTGAATTTTTGGAGTTTTGAGAGGTTTTCCAAGTGATTTTCTTCAGCGCTTTTGGTTCTCAGCTCCTCCTAAGCTTGTTTCTCACAGCCACGAGTAAGAAACGAGTGAATGTAGTGGCGAAAATGGAAAAAATCAGAGAATATGAAGAGGGAAGGAGATGGTGATGATGATGAAGATGAAGAAGGAGAAAAACTCAGAAACTGAACTGAAAAATGGCGATTTTTCACCTTCCAACGTCGCTACTCCACGTCTTACCGTCACACGCTCGTCCTCCAAGCTCTCTCCCCGGCAACGGCGCCAAATTTGGTGTCACTCTAGCACAATGGTGAGTACCAACGTGAGGAGATACACCTCATAAATGTCAATCCGTGGAGACGTGAGGACCGGTATGAAGACCGCGAGCAAGTGATGGCACAAGTGCGTGAGTGAAAGCACACAAGCATGCACACACATACACGCACACGCGCACAAGGTAAGAGCAAAGAGTGGAACAATGGAAAGCTTCGATTACCAAAGAGCTCTCTTACAAAACTGAAATCTACAACAAGCTAACCTCCAAAATGAGCTCTCCAGTCCTTTTTATAGTTTTTGAGTGGTTTTGGCCCTGTCCAGACCTAGTGTCCGGCCTAGTTAAAAAATAGGTTCCAGGGCTTATTTGGGGGCTCAAACGGAGTCTAAAAATCATGAAATTTGGTAGGATGGTAGATCTAATACTCCTCAAGCTCGAGGACTCCTCGGCTTGAACAAAATGGAGTTACAAAAATGGAAAATGGTATTTACAATGGTTTTTAGTGATAAAAATCACTATTTTTGTAGGGATTTCTTCTGAAAATTTGACAAGTGCTTCTTGGAGCTCCCTACTTGCTCCTTCTTCCTGTGTGTCCACTTCCTTGATGCGCTTCCATGCTTTGTCCTTGACCTTAAGCTTCAACAGGGCCTAACCATTCAGTAGTAAACACACCGAATAGAGAGGTTGTTAAAGCCCAAAAGTACCACATCATGGCAGGAAGCATGTACAAGCACACAGATCAAGGAATCTTAGCTTGTTGTGTGGAAGAGGACGAGTACAATAAATGGTTGCAATTAGCACATGTAGGTGCATTAGAGCAACACTACTCAAAGCAACGAACTTTACAGACTCTAAAGAGATTCGGAGTGCATTGGCCAACTATGGAAGCGGATGTCCAAAAGTTGTGCAAGGAATGCCCAATCTGTTGCACTAAACCACCTGTGGAACACGCCACTCTTTATCAAGTATCCATTGTGCCAGATTGGAGTGAACCACTAGTATCCTTCCTAAGGACGAAAGCATTCCCTCCCGACATGACTCTGGCTAGGAAAAGGAGTTTAGAACAAGAAGCTCTGGATTACTCACTCATTGGTGATAATCTATATAAGCGTGGTAAAGATGGTTACCTGAGACTGTGTGTCCATGAAAGTGAATATCTTAAGATCTTGGAAACTGCTCACCAAGGTGTAGCAGGAGGGCACTTTGGACCAGATCGGGTGATCAAGGCAATACTGTTTGCGGGCTTCTGGTGGCCTACCCTTCACATGGATGCACATACCTATGTGAAACGATGTGATGTCTGTCAGAGAACTCAGTATCCTATACGCAAAGATGAGATGCCACTGAAACCTATGATGGGTGGACGTGCATTCTCTAAGTGGGGAATAGACTTCGTAGGTCCTATTAATCCCCCAGCTAAGAGTTCCCATGCGGAATACATTATTGTTGCAACAGACTATCTAACTAAGTGGGTAGAGGTAAAAGCCACGACGAAGAACGATGCTCAAACAACTGCCAAATTCTTGTTTGAGAATGTATTCACAAGATACGGGCTACCCATAGAGCTTGTAAGTGATAGAGGCACTCACTTCTTAAACGAAGTGATTGAAAATCTACTCCAAGAATTCTTCGTAGTTCATAAGAAGTCTGCCCCCTATCACCCTCAAGCTAATGGACAAGCTGAGAGCACCAATAAGATCCTATGCAATGTACTGACAAAATTAGTAAACACTAAACGCTCTGATTGGGACAAACAGCTACACCATGCTGTTTGGGCATACCGAGTCGCCTATAAAACGGTACTCCAAGCCACACCCTTTCAGATGGTATTTGGCCAAAACGCTGTGCTACCCTTGGACTTCTTGATTCCTACATTGAGAGTAGCACAAGAGCACGAATGGACGGGTCATGAACTCTCCTCTAGACTTTTTGACCTTGAACGATTAGGAGAAACCAGACTAAGAGCAGCTGCAGGAATATATGCAGCTAAGAAGAGACAGAAGGCATACTTTGATGCCCATGTGAAGGATAAGGGTTTGAAAGCAGCAGATCTAGTTTTAGTCTACACACTGAAACAACACGCAAGGAAGCTAGAAAAGAGAGGCTACGGACCTATGATCATCAATAGGATCTCCACAAGCGGAGCAGTACAACTAGCCACGTTAGAGGGTGATGTTCTCCCAAATTACATTAGCGGTTGCAAAGTCAAGCTGTATCAGGAACCCCTCACGGAGGAAATGCTCAGTCGACTCAACACTGCTAAGAAACGCAAGGAGGAAGAAAAGCGAATTCGAGAAGAAGCTCAAGCAGAAGCCCTAGAGCGCATACAGAGGATGAAATTGCGAAGGCAAGGCCGAGATCAACCTAGAACAAATGACTATGCAGATCAAGGATATCATATGGCAATGTGTAAAGTCGTAGGAACAAGCTCACATAGGATAACTGATAGACGACCTTTCATAACCTTGGATATAGGACAAGGAAAGAGTGCAAGGACCGTAAGAGCCTTGATTGACTCAGGTGCAGCCACTAGTGCTGTTAAATTGTCTTACTGTCAAGAGTTGCAATTAACTGTCAACCCTATGGAAGCATATCTCATAGGATTGGGAGGCGTGGAAACCCCTTGCATGGGCGAGGTGGAACTTCCCCTCTACATTCATGATGAGGCAATGACAGTTAAAGTACTAGTGTGTCAAGATGAGGACCTCACGGAACCCCTTGTCTTGGGTCAAGACTGGATCTATGACCAAGCAGTCAACTTAAACCTAAGAAGTGGACTTCTTCAGGTATGGGTCAATCATAGTCGAATTACAATAGAGTTAGATAATGGAGCACTCAAAGAACTAGGAAAGGCACAGACTCCTGGTCCCTCCAGGGGTGCACATGAAGTTGACCATGCTGTTCTTGTCCAAAACTATGTGTTGCAGAGGAATGATATTCTCAAAAAAGGAGTCAGGGATGCAACGGAACTCCCTTCTTTTCCAAAGGCGAGAAGGAGGCAACCACCAAAGGTGGAGCAAAGGCAGAAGAAGCAGAGTACTACCTATGCTGGAAATCAAAAGTACCTGCGCAGCAAAATATCTCAGCAAGTAAACCAAGTGTGGGTGCGGAAAGGCGAACACCCGGTTGCACTCAAGCCAATCACACGGGCAAAGCCTCTTATTAGTAACCAACAACACGACACTAATAAGAAGTCTTTCAGAAATTCTTCTGCTAACGTGAAGTCTATTTGGGTGCCCAAGAAGTCGATGAAGGCTAGCCCACAATCAAGAAAAATTTGGGTGCCTAAGGCTTGCTTGCGGGCGCAAATAGCTACGCCGAAGCCACAACCGATACAGCGTAACCCATTCACCCGCGCAGCCAGCATTCACTTGTTTTCAACACTCAAGAACACACTAAGGCCCATGAGCACGAACATAATCGCTTGTAAATGGGTCCCTAAAAGGCCTCATTTTCAAGCCGATACATCTATAAAGCTCTCTAGAGCCTTTACGAAACCAAGAACAAGACCCATCCACTGCATTTGGCAGCCTAAGACCTGTAATAAACCCCCCGACCCCAATTTGTAAATTCATCCCCACTTACTAACTGCATTAGTCTCCTAGGACTACCCAAGCATTAACTACACACACTGTCTTCGTGCACTTACTAACCACTAACTCACCATCTACCTCATGTTAATGTTGTAACGGGGACAAAAACGGATTTATTCTGTCCATTATGATGTTAACACGTGGTTCTATATTCTCACAGAACCAACCAGCAAACAGGGCCATGGCAGAAGCAGGTGCCAGTTCTCAAGCCGGATCCGGTGCCCAGATTGTGGACATAGAAACACTCCTCCTCGAGCCACATCTCACTGCAAGGCCGCAAGAACTTCAAGCCGTGCATGTGCTCCCCATTCAGGATCCTCCTCAAGGGCACACTTCTCAAGTAGGTAAACACGCTCACTGGTTCAGTGATGTCGCGGGACCATTGGGCGATGGAACCTATTTCTGGGAAGCAGAATTGGAATTTAATGGTAAATGGGGACGATACCACTTTTTCACGCGCGAGTTTGAAAGCTATCAAAACGCCGAAGTCATGCGATCCGTATGGACCAAAGCCGGCTTGGACAGTTACTTCAGGGCCCACTTACCAAAGCCGGATTTCTTACGCTGTTCATATCTTATCAGTACCATCACGCCAAGCAGGGCCAAGGGAGGCGACAGCACCTTTGTGTTGCCCTCACTGCTACCGGGTCATGAGCTTAAAAGATTCAAACTGACCCTTAATCTGGTACGAGAAGCGTTGGGCATGTATGGCATGCACATCCCCACGGAAAAGGAAACAATGGTTCCAGGTCGAATGAAAAACAAAGATCTTAATAAGTTGAAGGATATGGTAGCGATGACACCAACCATCGCTCTACACCTGCGGACCATCGTGCAACATTTTGCTTTCCCCGCCCAGGAAAGATTCACAATGCCCCCAAAGAAAATATGGTTCAGCTTGTATCTGGCAGAGACAGAAAGCCTTCCAATCAATGTGCCACACTGGATCATAGATCAGATCCACCTAGCCCATCAAAGGTGGAACAAGAAGCAAAAAAATGTGCTTCATGGATGTTGCGCTCTAACCAAGATAATCTACTGATGTCTGGCCTACGACATGCCTATTCAGAGGGCACTCATATGGTCCCGCGCCCAGGAATTCCAAAGAAGACTATCAGCAGCAGGTCCCCCATCAAAGAAGATGAGGGGGGGAGTACAACTACCCTGTGCTCAACCAAGGGGAGCCACCACTACACCAGAAATTACCCCTCCCCAGACACGACGCATTAGGCCATTCACAATCCGGCTACCAAGACCAAGCACAGAGGGGCCTAATCTGGTATTTCCACCCGTCCCATCAGATCTGGAATTCCCACAAGGTTTTACTCTCAACGATCTCACGGATGAAGAAGTGGCTAGACTGATTTATGACTCTAATCTCGAGATGGAAGCTCAGGAACCACAACCCCAGACAACAACAGCAGCCCCCACCCGACCAGAGGTGGTAGAAGTCGACGTCGAGGAACAAGAGACCTACGAGGAACAAGAAGAAGAAACCTACGAGGAACAAGAATATGACGAGCTTTCCGAGCTGGCAAGTGCCCCTGCGTATTCGGCACAAATCAAAAGACTATCGAACCATGCAACTAGTTCAAGAACAACATAAAATGTCACTGGAAGCGGGCAAGAAACTCATGAACCAGTTGCTAGCTGAGGAAGGTGTGGACGATATGTTCATTGAGTCCATAAACCTTCATGCCGACGCAGTAGGAGTGGATGAGGCCATCCATGAGGCAATGGCCTACATTCACAGATTTGAGAAAAGGGTTCCCGCTCGTCCCATGCGGTCCGGGAAACAAATTCATATCAATGTATCCGCACCAGGAGAGACAACGCAAGCAGACGAACATCAGGAAGCACCACTGTCACCACCATCCCCACCTCGCACTACACAATTCACTCCACCACATGACACTAGCACCACCATGTCCACTACCACCACCATTGTCATGGGTATCCCACTCTCTCCGGGAATCCAATTCGGGGGAGTCACCATGCCCACTTTCACCACTCTTTTCACTGACGTCACATCCACTCCACCCACGATCCCCATCTACACTGTCACTCAAACAATTGACACTATGGAAACATCACCTGCCACAGCACCGCTCCCTCCCCCCATGCCACCTTCATCTCCCATACCCCCTCCACCCACATCTCCACTTGCATCCACATCATCCACAACTCCCTTTCCCGCCCCCATTCCCCCTGCATCTTCACCCCTCCCAGCATCGTTTAATGTAAATAGCATATTTTTAGCATTAAATCAATGTGTATATCAGCTTCAGAATGAGTACAGAGCGCTGGACGGCCGGTATCAACAATTGACAACACACCATCAGAACTTACAAAGGCAATTTCACGTTCTACAAGAGGAAAATGCAGAAGTGAATCAACGCTATTCAACGCTTGAGCAGGCTCACCAAACACTATTGGAGGCACCCCAACCATCGACAGAATCAGGTGTAAAACAACTAGAAGCTTTACTCGAAGTATACCAGGCCGATAACCTGCGAGTCAGACGCAACTTGGCGCTACTACGGAAACATATGGCCACAGCCTTGGAGGAGAACAAAAGACTGCAAAAACAAAATGAAGAGAATCTGGAAGCGACAATGGAAGGCTCCCCTCACGAGATAGATCCAGAGCAGTTCAAAGCAGTTCCCACGGAGACGATGAAAACCATTTTGGAAAGCTATGCAGATCTCCTGGAAGCCCATGATGACTTGGAAAGAGAGCGTGACACACTTCAGAGCAGGCTTACAGAACAGGAAGAACAACCGAAGAGTGTCCCATCAACCTCCACCTCAGACGAAGTAAAGGCCTTAACTGAGCAGGTAGCGGAATTACAAAAGAGGTTACTGACATACGAGAGGCAGCCATCTCTAGTGGTCGAACCAGAGCAAGAAGAGTTGGTCCCTATTGAGGTGGATGATTCGTACGAGGAACCATATGTTCCTATGCCAATGCCAGGCGGGCGACAAACCTCAGAGGGACTAGACACATTGGAAGTGGAAGCACCTGAGTGGCTTCAGACACTGGAAAGGATAGCGAACACCCACGAAGAACGGGTGGCCATTCAGATCCAATCACTAGCGAACTTAGAAGAAACTGTCATAAACTCTGAATACTTCAGAAGCATGTCTCATCATAGATGGATCGGTACCAATAATGACCAATACGTGCCATTCTGTATACTTTTGGCCGATTACAATGCGGAGATTCAACAACAATGTGGCAAGCCTCCCACATTTGCTACACAATTTGGTCCAGATGATATACCGGAAAGTGCTCAGCGTGGGTCCATCCATCAACCCACCTGGAGAATCAGGCTTTTGGAAACGTATCCTGAGATGATCCGAACCTGGAATAATATGCCGTTGTTTATTAAATATAATCCTTGTTACATTCCAGTTCTTCGACGACGCACCTGGCCTGAATTCACTATAGCTGTCAGAGACATCAAAGCCTGTGCAAAATGGTTGAATTATGTTTATCTAGCACCTCCACGAGGACCCCCCACAGTCAACTACATGATTTCTACAATCCGTCAGTGGAGTACTCGGCTACGCAATAATCCTGATGTGATGGCCCAGATGTGCATGAAAATATTTGAATTAATGCTGATCACTTTCAGGACGTTTAAGAACATTAAGGACCCTCACTTCTCAGGTGCAGGCTTTATGACAGGAAACCAAGATCTAGTGTACGATATGAGTACCACCCCATCCATTGAAGTAATATATGCGTGGCACGCCAGAATCAAGTACCTCCCAGCCTGCTTTAAATAAACGTTTGAGGAGATGTTCATCACAGGATTCTGGGAATATCACTCCGAAATCTTTATACCCAGACCATCACATCTCCTCCAATTATTTGCTGTGGAGAGAACTATTTACTCAGAACAATTGAGGGTGCCTCATCCAGATGTTCCCGGTCCTGTGAATTGGAATGAGCTGCTCACAGATCTAGCACGCGGCTTGCGACTCGAAGAACACCACCTAGCCTCCGATGTCGTCCAATACTATGTTCAAAAATCCTCTAGACAAGGGTCTGTCAGGGGCGACAGACGCGAGAGTGGGGGGGGTGTTGGCAGCAGTCAGGGAACCGAAGGAGCCACAAGACGAAGAGAGTCAGAGCGAAGGGACAGCACAAGCAGACATGGCAGTCAAAGAAGATCTGGCAAATAGGCCAGTAATTTTTCTCATAAAGAAACAAGTATGAGCATTCACGATAAATCTAGCACTTAGGCAACCCTTTAACTTTTCAAAAACCCTTACACCAATTAAAAGTGATTCTCATCACTAAACACCATTGTAAATACCATTTCATATTTTTGTAGCTCCATTTTGTGCAAGCCAAGGAGTCCTTGAGCTTGAGGAGCTTTAGAAGTATCTACCTGCCAATTTTCGTAATTTTTAGATCTCGTTTGAGCCCTCAAATAAGCCCTGGAACCTAATTTTTAACTAGGCCGGACACTAGGTCTGAACAGGGCCAAAGCTAGTCAAAAACTATAAAAGGAGCTAGAGAGCTCATTTTTGAGGTGAGATTGTAATTGAAACGAACTTGTAAGAGCTTTTTGAAAGTAATCTAAAAACTCCATTGCTTCTCACTCTTTGTCTTTCCGTGTGTGCGCGTGTGCGTGTATGTGTGTGCATGTTTGTGTGCTTTTCACTCACGCACTTGTGCATCCACTTGCTCGAGGTCTTCATACCATCCTCACGTCTTCCCGGATTGACATTAAAGGAGGTGCTACTCATCACTGAGCTACAACTCCTCATCAAGATCAATGTCATGTCCTCTAATCTAAGCATCTTCTGAAACTTCTTCAGCTTCTCTGGTCCAAGTGAAAATGTTAGGAACCTGCTCACCTGTCCTCACACAGACAAGATCAATATCACTTGCTAATACCTTCTCTCTGATGAAGTGATAATGTACCTCAATATGCTTTATCCGAGCATTAAAAATAGGATTTTGTGCTAACTGAATGCTACTAAGATTATCACAATAGACGATGATCGGCTTTTACACTTGCACACCTAAATTTGCACTTCACATGATGCCATTGAAGCACCTCTATACTTAGCCTCTGAGGCTTTACTCAACAAAGCAATAGTGGGTTGTTTCTTGCTATTCCATGTAATAGCTACACTCCCAAGTGAGAATAGAAGACCACTAGTAGATCTTCTATCTAGAATACTACTAGCCCAATTTGCATCGATGTATCCATGAACCTGCAAATCTAGAGCAGCTTCATAAAACAATGCATAATTAAAAGTAGCACTCACATAACATAGAGTGTGCCTCAGAGCATCTAAATGTGGTTTCCTAGGAACCTACATAAATTGACTTTCAAGTCCAACTGTCTACCTTAGATTAGGCCTTATAATTGTGAGATATATCAAACTTCCCACAATTTTCTTGTACATAATAGCATTTTCCAATGCTTCACGTGATGTAGTATCCAACTTCAAATTTTGAACTAATGCATTATTTTGCTATAGCTAATGCAACAAGTTCTCTGACAATAGATATTTTAGCTATAGGGCTGAATGTTTCCTCATAATCAATGAAATATGTTTGTGCATATCCTTTTGTTGCCAATCTTGCTTTATACCTGTTTATGCTACCATCATCATTGTGCTTTACCTTGCAGACCCACTTACAGCCTATTGGTTTCTTCCCTTGCGGCAATGGAACCAACTTCCATGTTTCATTTCCATAAAGTGCAACCATCTCCTCAACCATAACTATCTCCCAATCTACAATTTCAATTGCATCTTCAAAACAAGAAGGTTCAACATCTTGTATTACCTTGGTCATGTAGGCATAATGATGAGCCATGTAACTATCATACATCAATCATTGCATTGAATTCCAAATCCTCCCACATCTTCTTGATCCTGGTTCACTTCTCTTTGTATCATCTGCATGTGCCTTTCTTACTCGGAGAGTCCTCACAGAGGGAAATCCAAGTTCTTCATCAAGGCTCTTTTCTGAACCGCTTGAATCCCTATCAATGTCTTCAAAACCTCTAGATGTTTTACTACTAGAAGAAAACTTTTGTTTACCTTTCTTTGATGTAGTTGATGAATTTGTTGGACTAAAATTTCCACGCGATCTTCCACTCCATGGATTTGAGTTGGAACTATTTCTTGTTGATGCATCAAGTCCACTCACATGATTTTTCAACCTTTCATAAGCTTGGCTTCATGAATGAAGATCTGATACTTGCATATCCATGTATAAGTCCATGGGAGTAGAGAATGCTTCCCACTTATGATCTCCTTTAATTCCATTGATAAATTTTTTTACTATTTGATCTTCATCTATGAATTTTCCAATGATTCCTAACTAATCAATTATGTCCTTAATCTTTGTGAAAAAGTCCTTGAAATTTTGCTTCTGTTGTTTCTTGAGGGATGTGAATTCCATCCATATTTGATTCTTCTTCACCTTGGTGCTTGAACAGAAGGATGCTTCCAATACATTCTAGGTTTCTTTTGAAGTCTTAACTCCTAATGTGTGGAAGTAAGAAATATAAAATAGATTTTAGACTGTATGACCTTGCCAATGCATCCTTCGCACACCATGTATTTGTTGATATATTTAGGTAGTGATGTGTGTGAACACTTTAGGGCCGTCAGGGCACCTTTTTCCCTCTTTATGAGGTTTTTTTCCCCAGCTTGTATATACGACTATTGCCCTAATGGGGTACTTATCTTTGTACTCAGTATTGTGTGTTGTGCTCCAAGATTGTTCTTCTTCCTTGTGTTGTTCGCGTGCTTCCACAGACGTCTAACTCCAACAATTGGTATCAGAGCAGGTCGTTGCTTCATCTAGGCCATCCTCGACACCTCTCCGGTTGCAGACTCAGAATTGTGGTGTCGAAATTGCAATCTGAGCTCGTTTCAGCCTCCGAATGCACTATCGTAGTGCTTGTGTAGGCTATTTTGTCTTTTTGTGCCAAAGGTATATACCAATTTTGGTTCGCCACTATAAGCGTCTCGAAGTTTGCTACAGGTTTAGCATAATTTCTCTAGCTAGTTATGTTCAACTTTTTGAGATACAGTCAATTTTCTACATCAAGGTATTTTAGTCAATAGCCATGGCTGAAAGCAGTGATGTATTTCATATGTTGGTTGTTGAGGATAAGTTGGATGGTACGAACTACCCCTTATGGGCTTATATGATGCAACATGTATTTGCAAAAGGACTATGGAACATTGTGCAGGGTGTTGAAAAACGTCCTATCACACCTGTAACTATTACAACTGCAGGTACTGAAGCTGATGCAGAAGGTGTCAAAGATGATGATATTTTGCATATTCCTATTCGTGATGCGGTTTCTGTTGCACCTACTATAGAGAAAATTTCTTGGGATGGCAGAGATGCTTGGGCACATGCATTAGAGAGAGAGAGAGGGTCAATTTTTTTTGGTTTCGATGCGCAATTGTTAAGTCATAATGTTTAGTGTTGTTAATGTTTTAATGTTTTTGACGTTGAGTTTTAATGTATTGTTTTCTTCTACTCTTAATGTTTTAAGTTCAATGTGTTTGATGTTTTGAATTTTAATGTTTTTACGATTTTTAGTGCTTTTAATGTTTTATGTTTGACGTGTTTGATGTTTTAGTATTTTTTCTGTTTTTTTGTTTGCTTTTCTTTCAAAAGTTTTATTTTAATGTGTAAAGTGTAATGCAAGTGTAATGGAAGTGTAACGGAGGTGTAATGGAAGTGCAATGTGGTGTAATGCAAGTGTAATGTACTCTGATATGGTGTAATCCAATTTTAAGGTGTAATCCGATGTAATCCAAGTGTAATGTGGTGTAATATGATGTAATCCAAGTGTAATGTGGTGTTGATCTCTAATCTTGTGTCTAAAGGTGACGAGCAATGCCTTCTCTATCCATTCCTTGACAAAGAACTCACCAAGGCTTCACGTAGCTTGGCTACCAATGCTCTTGTTCACAAGATTAGTTTTGATAAGGATTCACCCATCTTGAGTCGAAGATTCTCTAACTCATTGAGGACATGCTCTTTGGAGTTCCTCGACTTGAAAGCCATAGAGAATTCTTCCTTCAACACCTCCCATGTGAAGAAGTGATCCTCCTGAAACTAGTTGAACCACTTCTCTTCCAAACCATCTGAGGTTGCCAAGAATGTTATTAGGTCATCATCAAGGTCTTATTAGGTCATCATCAAGGTCTTCAATTGTAGCTCCCTTGAATATAGCGAAGTCGATCCTGATATGAGATAATAATGAAACTTGAACCTCATGGGTTGTGGATTGCTCAAATGGGATTAATGAGTTCTGAGAATAGGTGTTCTCATAGAATGCACGAAGTCACTTCAAGACACAAAGACAACAAGAACAAACAGATTCATTGTGATCTATGGTCCCAATATGTGTGCCAAAATTTGTAGATAGTTGTGGGTCGACCACACACGCAAACAAGTACAGAGAAGCACACAAATAACTACTAACCATGTGCCCACAAACAAGTACAAAGAAACACACAAAGAAGTAACAGATGTAAGAAAATATATGCATAGAGAAAAGAGAGAAAAGAGAGAAAAGAGTCGATCATATGAACTAGGTAGAGTACAACCAAGAATGAGGGTAGCACCAATAGAGTCTCTTATGAAGCAAGTGTCGGCACCGACCCCTCACCACACTTCTCACAGAGACCATGCACTACTCCTATAAAATACAAGGGTATACAATCACAACGCTGAGCTCTAATGAAGAATGACAATGGTAGATTATCATCAATCATAGAGATGATAACTGATAGATGTTTGTAAATAATCCTAGATCATGCTCAACATTGTTCCATTTTGTTCTTATATAGAAGAGGAGATGAGCTTGTTTGAAAAGCTAATGGGCTTACCTTGCCCTTCCATCATGACACATTAGAGAACCATTTCTCAAGTTCTTAATACATAGAAATTAAGGGGGAGCGTGGGGAATTTTCATCGCATCCAAGACAAAGGGAGAGGTAATTTTACATGAGTGCTAGAGATTGCCTCGGATAAGCCCTTGGGCAAGCATGCACCTCCATGGAAGGAGATACTCTAAAGAGAGGGATCCATGTGGAAGGAGAAAAAGAGGGAAAGTACATGCCAAATGCCAAATGGCCAACTTGGCATACAAGGAGAGTTGCCATCATTGACTTCTACATCTTGGGAGAGATGAGTAATATATCAAAGGGTATACACCAAAAACAATTGTGAGGGAGCTTCTTTTACATACTTTGGCCATGTACCTTAAATAGCACATACTACTATACAGCAAGTCCACATTGTTGTGCCTAAAGGAACAAAGTACTCCTTCAAGGATAGCAAAGTACATCTCAATCATTGGAAGTACACTTCAATCATTGGAAAGTACCCTCCAATCATTACAAAAAAGTGGATCTCTACACATACATACATACATACATACATACATACATACACACACACACACACACACACATATATATATATATATATATATATATATATATATATATATATATATATATATATATATATATATATATATATATATATATATATATATATATATATATATATATATATATATATATACATACATATACATACGTGTGCATCTATATGTGTGTACATGTACATCTATACATGTGTACATGAAAATCTATACAATATATGTGTACATGTGCACATGTCTTTATGTACGAGTGTATGTATATGTGTACATCTCTCTCTCTCTCTCTCTCTCTCTCTCTCTCTCTCTCTCTCTCTCTCTCTCTCTCTCTCTCTCTCTCTCTCTCTCTCTCTCTCTCTCTCTCTCTCTATCTATCTATCTATCTATCTATCTATCTATCTATCTATCTATCTATCTATCTATCTATATATATATATATATATATATATATATATATATATATATATATATATATACACACATATATATATATATAGACATATATGTATACATATATATATATGTATGTATGTATATATATATGTATATATATATATATATATATATATATATATATATATATATATATATATATATATATATATATATGTATGTATGTATGTATGTATGTATGTATGTATGTATGTATGTATGTATGTATGTACATACATACATGCATACATACATACATACATACATACATACATACATACATACATATATATATATATATATATATATATATATATATATATATATATATATATGTGTGTGTGTGTGTCTACATATATATATATATATATATATATATATTGTTGGGGATGTAAGGGTCATGTGACCTTACCCCCATATTCATATATATACATCATATATAGAGTATTGGCTCAAGAGAGATCATTATGTGGGTTTCGAGTCTCCCACGCATATTCGCACGTCGTTCCTCTCTTCTCTCTCGTTCCATCTCCTCCTTCCTCTTCTTGTTCTGCACACCAAAGCCCTTCATTGGTATCAGAGCTTGTTGAAGGCGTGTGTGCAAGAAGCTTCAATGGAAGCTTAGGTGAAAAGAGGTAGAAGTACAGGTCGGCATCTCTTGACAGTTGTTCAATATCTCGCTCATAACTCGAGTTAGGAAGCTCGGATTGATGCGTTTCAAAGTTCTGTGTGTAGCTAACACAGAGAGCTACAACTTCACAGAAGGGCGCAAAACCTAGTTCGAACTTCTGAAGTGCCCAAAATTCGAAAAACGCAGAGAATTGTAGAAGGTGAATCTACATTGAGTAGGACAACAGGTCAGTTTTTTTGTCATAATTTGAGTTCTACAGCTCGGAATTTGATGATTCAAATTGCTATGCGTAGCTTGAAAAGATAGCTACAACTTTGTAGAAGAACTCGGATCCAAATTCTGAGTTTTAGATTGCCAAAATTGCAGAATACAGAGAAGTATTGTTGCACGTGAAATTGAAATTGACAGCAGGTGCTTGTTTTGAGCATATCTTGAGCTACACACCTCCGATTGAGGTGTTCTTTATCTCGTTACGTAGCCAAGAATTAGATCTTGAAGTTTGCTGAAGAGCAAAAATTCAGATTCACAGGTTATCACCTCTGAAACAGCAAAACACAGAGCAGCATATTTATGCTATAAGAACCCTAATTGCACTTGGAGGTTGA